>CM055126.1:197595218-198027718 GCA_029206835.1 Rana muscosa | reverse complement strand
TGTGTTCTATGGGGGGGGGAGGTGTGATGCACCTGCTGTCAGAATACAATAGCGCAGTGGGGGAGATCCCTCTATGCAACTTCGCATGTGTGGATGATGGGATCTGTCAGCTTTTCTTTCTCGTACATCACGGGACACAGAGCGACATAGTCATTACTAATGGGTTATATAGATACCGTCAGGTGCTGGCACTGGCAACTTCCAAAAACCGGAAGTACCCTCCCCTATATAAGCCCCTCCCATCCGGGAGCACCTCCGTTTTTTGCCAGTGTCTAAGGTGTTGGCCAAGAAGAAACATGTGTTTTTCACTGAGCTTGCGTACAGGTTCTTTTGGGCCTCAGTAAGCTATTCCGGATCCGACCAAAAAAGCTTCATAGCTAAACGGTCGGTACCCGGGCCTTGCAGAGAAGAGCAAGGTTTTGCCTGTAATGCTTCTCTTAGGAGAGCTGGACCCTGGGATCCAGAGCTCTGGTCATACCCACGACCAAGATGTTTTCTGTGCAGGGTGCTATACAGGTCCAGGGGAGTGGAATCCTTGGGAACCCGGTCCCTGAAGGTTTGATTACAATGCCTGCCGTGATAGGTGAAGTTTGGGCTTTTGTGGACCAAACAAAGTCCTGCGGCGGGGAACAGGTAAGTGGGGGCCCCCAGGAACTTGGTTCTATTGGGGGACCCCCAAGCCTAATTTGTCTTTCTGTCTGTTACCTAATGGTATTCCCGCAAAATTCTGTGCATGCCTGTAACTACTAAAAAAATGTAATAATTTTTAATGGTGGTCAAGAAAAAAAAAAAAAATTTTTTTTTATATATATATATATTTAATATATTAGACTGCGGTACCTGTGTTTGTCCACTAGAGGCCGCTGTGGAATGTTTTCTTGTCATGTGGACTAGTTTCTTCTCAGCAGAGCAAGTCCAGGCAGATGGTGAGTTCTCTCATGGGAAACTGCTTCCTCTGCCATGTTGCAATGCTCGTCCATCCCCCGGCCTGCGGCAAAGAGGGGCCCTGGCTCTTGTCCCTAGTTTCCATTTTTTCGAAATTAGCGCCAAAGGCGCACGTGGCCGCGCGCGTGCACGCGCCTCTTTATATAGAGGTGAGCCGGAAAAGGGGGCGGAGCCTGGGGGATGACGCTCTGTGCGCGCCGCAGCGCTTCTGCGCATGTGCGGGCGTCCCAGCATGATAAAAATCACAATATTGTGTGGTGAGCTGGCTATGAAGTGCAGAGACAGAGCTGGCAACATTTAAAAAAGGGCATACAGCAAGCGGTTGATACAGGCATCCCCTAGAAAGGCACATTAGTAGACACCAACTGTTTCTTATAGCAGCATTTATGCTAGACTATTGTCAGTAACTGGTGTATTTCGGCTGGAATACCTCAGCTTTGTGGCTTAGGAATATGCCGTCTAAAAACTCCGGGACTAGAAATTCCAGGAGGAATAGGGGGTCTCCATCAGGCTCTGAGGATCTTGGGCATGCTTTGGCTGCACCAGTCTCCCCTGAAGAATCAGAGGTTAGTGACCGTAGAGCACCCTCAGGAGTACCTGGTACTGTGGCTGTCCTCAGTTCACCTGCTCCTGTGTATGTAACAGAGGAGGTTTTTTCCTCAGCTCTGGGAGGGCTGGAAGAGAGATTGTCAGCATTGATCGCGGCTTCCCTGTCACAGGAGAAAAGCGCCCGATCTCCGTCTCCTCCCTCAGAGTGCCTGTTAACAGAGCAACAGTCCCATACGGGGATCGACCTACCTGAAGGGGATCAGGATGAGGTCGATTCTGTTGTAGAGGAATCAACAGTGGAAGAGCCATTCTCAGCATCACATGCTGAAAGGTTATGGGTTCAGTCCCTGACTAATATGGTCCGATCAGCATTTAAAATGCCACTTGCGGAGCCATCATCCACTTCTGTCTCCTCGTTGGGGTCGCTAAAAGCTCCCCAGACTGTTTGTTCCTTTCCGATCCATCCTTTACTGGAAGGGCTCATTTACCAGGATTGGGAGCATCCTGACAAAATATTTACTCCCCCTAAGAGATTTCCGGTGGTCTATCCCATGGAGGATAAGTTCATCAGAAAATGGAAGGTCCCTATAGTGGACGCAGCCATCTCTTGTGTGAATAAATCACTGACATGTCCGGTGGATAATGTCCAAATGTTCAAGGACCCAATAGATAAAAAATTGGAGTCCTTATTAAAATCTGCTTTTTCTACAGCAGGATTGGTAACACAACCAGCAGTGGCAGCTATTGGGGTCTGCCAAGCAGTGAAGGATCAGTTGAAACAGGTCTTAAGGGACTTGCCAGATCAGCAGGCTCTTGCCCTAGCTGATCTACCTAGAGCCTTATGCTTTGCGGTCGACGCCATAAAGGATTCAATCCATCAGGCCTCCCGCCTTACGCTGTCTGTAGTACATATGCGCAGGCTTCTATGGCTCAAAAACTGGTCTGCTGAAGCTCCCTGTAAAAAATTGCTGGTCAGCTTCCCATTTCATGGTGAGCGCTTATTCGGGGAAGACCTGGACAAGTATATCCAGAGAATTTCCAGCGGTAAAAGTACACTTTTGCCGGTTAAAAACAGAGTTAGAGGTCCCTCTTTTAAGAGGCCGGATTCTCCAGTCCCTAGGACATCGGCTGTGAAACAGTTCCGACGGCCTCCTCGGTCAAATCCCGGAGGTAAAAATCAGGGACAGTTGCAGGGTAACAAGAAGCCCTGGAGCAGGAGAGGTACAAAACCTCCCCCAAAGTCAAATGCATGAAGGGTTGCCCCCACTCAATCGGGTGGGGGGAAGACTTCAGTTGTTCACAGAGACCTGGCGGGACACGATCCGAGACAGATGGGTGCTCTCCGCAGTAAATCTGGGATACAAATTGGAGTTAAAAAACTCCCCTCCTTCCCGCTTTATAAGGTCAAACGTGCCAAGGGATCCCCAGAAGAGAGGATCCCTCCTGTTGGCACTGGAACAATTATTGCTCCAAGCAGTAATTATAGAGGTTCTCCTGGAAGAATGGGGGTTCGGGTTTTACTCAAACCTCTTTACAGTTCCGAAGCCAAACGGGGACGTGAGGCCCATATTAAATCTAAAAGGGCTAAACAAATTCCTACATATCAGGACTTTCCGGATGGAGTCGATCCGATCGGTAGCCACTGCCCTACAAGGGGAGGAATGGTTAGCCTCGATCGACATCAAAGATGCTTATTTGCACATTCCCATCTTTCCAGCCCACCAAAAATTTCTACGCTTTGCGGTAGAAGGACGCCATTTTCAGTTCAGAGCCTTACCCTTCGGTCTGGCCACAGCACCAAGAGTGTTCACAAAAATTCTGGCCCCATTATTGGCCAATCTAAGGACACGAGGTGTAACGATAATGGCATATCTAGACGACTTGTTGCTGATAGACCACTCAGTGGAAAAACTAGAAGTGGTTGTTCACGAGACAATCAAGTTTCTGGAATATCACGGTTGGATTATCAACCGAGACAAGTCAGCCCTAAAACCAGTCAAAAGTCTGGAATACTTGGGGCTAAGGCTGGATTCAGACCAGAGAAAAATTTTCTTGCCTCAAGAAAAGGGGTCGTCTTTGAGAGATCTGATCCACTTAGTGGGTTCAAAAAGACAGCCATCCATACGCCTGTGCATGAGGCTGCTGGGAAAAATGGTGGCATCATTCGAAGCAGTACCCTACGGTCAATTCCATTCAAGGAAATTGCAAAGGGCCATACTGTCAGCCTGGAACAAAAAAGTTCAGGCTCTGGACTTACCAATGTCCTTGTCCCCTTCCGTTCGCAAGAGCCTCCGCTGGTGGTTGGTTCCCCAGAATCTGGAAAGAGGGAAATCCTTCAGTCCGATTTCCTGGAAGGTGGTCACTACAGATGCCAGCCTTATAGGCTGGGGAGCAGTACTGGAGCAATGGTCTCTCCAGGGCAAGTGGTCAGAAGCAGAAAAGGCCCTGCCCATCAATCTCTTAGAGATACGAGCAGCCCGGTATGCCCTAGTAGCATGGACATCCAAACTCCAAGGGTCCCCTGTCAGAGTTCAATCAGACAATGCCACAGCAGTGGCATATATCAATCGTCAGGGGGGCACCAGGAGTCGTGCAGCCCAAAGGGAAGTAAATTACATCCTGAGATGGGCAGAAAGATATGTCCCAGCCATATCTGCGGTATTCATTCCAGGAGTGGAGAATTGGAAGGCGGACTTTCTAAGTCGCCAACAATTATGCCCAGGGGAATGGTCCCTTCATCCCGAGGTTTTCCGGACAATATGTCAGCGGTGGGGAACACCGGATGTAGATCTGCTAGCATCCAGATTCAACACAAAAGTGGACAGGTTTGTCTCTTGGACAAGGGATCCCCTAGCGTGCGGCTCGGATGCCCTAGTGTTCCCTTGGGATCAGTTCAAGCTGATATATGCATTCCCACCGCCACAATTGTTACCTCGATTACTCCGCAGAATCAGGGTAGAAAAGAAACCAGTGATTCTGGTGGCTCCAGCGTGGCCCCGAAGAGCATGGTACGCGGAGATTGTAAAAATGTCTGTGGGGAGTCCTTGGACCCTCCCACATCGTCCGGACCTGCTTTCGCAAGGACCGATATACCACCCTTCCTTACCAGCCCTAGGTTTGACGGCCTGGCTATTGAAGCCCACATTCTAAAAAAGAGAGGGCTCTCTAATTCTGTGGTATCTACCATGATCAATGCCAGGAAGCCGGTATCCAGGCAGATCTACTATAGAATCTGGAAGGCGTACATCGCCTGGTGTGAGGCCAAGAAATGGCATCCATGTAAATACGTAATAGGTAGGATTCTGGACTTCCTACAATGGGCTGTAGATAGGAAGCTTGCCTTGAGTACTATCAAGGGTCAGATTTCGGCCTTGTCAATATTTTTTCAAAGGCCCTTGGCTTCGCATTCACTAGTTAAAGCCTTTATACAAGGAGTGATGCGTATTAGTCCTCCGGTTAATATTCCCATATATCCATGGGATCTAAACTTGGTTCTGTCGGTTCTACAGAAACAACCATTTGAACCATTACAGCATATTTCCTTGGTGCTTCTCACCAGGAAATTGATTTTTCTAGTAGCCATTTGTTCGGCTAAAAGAGTATCGGAATTAGCAGCTATGTCCTGTAAGGAGCCATATCTGGTTATCCATAAGGACAGAGTAGTGTTACGTCCTCATCCAGCCTTTCTTCCTAAGGTGGTATCGAGGTTTCATTTGAACCAAGATGTGGTTCTTCCTTCTTTTTTCCCCAAACCTACTTCGGTAGAGGAAAAGTTATTGCATTCTTTGGATGTAGTAAGAGCAGTTAAAGCTTATCTAAAAGCCACTGCTCAGATTTGCAGAACGGATACTTTGTTTATTCTGCCGGAAGGCCCCAGAAAGGGTCAGGCAGCGTCAAAATCTACTTTAGCCAAGTGGATTCGACAGGTCATTATGCAAGCTTATGGCTTGAGAAGGAGACCGCCTCCGTTCAAAGTTAGAGCGCACTCCACGAGAGCAGTTGGAACTTCATGGGCAGTGCATCACCAGGCCTCCCTGGCTCAAATCTGTAAGGCCGCAACATGGTCTTCAGTTCACACGTTTACTAGGTTCTACCAGGTGGACGTTAGAAGTCAGGAGGATGTCGCCTTTGGGCGCAGTGTGTTGCAGGCCGCAAAAGATCCTCATGTCTGATAGCGCTCAGCTTATATATGGTGTATCCCCCCCCCTCATTTGGCATTGCTTTAGGACATCCCATTAGTAATGACTATGTCGCTCTGTGTCCCGTGATGTACGAGAAAGAAAATAGGATTTTTATAACAGCTTACCTGTAAAATCCTTTTCTTGGAGTACATCACGGGACACAGAGCTCCCGCCCCTCTTTGGGGACACTTATTGCTTTGCTACAAAACTGAGGTGCTCCCGGATGGGAGGGGCTTATATAGGGGAGGGTACTTCCGGTTTTGGAAGTTGCCAGTGCCAGCACCTGACGGTATCTATATAACCCATTAGTAATGACTATGTCGCTCTGTGTCCCGTGATGTACTCCAAGAAAAGGATTTTACAGGTAAGCTGTTATAAAAATCCTATTTTTTTTGTTCAATCCGCTAGTTGAATGAAAAAATAAAATATCCAACTTAAAGCGGAGTTCCACCCAAATTTGGAACTTCCGCTAAATCCACTCCTCGCCCCCTTACATGCCACATTTGTCATTTTTTTTTGGGGGGGGGGGCGGGGGCTGGGCCTCAGTAGGAGTGGGACTTGCTGTCCCACTTCCTCCTTCCGCCCTGGGGTCGCCTAGGCGATATGTCATATCGCCTTCTGGCGGCCTCTCCCTGTAGGCGATCACCTGGGACGTGACAGGTCCCAGGCAATCGCCTGTCCACTCAGAGCGCTGCGCCGTTCGCGCATGCGCAGTGAGTGCCCAGGCGTGAAGCCGAATACAGTCATGGCCGGGATGCCCACACTATGAATGGAGGCGCCAGCGAAGAAGGGGGGAGAGGAGCGGAGCTCCGGGCGGCGCTGGACAGTGGAACAGGCAAGTGTATGTTTATTAAAAGCCAGCAGCTACACTTTTTGTAGCTGCTGATTTTTAATAAACATAAAAAAAAGGCCGGAACTCCCCTTTAAGAGAACATAAAAGAAAGAAGGAGAAAAAAAGAAAGGAGGAGTGCAGATGGTAGAGAAATAATGGGTAGTGAGGTGCAAGGGGGAAATAAAGAAGAAGTAATGTGGTGGGATAGAGAATGGACACACACACAGCAACTAATCATATCCTAGCTGAATGTTCTTTAATCCCTGAATTAAAGATTTATTTTTCCCCCCTTTCTTCTCTTCTTTCTACTTTATTAAACAGGTCCATTGCAGAGCCGAGTCGTTTAGTAAAGTAATACAAATACAGTACAGGAGCTGATGAGAAGGGGTCACTGAAACCTCAGCTGGTGCTTGAAGTGTCCCGGAAGCCCCAGCTGTGTGCCAGAGGACTCGGCTATTTGGCTGGATCTGGAATCTCAGCTGCTTGTGGATTAGGGCAGGGAACAGGCTGCAAAGGGATCGCAGTAACGCAATATTCCTGGCAACGTCCCACCATCATATCACACTGCGGGCAGACATTTCACAAGGGGCACACCACACGGAGATATGCCACTTCCAAACCGAGCCTTACAAATCACAACGTCCACATGTAAACAGCAGAAACAATGGCTAGCTGGTAGAATTCCAGATAAAAATACAGTGGAAAGACAAGTTTACTGGGTTTGTCATCCTGTGCGGCCAGTCTTATGATACACACATCTGTCACACTGCACAGCCTAGCAGGTGACAACCCTATTTCCTTTTTCAGCCGTGCAATTTCCTGTGTCACCAGTGCATCCAGGCTGGACAATGAATCGGCGTCATCACTTTTGTGTTATCAGCAGGCTATTGGAATAATCTTCCTACCTTTGCAGTGAGTGCATGTCAACAGTGACTGAACAGAGCTACAATCTTTTGGCAGGTAAAGTATAAAAAATATATTACGTACTTCACCTATTTAGATATTCGCCTGGAGTTTCACTTTAAACTGGGCACGCCGAGTTTGTGGTTTGTGCCAGTAATAATGAAAACAGAGAATCATGTAATCATTGCCTAAGACCTCAGCAATGTCACCACTTCAGAGGCATGCAATTTTTTAGGCGCCTTCCACTACGCAGTCAAAAGGGACTTCTAACCTTACGCAGGCTCTGTTCACACCTCTACGCACAAAAATCACCCCAAAAAAAATACATTTTTTTATTGTATTGCACCAACTTTCATGATACTTTGTTGCTATGCATTTTTGCATTCAACATCTAATGCACATTAGCAAAGGTGCGTTTAGGTGCCATTAAGAATTATAAAAAGTGTGAAAATACTGCACTGTCTAAATAAAATGTAAAATGTATGTGATAACTTAATATCTATGCAGCAACCAAAAAATGTGGGACACACACAAATAACAGATATATAAGGAAGAACTAAGGCTGCGCAACTGAATACAAAAAGTAAAAAACCAAAATTATGTTATAAAAACACAATATGATATCATTTGTATATGACGTGAACAATATAACTTATGGAATAAAGGATATTGTTCTATGTACGTCTCTGGGTGATAGATGGTACTTAAACTGTATTTCTTGATATTGACATGCAAAAAAAATTCAAAGATAGTCCATAAGTAACAAAAAGTCCCCAGAAGGAAGAAATAAAGGATTCCAAAACTCTTCAAAACTGCATAAGTGACTTCAAAAATGAAACACCATAGAAGGAGTGATGATATGACAGGAGAGAAATCCACCACCTTGTCCCTTTCAGGCTGCTTACCAGAAATTTTGATCCCTGAAAGAGATCAATCTGAATAGGTGGCTGTTATCCCCGCCAAGGGCTCTAATTGGCTCTCTCTGTGCTCTCTGTTCGTCTAGGTTCCAGTCTGTTAGTCCACCAGGCAGCTCCGTGAGTCACATTTAGGGTAAAAGAGAAAACCCCATAGCGTAATCCAGTATATAAAAACGTTTATTATAATAAAAATGCACTTGCAGCATGTTGAAGTAAAAACAGCAGTGGTTTAGTGTGCGGCCGGCCGGCTCTCACTACCCGTTGCTTCCGGGATTCGTATCGTGGTGACGTCAGCACGCCGCTCCTCCCTACGTTGTTTCGACAAACCTGTCGTCATCCAGTGCCCCTGGATGGACTGACACAGCGCTCATACTGTTTACGTGTGGGTATATGTCCCTGCTCGCAGGAGAAGATCTAGGCAGAATGTTAGAAACATACATTCTAGAACAGAACCAGAGCTGAACAGCCCCGCCCAGGGGGGCGGTCCCTCCAGACATAACCCTCCTACCTGCAGCTAGCAGCCTCATTTCGTAACAAGCAGTACAAACCTTAAAAGAAGGGTGGGTGCTGTATCAGTCCATGGACGTCAGAGAAACGGATTTTACGGCGAGTACAAAAATCCTATTTTCTCTTATCGTCCATGGACTGACACAGCTCTCATACTGTTTACGTGTGGGACGTCCCAAAGCAGTATAAGAAAAAGGGTGGGAGCAAATAGTAAAGGAACAACCAAAACTTCACTCCAAACCAGCAGAGCTCCTCAACGGAGGAGCTGAAACATTAAACAGCAGCCTGCAACACTTTGCGGCCGAAGAAAGCATCCAAAGATGCAGCCACATCAACCTTGTGGAATTTTGAAAAGGCATGAACGGACAACCAGGTCGCCGCCTTGTACACTTGTGCAACCGACACTTGATGTCGGAAAGCCCAGGAAGCAGCAATTGCCCTGGTGGAATGCGCCATAACCGGAAAGGGAGGCGCCTTCCCCTTAATGGCATAGGCCTGTAAAACAGTCTGTCTGATCCACCTAGAAATGGTGGCAGACGACACCGCTCGGCCCTGTTTCGGACCAGAGACAGACACAACTAGTGAGACATAGCACGTACCACATCAAATGTGTGAAGCGCAAACCCTCTGGGATGCGATGGGTGAGGACACAAGGACGGGAGGACAATGTCCACATGTAGGTGAAAAGCCGAGACCACCTTTGGCAAAAGGAAGGTTGCAGACGCAACACCGCCTTATCCTTATGGATGACCAAATAGGGCGACTTGCAGGACAAGGCCGCCAACTCAGACACCTGTCTGACAGACGTAATGGCCACTAAGAAGGCCACCTTCGGAGACAAGGTCAAGAGGGGAATATCTCTGATATTTTCAAAGTGAGGTTCCTGGAGAACCAAAAGCACCAAATTCAAATCCCGAGGAGGTTTAACAGGAGGGAGCACATGGCGAACCCCCCTGCACAAAAGGTGCTAACCAAGGAATAACCCGCTAGCGGTCGCTCAAGGAAGACGGCCAAGGCCGAAATCTGACCCCTAATGGTACTCTCAAAGCAAGCATTTGGGTCACGCCACGCTGCAAGGACCGCAGGATACTGGGGACAGAATAAGTCTGTGGACGCTAGTCCAGCTCTTCGCACATAGCGATGTAAGCTTCCCAGGTGATATATCTTTCTAGCGGAAGACTTCTGTGCCCTTAAAATGGTCGAAATAACCGAATCCGAGAGACCTCCGACTCTCAGCACCTGGCTTTCAATAGCTATGCCGTTAAAGCCAGAGACTGTAAAACAGGATGAAAAATAGGACCTTGAGACTGAAGGTCCTCCCTCATTGGCAACTGCCAAGGAACGTCCGCGATGAGACGTACCAGATCAGCGTACCAATGACGCAGAGGCCCATCTGGCGCAAAGAGGATCACCGAAACCCCCCCGGCCACAACCCTGCGCAGCAGGCGAGGAAGCAGCTGCAGTGGAGGATAACAGATATAAGGTGATAATGACCCCATGCGGCCACCAACGGATCCGAGGCATCCGCCCAAGGATCCCTGGACCTGGCCACAAACCTTGACACCTTACGATTGAGTCGAGAGGCCCTCAGGTCCACATCCGGCATGCCCCACCGCCGGCACAGAATTTGAAAAACCTCTGGGTGTAAGGACCACTCTTCCTGGTCCAGCGTCTGGCGACTCCGATAGTACGCCTGCCAATTGTCTACGCTCGAATGTAGACGGCCGACAGAGACCACGAGGAGAGGCACAGTCTGATTGCCTGTATTTCCAGAACATTGATCTGTAAACGGGCTTCGTCCGGAGTCCAAAGCCCTTGGGCTGACAGGACTCCCCACACTCCACCCCAGCCCGTCAGGCTGGCGTCCGTCATGATCTCCGTCCACTTGATGGGGAGGAACGACTTCCCGGACCGAAGAGCCGGGGACCCCAACCACCACGCCAGGGACACCCTGAGTGGGTGACTCATCTGGATCTGAAGATCCAAGGACAACAGGGATTTGTCCCAAGTGGACAGGATCTCTTACTGTAATGCCCGTGTGTGTGATTGGGCATACGGAACAGCCTCGAACGAGGCCCCCATGAGTCCCAGGACTCTCGTGCAAAAACGGGTTGACGACCATTTTCGGGACGTCAGGACCCACACTGCAGACTGAAATGTCAGTAACTTCTCCAGGGATAAGAATACCTACGCCTTCAAGGTGTCCAGGATCAGACCGAGATACTCCGAATGCTGAGCCGGGACCAGGACCGACTTCTGAATGTTCAGGAGCCACCCGAAGTCCCTAAGGGTCTGACTGACGATAGTCACACTTTTAATTCTGAGCCATTGTCTGCTCTTAGAAGATCGTCCAGATAGCCCACGATAGCAATGCCTCGCTGTCTCAGCAAAGCTAGAACCGGAGCAAGCACCTTGGTAAACACCTTTGATGCCAAGGCTAGGCCGAAGGGAAGAGCCACAAATTGATAGTGGACTTCGCCGATCGCAAGCGCAGAAACTACTGGTGACTTCCGCAAGATCGGAACATGCAAGTAGGCGTCCTTGATGTCCAAGGACGCCAGAAAATCCCCTTAATGGAGTGCAGCGAACACCGTGCAAATGGATTCCATGCGGAACTTTTGCACCATCACCAAGGAATTCAGGCCTTGAGGCCCAGGATTGGCCGAACCCCATCCCTTTTTTGGGACTACAAACAGATTAGAGTAGAAACCCTGAAACCTCTCCTGTGACGGAACCGGCACAATCACTCCGGACCTGATCAATCCTGTACGGCCCCTAAGAGGGCCGCCCGACGAGCAGGAAGGAGAGGGAGAATTGAGGGAAAGAATCTGTCTGGGGGCTAGGAACAGAACTCTATCCTGTATCCTGAGGTAACCACCTCTCGCACACCCACCGGTCGGAGATCCGGGAGGTCGACCGAACCGTGAACCTGCAAGGACGTTCCCCCCACCCCAGAGTCAGGCAGGGGCAAGACTTCATGCGTCGGCGGCTTGGGAGTTTGCTTGGTAGGCCTACGCACCCAGGGACGCTTATGTCCCCCAGCCGCACTTTTCTCAGTCTGGGCGGGCTTACCCGTGGATTCTGGACGGACGAAAAAACTCCTTCTTTGCCGGAAAGGAAGGTCCCGTCCTACGGTGGGGCTCTTTTTCCTTAACAGACTGAGGAAAGAAGGTGCTCTTACCCCCTGTGACATCCACAATAATGTCATCCAGGGCGGCCCCAAACAGTCTACCGCCCTTAAAGGGCAAGTCAGCCAGGAGCTATTTGAAAGCTAGGTCGGCTGACCAGCATGTCAGCACCACAGCAGAGATAGAGGCCCCAGATATTAAAGGGGCCGCATCCAAAGTGGCATTGCACACAGAGACTAAACCCTGTGCAAGTTGGTGAGCCAGGGAAATGGTCTCAGGAGGGAGATTATGCTCCTGTACTGTCTGGTGCAAAATCTTTGCCCATCCTGTGAGTGTCTTGAGACACAAGTGTCGCCGCCACTATAGGGCGTAAGGCAGACCCCAATAAGGTAAACATAGTTCTACTCACCACTTCTGACCTCCTGTCAGTGGGATCCTTAAATGCAGGAGTCCCTTCCATTAAGAGCGTGGTAGCCTTATTCAAACGGGCGACCGGGGGGTCGACCACTGGGTGGAGAGCCCACTTCTTAACCAGGTCCTCCTCAAAGGGGTACCTCATGGCTAGGCGCTGCGGGACCGTCAAAGTCTTCTGCGGCTTATCCCAGACTTGGTCAATGAATGTATAAAAAAAAAAAAAAAAAAAAAAAAAAGAGGCACATCTGGAAAAACCTTTTTTGAATAAACGGTTTTAAAAGGAACCAAAGGAGACAGCTACTACCTGAGGTTCCTCAGCCTCAACATTCAGCTTGAGAGTGTCCCTCACAGCATCAATGAGTTCACTTACAAGCACCCTGTCAGCTATTCAGAACTGGGGTCTTCCTCACAGGGAATATCCTGTTCAAAAACATGAAAATCCTCAGAGCTAGGCCCATATCTGAGACCGAGCACTCCCCTACAGGAGAATGTGTGGGGAGGGGGTGCTTCACAGCTCCCTTGCGCTCTCACACCGCTTCCATCCTGACAAGAATGATTCCAGGACTGCCGACAACTAGTCGCTATGGACCGCAGGTGCAGGAGCACTGCCAGTTGCCTCAGACAAGTGTGGAGAAGCAGGTGAACGAGACTCCATACTGCCACCCTCTGAGACCTTTAGACACTATTATAGTGAATAATACAGTCCACCCACTGGCTACGCTGAAGCTGAGGGGGGGATACCCAGAGGACTCACCAACCCTTGTAAGGACCGCTTAGTTCCGCTGTATGAAACCGCGCTGCAGCGCGGGTGAAGCCTGAGGAGCGTGTGAGGAGATTGTGAGGAAATGTGAGGAGATTGTGAGATTCGCGCTGCAGCAGCGCCGATAGAGGCCGAAAGTGAAAGTAAAAGCGCAGCGGCTTCAAGGAAAAGGCCGCCGGCCGCATGCATTACTGCGCCATTGATCCACGGCAAGATGGCTGCTGAGCGCGGTTTTCAAAATCATCTCACATCGCTAATGGCGCACACAGTAAAGTAAAACACCCACACACCAGAACACTGCTCCTCTCCCAGGGTCCACTAAAACAGACATGAGCGCCCCCAGCCAGGCCAGAGTGACCCCCAAGCACCCCCACACAGCACCAGTACAGGGTGCAGAGAGCAGCATAACAGGGGGGAGACAGGGAGAAACTCCCCATATAAAGAAACACAGCCAGCATGTACTCACCTGCAGCAGGAGAGACTACTTACCCGTCCCAGAGGGACCCACTGGCTTGTTTCAGACAGACCTATCGCAGAGCAGTACTGCGTAGCTGTCGGCCCGGTCCACCGCAAAAGATACAGACAGACAGGTAATGTTCAATCTTGAGAGGACCGCGGGAGCATAAAAGCAACCCGGCCACCCCTGGAGTCATGGGGCATGTCGTGAACGGAGTCTCACGCACACAAGGCGAGGATCAGCACGCTCGATGGTCGGACAGGGAAGACTACGAGGATACCAGTGTACCAAACCTGTTGCCCAGCCGACAGTTGATTGAAGGTCTCAAAAACAAAATACCGTATTTATCGGCGTATAACACGCACCGGCGTATAACATGCACCCCAAGTTTAGGAGGGAATTTTAAGGAAAAAAACTTTTAGGAGGGAAATTCAAGGAAAAAAAAAACTTACATTTAAATGCAGCATGCAGCCTTGCCCAGTGTCCATCTGCAGCCTTGCCCAGTGTCCATCTGTCCATCTGCAGCCTTGCCCAGTGTCCATCTGCAGCCTTGCCCAGTGTCCATCTGCAGCCTTGCCCAGTGTCCATCTGTCCATCTGCAGCCTTGCCCAGTGTCCATCTGTCCATCTGCAGCCTTGCCCAGTGTCCATCTGTCCATCTGCAGCCTTGCCCAGTGTCCATCTGTCCATCTGCAGCCTTGCCCAGTGTCCATCTGTCCATCTGCAGCCTTGCCCAGTGTCCATCTGTCCATCTGCAGCCTTGCCCAGTGTCCATCTGTCCATCTGCAGCCTTGCCCAGTGTCCATCTGTCCATCTGCAGCCTTGCCCAGTGTCCATCTGTCCATCTGCAGCCTTGCCCAGTGTCCATCTGTCCATCTGCAGCCTTGCCCAGTGTCCATCTGTCCATCTGCAGCCTTGCCCAGTGTCCATCTGTCCATCTGCAGCCTTGCCCAGTGTCCATCTGTCCATCTGCAGCCTTGCCCAGTGTCCATCTGTCCATCTGCAGCCTTGCCCAGTGTCCATCTGTCCATCTGCAGCCTTGCCCAGTGTCCATCTGTCCATCTGCAGCCTTGCCCAGTGTCCATCTGTCCATCTGCAGCCTTGCCCAGTGTCCATCTGTCCATCTGCAGCCTTGCCCAGTGTCCATCTGTCCATCTGCAGCCTTGCCCAGTGTCCATCTGTCCATCTGCAGCCTTGCCCAGTGTCCATCTGTCCATCTGCAGCCTTGCCCAGTGTCCATCTGTCCATCTGCAGCCTTGCCCAGTGTCCATCTGTCCATCTGCAGCCTTGCCCAGTGTCCATCTGTCCATCTGCAGCCTTGCCCAGTGTCCATCTGTCCATCTGCAGCCTTGCCCAGTGTCCATCTGTCCATCTGCAGCCTTGCCCAGTGTCCATCTGTCCATCTGCAGCCTTGCCCAGTGTCCATCTGTCCATCTGCAGCCTTGCCCAGTGTCCATCTGTCCATCTGCAGCCTTGCCCAGTGTCCATCTGTCCATCTGCAGCCTTGCCCAGTGTCCATCTGCAGCCTTGCCCAGTGTCCATCTGTCCATCTGCAGCCTTGCCCAGTGTCCATCTGTCCATCTGCAGCCTTGCCCAGTGTCCATCTGTCCATCTGCAGCCTTGCCCAGTGTCCATCTGTCCATCTGCAGCCTTGCCCAGTGTCCATCTGTCCATCTGCAGCCTTGCCCAGTGTCCATCTGTCCATCTGCAGCCTTGCCCAGTGTCCATCTGTCCATCTGCAGCCTTGCCCAGTGTCCATCTGTCCATCTGCAGCCTTGCCCAGTGTCCATCTGCAGCCTTGCCCAGTGTCCATCTGTCCATCTGCAGCCTTGCCCAGTGTCCATCTGCAGCCTTGCCCAGTGTCCATCTGTCCATCTGCAGCCTTGCCCAGTGCCTTTGCGATCGTGTCAGTATCGGCGTTTTTTTAAATTTGGCGCTGATTTCTGTGGAGAGGAGCGAGCGGGGCAGAGTGTACTTCGGCTAGACTCGGCTGCTCTCGCAGTCCCGCCCATCTCCACTGACTGCGCCGCTGACGGAGAAAGCCGAGTGTACTTCAGGTAGACTTGGCTCCTCTCGCAGTCCCGCCCATCTCCACTGACTGCGCCGCTGACGGAGAAAGCCGAGTGTACTTCGGCTAGACTCGGCTCTGCTCACAGTCACAGGCAGGACTGCGAGAGGAGCCGAGACTAGCCGAAGTACACTCGGCTTTCTCTATGTCAGCGGCGCAGTCAGAGATGGGCGGGACTGCGAGAGGAGCCGAGTAAAGCCGATTGTACTTCGGCTTCGCTCGCTCCTCTCGCTCGTTTTCAGCAGGGGAATGCGACGGAGTATCGGCGTATAACACGCACCCACGATTTTCCCCTGATTTTAAGGGGAAAAAAGTGCGTGTTATACGCCGATAAATACCGTAATAAAATTCCCAAAGGAATAAAAGTTAAGTAAAATCTTCCAGGAGACTGGCTCCTGAGAGAACCACGTCTTCTTTTGCTAGGCAGAAAAAAAATGGTGCTGCTAGCTGCAGGTAGGAGGGTTATGTCCGGAGGGACAGCCCCTTCTGGGCGGGGCTGTTCAGCTCTGGTTTTGTTCTAGAATGTATGTTTCTAACAACTAACATTCTGCCTAGGTCTTCTCCTGCGAGCAGGGACATATACCCACACGTAAACAGTATGAGAGCTGTGTCAGTCCATGGACGATAAGAGAAAAGCGGCTTACCAGAACTCCATGACCCCCCACTACAGAGGATCAGGAGAAGTTTGTATAATAGGAACAATCTCGTCCAGATGACCCCAAAGGAGACGCAGTCCCGAGGAAGCATACAACACTATGGTTCAATGGATCCCGGACTCATAAGCCAGACCATGCAAGAAATGGTGAAACTCGCATAGTGTAAAACAGTATGGTTTATTTGTTGAAAGAATAGAATAACACTTACAATTAAAAGTTCAGCCTTAAGACTGTGGTGCCGGCCGGACACACACAGGCAAACCCGTCCTTGCTGGACAGTGGTGGGTGGTGACGTTGGTGCGCCGCTCCGCCCTACGTCGTTTCGCAACAAAATTGCGTCTTCCAGGGGTATACAGTAAATATCTCCTGAACGGTGATCAGCCTGGTGAAACTAAGAGCTTTTTCTACACAGCTGCAAAAGGTAGGAATCTGCTACAAAGTTTGTTAAAATGCTTGCAATGCTCATAGATCACCCATGAGGGGAGAGTTGTTGCCATGTTCTTTTTCCTTTAGGCCCCTTTCACACGGGGTAGATCCGCTCAGCGGGAGATCGAACCGTTGATCCCCGCTGAGCAGGCGGATGACAGGCCTGTCTCCGCTCACTGTGCAGGGATGAGCTGTCAGAGCCCAGCTGATCTCTATGGGAAGATTGGATGAAAACGGACAGCATGTGCGCACTGCCGCTGCTGCATATTCACTGCAAATTTAAAGAGTACTGTGCGTTTTCTGAGCACTGCGGTGCAGTTCAGATGCGAATCGCACATCTAAATCAGTTTTGAATACGAATTCGAGAGGGTTCATTTTAATTCTAATTATGTATTAAAGTAGAACTATAGGCAAAACTTTTTGTTCGATTTTGGATAGAGCAAGGTAGGGTTATAACCGGTAAGATTTTTTCCGCCATCTGTGTCCCATTGCAGAGATTTCCCTTAATTTCCTGACCCATAGCCAAACAGGAAGCGAGAGGAAATTCCTGAAAATTTGAATTCCTTGGGGACTCTTATGACACCATAACTAGTGTCCTAACTGGAAGATTTCCCCTCTATTACTTTTCTGGGGACAACTCAAAATCTGGGATTTTCTTTTACTTTCAAAAATAATAGTAAATAAGGATGAGCTCCGGCGTGTTCGCATAGTACACGTGCAGAGCCCTCCAGGAAGTCGGCACGGTGCTGCGCTAATGACAGGCGGGGAGAAATTTCCCGATGCTCGGCTGCAGAGTTCGGGAAATATCTCCCTGGCTGTGATTAGCGCAGCGCGGTGCCGACTTCCTTGCGGGCTCTGCACGTGTACTATGCGAACACGCCGGAGCTCATCCTTAATAGTAAACAGGATAAATAGAGAGGGAAAATCTCATTAAAGGGGTTGTAAACCCCAAGGAAAAAAAAAAAGAAAAAAAAAGGAAGACAAAAAGGCATAATTAGCTCATTATGTAATACTTACCTAGAACAAAGCCCTCCAGCGGCACCCACACACCGCTGAGATAGCGGACATCTTCCCCGGGTTTGCGGGCTCAGGTGCGTGGGAGCCGCCGGTTACGGCACAGGGCTCTGAAGAAAAGGCACGGCAGCCGTTCCTTTAGAGCGCATGCGCCAGCGGCGTACACAGTAAATATCTCGTAAACGGCGTAAGTTTAGGAGATATTTACAGTATACGCCGCCTTATTATAGGCTTACCTATAGGTACAAACAAGGGGAGTTTACGTCCTCTTTAACAGGGACACAGACCGCAAAAAAAAACTGAAAAGCATTCTAATCCCCCTCCACTAACCAAAAAAATAAAAATAAAGTTTTGCCTTTAGGCCCCTTTCACACTTGTACAACTTGTCCTGCGACTTGGGATGGAAAACTTGCATGAAAAGTTGTACCCTACGATTTCCAATGAGTACCGTTCATATCTGTGCGACTTCAAAGTAGTTCCTGCACGACTTTGATGAAGTCTATGGACCTCAAGTCGCAAGATTACACAGGCATTACTTCAAGTCGTGTCAAAGTAGCACGACTTTCAGGTCGTACAAGTGTGAAAGGGGCCTTAGTTATACTTTAATGATTACAGAGCTGAATTAATTTCTGTCTTTTATATCTGCCTAGAGATCAGATACAAGAACACACAAATACTGAAAAATACTTGACACAAGGCAGATCATTCTTCTTTTAGGAATCGATATTCTACTTGGATGATAGTTTATGTTTATCTGCAAATTCTGAAATCTATTTAGCCAGCTCACATGAGTGACAGCCACTTCCAGCAGACATGCAAATGGGTGGGTACAGGAGACAGTACACAGCGACATGAGTTTACCATTAAACTGTCTGTTTAGACATGTTTGATGTGATGGATTGTGCATGTCATGTGTTCCCTTTAAACAGGGATGACAGGTCATAATTTACAAGTCTTGTCTTCAAATCTTTTCCTACCCTTACACAAAGGAACATAAACCCGCATGCGGCCTCCAAAGTAGATACCAGCCTGTGTGCCAATGACTAGCCTACAGGGAGTGGTCTGCCCTATTGTCACTGAGACAGAGAGAGGAGTGTTTGTCTAGTAATAGAGAATGGGGTACCAGTGACATCTCAGTACAGACAGTGACTGTCACAGAATACACACAGACTCCACATTCTATTACACAATACAGATTCCTGACCTCTTAACTGATCACAGATGTATGTGTCAGCTCTACTACTGAAACACAACACAGACACTGATCGGGGCTTTTAAACATCTACAGGCCAAACAGGGTAACTCCAACAAAAGAGCTAAATATACACAAACCCGGAACTCTACTACCTGGAAAAAGATTGTAAAAGAATCTGTGATCCAACCAACTACACTACAGTATATGCATGTATGCACAGCAATAAAAATAAAAGGAGCAACGCAATCATTCTGAAGACTTTTGTAAACCCAAATCACTAAAATCTCATATGAGCTTTAAACGCATTGTGAGCCGACGAGGAAACCTGGGTTAGTGGAACTTCCAGATGCCTCCACCCTATCGGGTCTTGTGTTGGCTCCATTAATGAGCCTCCAAGTGGGGGGATTCTAAATACAATAGTGACAAGGCTTTTCTTCAGCTCTATTTGGCATGTAGTAAGCTATACATAAAGCATGTGTGAAAGACATTTATGTCTCGGTGACTCTTTTGAAGGTTGTTCCCATTTATGACATTTGGATCTGAACCGATGGGTTCAAGTCAGTTACTCCCTAGTTCGCCACCTTGAGCTCTCATTTATCCACACCATTATACCCCAATTATAATTTTTTGTCCCGGTTACCAAAGAGGGCGGAATCCGCCGAATCTGGGGGCCCTATATGGGTTTGCAAATGCTGACAACCTGTGGATTGCTAGCCTGTTGAAGGACCGCTTTTTTTAGCCCTTTAGTCCATCTTGTGTGGTGTCGCCCACCTGATGTTCGGGGTCAATCAGCACCTACCCATTTTTTTCCTGAGGAAGCAACTTAATGTGAAACGCGTTGACTAACCAGCTTGGAGGAGTTGATGGACCCAATTTCTTGCTACACGTATAATTCACTATGGATTGTTTCACAGCTCCTTGAAAGAATCCATGCCTCCTTGTTTGGTATCTGGGTATATCTATTGACCCTGTCCAGTTGAGGGTGGTGTTGTTTGTTATATTTTTGTGTCAATTTTTTCGCTTTGTATTTCTGTATTTTTGTAATAAAGACAGCTATAATTTTTTATATATCCTTTCTGCCTCATGTTGTGCCCACAAAGTACTTTTTTTTTTTTTTTTAGAATATTTTTACTGCCTCAATCCTTTTTCTATAACTATGGATGTTGGCACGGTGGGGGTCCTAGCTTCTTTTCCAATACATTATTGTAATTTTCAGCTTTCATTACAAAGGAAGTGGCTAAATAAGACCCTTCACGGCGGGTTCACCAGGTTTTTTGTGACAACATTCTTACCCTGGCTCCCAATGGTGCGCCTGTGTTGTCACCCTGTCGCTCAGGCTTTTGATGAAGACTACAAGTGGCCATTCTAACACACATTACACAGGCATGGTCTTCTGTTGACACCATCAGGAAACCAGATCTGAGAAATGTCATACAGCCATGGCTTAAGTGTGTGTAGCCAAGACAAAATGTAAACACAGAATCTGGAGCAGCTGTGCACTTCGCTTGTTCATTGAGGCCCAGTTCACACTGCTGCGACTTCAAAGTCGCTCAACTTTGAAGTCAACATGCCAGCGCGTCTTCGGCACGATTTGCATACAACTTCCTTAACAGATGTGAATGCAAACCATGCCCAAGTCGCAACAAAAGTAGCGCAGGAACCTTTTTCTAAGTCAAACCATGGTTTTGCAAAGAGCAGCCCCAATCCTCTTCTTTTTGGGTCCACCACTGGCGCTCTTGGCTACTCCTCTTCTGTGTGTGCCCCCATAGCAAGCCGCTTCCTATGGTGGCACACGAGTGTGCTCAATGCTGAGCTGGGCATCGGCTCAGCTCCCCCTCCTCACCGGATTTAATTGACAGCCAATGGCTCCCGCTGCTGCCTTCATGTCCAGTGAGGAAAGAGAGCAAAGCTGCTCTCAGACAGTGCTGGATTGAAGTCAGGCTCAGGTAAGTATTTATGGGGGGCTGCGGGGGAGCCGACAAAATTTTTTTTTTTACCCTAATGCAGAGAACGCATTAAAGTGGAACTCTAGTCAGAAAACTAAAGTGGCTGTAAAGGCATAAAGTTTTGTTCATCTTAACGCATTCTATGCATCAAGATAAAAAGCCTTCTGTGGGCAGCAGCCGCCTCAGCCCCCCCCCCCTCACCTGAGCCCCATCTTTATCCACGAGTGCCTCAGCCGTCCGGGACTCTCCCTCCTGATTGGCTGAGACACAGCAGTGGCACCATTGGCTCCCGCTGCTGTGAAAGTCAGTTAGCCAATCAGGAGAGAGAGGGGGCAGGGCCGAACCGAGGGTCCAGGTCTGAATGGACACATGGAGCTGCGGGTCGGGTGCACCCATAGCAAGCTGCTAACTGTGGGGGCACTCATCAAGAGGGAGGGGCCAGGAGACCTGAAGAGGGAACCGAGAAGGAGGATCTGGGCTGCTCTGTGAAAATCCACTGCAACAGAGCAGTTAAGTATAACACGTTTGTTATTTTTATAGAAAAAATAACTGAGACTTTACAATTACTTTAAGCCCTGCTGGATCACTTCATGGTGGCCCTTTTTGCAGGTATAGATGTGTAAAACATTTAAGATAAGTGTCTATACGGTTTTGAAAATTTAAAATAGAAGCCGACTGTTGGCCAGGCACAACTTTTCCAGGTTCTGTTTGCTACAGTTCTGATAAATTCCTGACTGTGGTTAAAATCAGTTTACCGGCCTCCGTTTATCAACAGCTCGAAAGAGGAGTGATTACCTAAAGCTGCAGATTTAAAAGATTGAAAAGCAACTTTAGAAAATCACATAGAAGCAGACCCTCAGTCCCGCTTTGTACTGGTGCCGCCATTATTGCGTGTGCGCAGATGTGCCAAAGGGGCTCTTTCTAGCTCTTGGGTCCTGACCAAGCCCTTTGCAACATCATGATTTCCCATACATGTGCATTTCCGGTGAGATTTTGGGACTACTATAATAGCCATGTCTTTGTGCATGAGTGTACAGATGTGCCACAGGGCTCGCACAGGACCCTAAGCCTTGCGGCACATCTGCGCATGCGAAGGGGGTGGGAGGAGAGATGTAATGCTCACCTAGGCGAGAAATGTGGTGGTGTCAAATATATGGCACCAGCTTATGCAAAAAATAAATAATTTATGTCCAACCGTAAGAGAGGGAAAGGAGAGGAGGCAGGGCGACATGACCTATAATGATTACATGTGATCTTAATAATTTGGGATTACCATCAACGTTGATCAGGCACGGGAAGGTTATCTCATGGTAATGTTTTTAAGGACTCACCTAATTGGTAAATATTTGTGTATGTGCTTGCGTCCCCACTTTTTTATAAATGAAATGTTCATAGAACACATGGGTTTCCCACGCAGAGGTTTTTTAGCAACCCACAGCAAACAAACAACTCATACCAACCTCCTGGCTTGCTCTTGCAGTTTCACTACTCTGACCTCAAACTTAGACGTTATCTCTCCCCTCCAGACAGTCCTCCCAGCTACTTTGCACCCATGCACTGCTGGCTGCTCCCTTATAGCCCCACAGTCCATGCGAACGATGGAGCCCTTAGTCACACTCTCTTCCAAACTAAAGGGGATGTGCGCAATCACTGGGAGCTGATCGCTCACAAAAATGTGGACCTAGAGATGGAAAATTCATGCCTCCAAAGTCTCCATGAAGCTCCAGGATCAGGATTTCCCAATCATCAAGAAAACAAACATTTTTTTTTTTTTTGGGCAAGGGTCCCATGTGACACAAACCGTTTATGATTGTGCGATTTGGTCTCACCTCCTTTGTCTCACTCTACCATTGTCCACCATGACACAACGTCGTCCTGTCACGTAGGCTAAGGTGTTATTTCCAACATCATACTAGTCCATATAATAAGGTTTTGGCAATATTCATACAATACCCTCCTGTTGATGGCATACACCGGTCCCTCCCGCCTACTATTGTGCCACTATACTATCTGCTGAAGATCCTGTATTGGCTCATAGAACACCTGGGGAAGAGCTGGTGTTCCAATATAGAGCCAAGAAACACATACTGTAAGTTTATACTACTTTGAACGTGTTCCATTACTGGAGTTCGTTTGCAAGTCCAATTTGAACACGAGTCAAATAAAGTGAGGTTCATAATAATTTCCACACAAATAGATAAAAAAAAATACTGTAAAGAAAAGATGTTTAAAAACTGATACCAACGTCTGTTTTAAAAAAAAAAAAATACCAAACATGTTATATTTACCTGCTCTGTGTAGCAATTTTGCACAGAGCAGCCCCAATCTTCCTCTTCCTTGCTATGGGGCACCCATCAAGCCGAGCTGATGCTCTGTGTGTCCAATAAGAGACAGAGTCCTGCCCCCATCCTCCCACTCTCTCTCGGCTCACTGACTTGCCAATGAGGAGGGAGATTCCTGGACAGCCGAGCCTCTTGTGGAACATCGCTGGATTGAGCCCTCAGGTAAGTATTAGACGGGCTGAGGGAGGCTGCTGCACACAGAAGAGTTTTTTTTATCTAAGAGGATTTAAAGGTATTTTTTCTTTAAATAACAAACATGTTATACTTCCCTCCTCTGTACAAGGGTTTTGAACAAAGCGGCCCTGATCCTCCTTTTCTGGGGTGCCCTGGCAGGGCTCCTGGATCCTCCTCCGCATTGAGTGCCCCAACGAAGAGCCGCTTTCCATGGGGCACTTGTGCGGGCAGGGCGTGCTCCGGAGTCCTGCTGCTGCGTCTATTGACACAGACAGCAGGACTCGGCCACACCCACCAGCTCCCATGTCACTGGATTTGATTGACAGCAGCGGGAGCCAACGGGGGACCCGAGACAGCGGCTGAAGCTGCTGGGCTCGTTCTCGTCTCTGGAAAGATCGGGTTCAGGTAAGTAAGAGAGGGGCTCTGGATGGAAGCTGAAGCACAGAAGGTTTTTCACCTTAATTCATAGAATGCATTAAAGGGGTTATACAGCTTCATGTTTTTTCACCTTAATGCATCCTATACATTAAGATGAAAAAACACCTTGCAGTCACCGCCCCCCTCCCCCCCGGAGCCCCCATTTT
The DNA here is from genome assembly GCA_029206835.1 of Rana muscosa. Classification (NCBI taxonomy): domain Eukaryota; kingdom Metazoa; phylum Chordata; class Amphibia; order Anura; family Ranidae; genus Rana; species Rana muscosa. The sequence continues at coordinate 198,003,721 of CM055126.1, read as the reverse complement.
ACTTACCTGAGACCTGCATCTCCTTGGGCACGATCCCGCGTTGCTTTCACCGAGCTCTAGTCGGCTCTTCATTGGATGATTGATAGCAGCGAAGCCATTGGCTCCTGCTGCTGACAATCAAACCAATGACGCGGCACTATGGCCGCAGACTGTCACACGGGAGTGCGCCCGCAAGCTAACCCCCTTGGGAGAGCGCTTCACAGAGGGAGGTTAGCTCTTGTGGGGAGGAGCAGAGACAGCCGCAGAGGGACCCTAGAAGATGAGGATTGGGGCCACTCTGTGCAAAACAAACAGCACAGTGGAGGCAAGTATAACATGTTTGTTATTTAAAAAAAAAAAAAAAAAAAACACGAACCCATACAACCCCTTTAACCACTTAACCACCTGCCGACAAATAACGTCGACAAGGTGGTTGCTTAACTCTGGGAGGACGTTATATAACGTCCTCCCAGAATCGCGCTCCCGCGCGCCCCCTGGGGCGCGCACACGGGAAACTCCGTGACCGCCGGGTCCAGAGGACCCGGCGGATCACGAATCGCGGTAAATCGCCGCTGATAGCGGCCGTTTACCACGTGATCGCTCCGTCAAATGACGGAGCAATCACTTGTAAACAGACCGGCGTCATTTGATGACGCCGGTTCCTCCCTCCCCTCTCTGTACCGATCGGTACAGTGTGAGAGGGGAGGGGGAGGGAGCGGATGGCAGCAGCAGCACTGTGGGCTGGATCTGTGACAATTGCAGTCACAGATCCAGCCATCCATCCATCCCTGCTCAGCCATCCCTGTGCTATACCCTGCAATACACCCTCCGCAATGCCCGGCCACACCCTCCGCAATGCCCGGCCACACCCTCCGCAATGCCCGGCCACACCCTCCGCAATGCCCGGCCACACCCTCCGCAATGCCCGGCCACACCCTCCGCAATGCCCGGCCACACCCTCCGCAATGCCCGGCCACACCCTCCGCAATGCCCGGCAACACTCCGCAATGCCCGGCAACACTCCGCAATGCCCGGCAACACTCCGCAATGCCCGGCAACACTCCGCAATGCCCGGCAACACTCCGCAATGCCCGGCAACACTCCGCAATAACCACTTCCCGCCCTCCGGCCGTCCTATGACGTCCTTGACTTTGTGCGGGGATATCTGAATGATGGGAGCAGCTACAGGCATCATTCAGATATCAGCTTTTTCAGCCAGCGATTCCCTACACCATAACAACAATCATAGTGGCTGTTCCGCCGCTTGATCATTCTTACGGGAGGCGAGAGGGGATGTCCCCCCGCCGCCCTCCGGTGCTTCTACCGACTCACCGCTACGATCAAAGCCAGGATTGTTGTTTTTTTTTTTTTGTATTTTTTTCAGGCTTCCCAGCCTAGAGGTGAGATGTGGGGTCTTATTGACACCCCCCCCCCCATATCTCACTGTAAAGAGGACCTGTCATGCCATATTCCTATTACAAGGGATGTTTACGTTCCTTGTAATAGGTATAAAAGTGATCAAAAAAATGTTTAGGGCGGAAAAACATGTCAAACTAAAATAAATAAAGTAAAATGAAGAATAATTTTTTTTTTTTTTTTTTAAAGCGCCCCTGTCCCCGTGAGCTCGCATACAGAAGCGAACGCATACGTAAGTCCCGCCCACATATGAAAACGGTTTTCAAACCACACATGTGAGGTATCTCTGCGAATGTTAGAGCGAGAGCAATCATTTTGGCCCTAGACCTCCTCTGTAACTCAAAACATTTAACCAGTAAAAATATTTAAAGCGTCGCCTATGGGGATTTTTTAAGTAGCGAAGTTTGGCGCCATTCCACGAGTGTGTGCAATTTTTAAGGGCGACATGTTAGGTATCTATTTACTCGGCGTAACTTCATCTTTCACATTATGCAAAAACATTGGGCTAACTTTACTGTTTTTTTTTTTTTTTTTAAGCACAAAACATTTTTTTTCCGTAAAAAACGCGTTAAAAAAATTGCTGCGCAAATATCGTGCGAGATAAAAAGTTGCAACAACCACCATTATATTCTCTAAGGTCTTTGCTAAAAAAACATATATAATGTTTTGGGGTTCTATGTAATTTTCTAGCAAATAAATGATGATTTTTACATGTAGGAGAGAAATGTCAGAATTGGCCTTGGTGCTCCAGAACGCCTGAAGGTGCTCCCTGCATGTCGGGCCTCTGTATGTGGCCACGCTGTGTAAAAGTCTCACACATGTGGTATCGCCATACTCGGGAGGAATAGCAGAATGTGTTTTGGGGTGTAATTTGTGGAATGCATATGCTGTGTGTGAGAAATAACCTGCTAATATGACAATTTTGTTAAAAAAAAAAAAAAGAGAAAAAAAAAAATCTTGATTTTTGCAAAGAATTGTGGGAAAAAATGAAAACTTCAAAAAACTCACAATGCCTCTTTCTGAATACCTTGGAATGTCTTCTTTCCAAAAAGGGGTCATTTGGGGGGTATTTGTACTTTTCTGGCATGTTAGGGTCTCAAGAATTGAGATAGGCCGTCAGTACTTCAGGTGTGATCAATTTTCAGATATTGGCACCATAGCTTGTGGACTCTATAACTTTCACAAAGACCAAATAATATACACCAATTTGTACTTATTTTTACCAAAGATATGTAGCAGTATAAATTTTGGCCAAAATTTATGAAGAAAAAATAGTAATTTGCAAAATTTTATAACAGAAACGAAAAAAAAATCATTTTTTTACAAAATTTTCAGTCTTTTTTCTCTTATAGCGCAAAAAATAAAAAACCCAACAGTGATTAAATACCACCAAAAGAAAGCTCTATTTGTGTGAAAAAAAGGACAAAAATTTCATATGGGTACAGTGTTGTATGACTGAGTAATTGTCATTCAAAATGTGAGAGCACCGAAAGCTGAAAATTGGTCTGGTTATTAAGGGGGTTTAAGTGCCCAGTGGTCAAGTGGTTAAGGTGAAAAACCGAGACTTTACAACTCCTTTAACCACTTCCCTACCCAGCCATAGTCAAATGACGTCCACAGATGGGATCTCCCATCCTGGGTGGACGTCATATGACGTTCTCGGCTTTGTAGGGGGACATCTGAATGATGCCTGCAGCTAGAGGCATCATTCAGATATCCTTTTGACGTGCCGGCGATTCTGTGCACCATAAGAACGATCATAGCGGCGGTTCCGCCGCTTGATCGTTCTTATAGGCGGCGGGAGGGGACATCCCCCCCTCCCACCGGTGCTTCTCCGGGCTCTCCCGTGTGATCGGGGACCCGGAGAGAATCTTCCGGCGCCGGTGGTGGGTCACGTGACGAGCATAGAGATGACTGGTGACCAGATAGTCACCAGTCATCTCTATGATCGTCGGAGGCCAGGGCGCGATGTGATGACGTCATGCCCGGGTCCTCAAATGTAAACAAAGCCGCCATTGCGGCTAGTAAGTATGAGATCGGTGAAAAAAAATTCACTGATCTCATGCTTTCCAGCCTGGAGGAGAGATGTAGGGTCCTATTGACCCCGCATCTCTCAATAAAGAGGACCTGTCACACACCATTCCTATTACAAGGGATGTTTACATTCCTTGTAATAGGAATAAAAGTGTAAAAAAAAAAAAAAAAAACTCGGCGTAACATCATCTTTCACATTTTCCCCAAAAATTGGGCTAACTTTACAGTTTTGTTATTTAATTCATGAAACCATTTTTTATTTTTTTTAAAAAGGCGTTTGAAAAATTATTGCGCAAATACCGTGCAATGACCGTCATTTTATTCCCTAGGGTGTCTGCTAAAAAAAACATATATAATGTTTTGGGGTTCTGAGTAATTTTCTAGCAAAAGAATGATGATTTGTACATGTAGGAGAGAAGTGCTAGAATAGGCCCGGTATGGAAGTGGTATAAAAAGCCCGGTATTGAAATGGTTAAAGGAAGAAGGGGTTTTTTTTTTTATCTTAATTCGTTCTATGCATTAAAAGGAGATGTTTGGGATTCCATGTTTTTTCCTATTCATAATTACCTCTGTGGATGGAGCATCAGACCGATGCTCCGTCTGTCCCCCGCCGTCTGTGCACTGAGAACCGAGCCACCGAACGTCGCCGCTGGCTCGGTTCTCACAGATCCCCGAGAGGAAAGAGGCTGACTGTAAGTCAGCCTCTTTCCTCTCCTTCTCCACGCTCATTGGAGTGCTGAGCAGGGGAGGGGAGAGGCTGTCTCAGCGGCTCGCTGAGACTGCCATCAATCAGGGCAGCTGGCGGATCCCGACTTGGGAAGTCTCGATGACGCGCTGCCCCGACTGATGGCAGTGACGTCAGCGGAGAGCGGACTTCAGACCACTCTCCGCTGAAAACGGGTCACAGGAGTGCAAAATTAATTGCACTCCTGTGACCCAGAGGAGAAGCCCAGCCGAAAAAGCTTAGGCTGGACTTCTCCTTTAAGTTAGAAAGGGCAGCAGCCCCCTCTAATACTTATCTGGGCCCCCTCTCCATCCAACGATGTGCACCAGTGCCTCGGCCAACCAGGACTCTCCCTACTGTTTGGCTGAGCGGTGCCATTGGCTCCCACTGCTGTCAAAGTTAGTTAGCTAATCAGGAGAGAGGGTGCGGGGCCAAACCCCAGCTACATGTCTGAATTGACACACAGAGCTGCATCTCGGTTTGGGTGCCCCCATAGCAAGCTACTTGCTGTTAAGGGCACTCAATAGGGAGGGGCCAAGAGAAGAGGAGGATTGGGGTTTCCTTGTGTTAAACGTCTGCACAGGGCAGGTAAGTATAACATAAATTATAACAAAAAAACAGAACTTTAAAATAACTTTAATGCATTAAAATAAAAACCTTCTGCCTTTAGAACCACTTTAATCTACCAGTACCTTGAAACGTACAGTACAACCGTTGGCATACAGGGGCTGGCATGGAGTGAACAGACAAGACCGCTGCTTTTATGCTTGCATCCAGACATCCTGGACTTGAACACTATACTTATGTACACTATTGTATTATACAGTAAAGTACACAGCAGCACAACGGCTTGTGGCAGAGGATGGGCACGTCTGACAATGTCCGGCAGACATGCGAGCTACTTTTGTGATTTGACATGCGAGTGCATGTTTGCGTCTTTGAAAGTTTGCAACTTGAAGGTTTGCAAGTAGGAGACTTGCTGTAAAATTATTACCAGACACCTTGTTAGATCTCCTGCTAGGGGGGGGGTTCTGCTATTTAGTTAGCTTTTCTGGCACCATGCATTGACTTTAAATTAAGAAATCCCAACCAGGTTCAGGTTGCATGACGGTCTCTCTAGTCGAAACCCAACAAATGCAACATTGAGGTAATCATTGTTTTGTAGGAGAGTGCTGGAGCGTGCAAGGCAGATTTCTAACAGGCTTCCACTTAATCCCTAACTAATTATATAGAGAACGGCTTACTGCGAGCAGATAGTTGGTACGACCTGCCAAGTCCCTGCTATGCTTCACGCTGATATACTGCCCTACAAATGCTTGTTCGATGTGCAGATCACCGATCATCATTTTCGTACACATAATAAAAGATTCATGATGCATTGACTCTACAAGATCATACATGCAATTGTATTTTAAAGTACATGTGATCCCTCCAATGAACTCCTCTTATTTGCTCCCGCTTGGACTTTTAAAGTGGAAGTAAACTTTTTTTTGCACTTGTACCTATACATAAGCCATACCTGTAGGTACAGTGAATATATCCTAGACCTGCACTGAATACTTGATATTCACACTGCATGCAGCCGGTGATGTCACTGGCGCATGCGCTCTGAACGGACAGCACACCCGCGCCCGTCCCTTCAGAGCCCCGTGTCGCAGTCCGTGACTCCCGCCATGCATGCGAGGGAGAGACGTCATCATGGTGTGGCCAATCAGATGGTCGGAGAAAAACCCGGAAGGAAGACAGGGTGAAGATGGAAGCCCTCTCTGTGGCGAAAGCGTACCGCTGAAGGGCTTTGTTTTAAGCCAAGTACCGTATATACCCGAGTATAAGTCGACCTGAATATAAGCCGAGGCACCTAATTTTACCACAAAAAGCTGGGAAAACTTATTGACTCGAGTATAAGCCTAGGGTGTCCATCTGCATGCCTCACTGTGCCCATGACTAGACTTGCGTTTAACAAGGGAGTATATGGAAGGGGTGCCCGGCTTTGAAAAATCAGTGTTCCACTGCCGTAGGTCCCCTAGACAGAAAACTTTGCACACTTGTAGAGGAGAAATGGGGCTACATGTGTGCCAAGTTTCGGGTCCAGGGGACTTACGGCCGGCACCGGGTCCCCAAACTTAACAGAGAATTTACCGTTTAACATGGGAGTCTATGGAAGGGGTGCCCGGCTTTGAAAAATCTGTGCTCCCCGGCCGTAGGTCCCCCAGACAATAAACTTTGCACACTTGTAGGAGGAAGAATGGGGCTATATGTGTGCCAGTGCCGGGTCCCCAAAGTCTGGGAGATGAGGCGCAAAAAGGTGACTCGAGCATAAGCCGAGGGGGGCATTTTCAGCACAAAAAAAATGTGCTGAAAAACTCAGCTTATACTCGAGTATATACGGTATTTCATAATGTACTACAGAGCTGCACCATTAATCGTTAAATTGCAACCTCGATTCAACCCCCCTCACCATCTTAATCCAGCATTTCCGCGATTCATGTAAACAGTACAGAGCAGCTCTCCTGCTCACAGCCTTCAAAAAAAAAACCAGTAGCTGAAAGGAGATAAAAAGAAACATTGTATTCTTCTGTTCTTTTAGAGATCAAAAGAGTTAAAAACTTAGTCTGCAAATGAGGTCAGTTTAACCACTTAAAGTGGATGTAAACCATTCACATATACCCAGTGAAGTGAACAGCCTCAGATGATACTCAGATGAAATAAATCTCCTTGCATACGTTTTACATTCATATTTGTTGTCTTCAGCTTTATATATTCTTTAGAAAGTTCAGATAGTGTTAGAGATTTTCTCTTCTTGTTCAGCACTGGAAGTGAAGTCTGGGCATACAGCCAATTGGAGGAAACCCCCTTTCCACATAGGCAGAGACTCTCAGAGCTGTTCTGTGAATAGTTTAGCTGTCTGCTAATTTATAGCAACCTCCCATGACACAAATTTCAGCCTGGTTTTATCTCCTGTGACAGACAACTTGTCAGAAGTTATCATGCTGATAATAGAAGAATGGAGCAGGAGAAAGCCACAGGAAGTGGTGCTTTGAAGAGAGATAAGAAAACACTGCAGATATATGTGCCCAGCTCAAATTTTATGAATTGGATTTACATCCACTTTAAAGACTAAGCTTTTTTCTGACACTTGTTGCTCACAGGGTGAAAATCTGTATTTTTTGCTAGAAAACTACTCAGAACCCCCAAACATTACATATATTTTTTTTAGCAGAGACCCTAGAGAATAAAATGGCAGTTGTTGCAATAATTTATGTCATATTGTATTTGCGCAGCGGTCAATTTTTTGGGTAAAAAAACACTTCAATGAATAATAAATAAAAAAAAACTAAACAGTAAAAGTACAATGTGAAAGATGATGTTATGCCGCGAATCGTGATCTTTATTCTAATCCAAAAAATTGTGATTCTCGTTTTATCCAGAAATGTGCAGCTCATTATGGCTTTACCTTGCAGGGTTAAAAAAATAAAAATTGGAGCAGTATATTATCACTTTAAACCCTTCATGCAGACGTAACGCAAATATGTGGCCTTCGGCTTAAAGGGGTTGTACCGGTGTGATGCTTGCAGCTGCAGGCATCACTCCAGTACCATTTTTTTTTTAGAGCCCACGGTCGACTTTTTTGTGATAACTGATGCGGCTAATCAGCCGCTTGGCTGTTATCCCAAGCAGCGGGAGGGGACGTCCCCCTTCCAACCACCTTCCGTGGTTCGCCCGGGCTCTCCTGTCCCACCGGGAGGCCCGAGCAACCAGCCGGCATGGAAACGGCTTTGAACGCGTCTCCGATCTAGTAACCCAGAAGAGATGTCATGACATCACTTCAGGTTTACTGAAGACTTAAAAGGTGCGAAATTTAAAAAAAATATAGCATTAATAACTGCCTAACTTGAGATTTGAAATGCTTTTAAAGTGGATGTAAACCCTCACATATACCCAGTGAAGTGAACAGCCTCAGATGATACTCTAAGCTGGTAACATTTTTAAAGCGTCGCCTATGGAGATTTTTAAAAATTCACTTAAAAATCTCCATAGGCGACTCTTTAAACATTTCTAAAAAGTCGTTTGTTGCCATTCCATAATTGTGTGCAATTTTAAAGCATGACATTTTAGGTATCTATTTACTTGCGCTAACATCTTTCACATTATACAAAACAAATTGGGCCAACGTTACTGGGTTAATTTTTTTATTTATTTATGAAAGCATATTTCTTAAAAAAAAAAAAAAATGCATTTAAAAGACCGCTGCACAAATACAGTGTGATAAAATATTGCAACAATCGCCATTTTATTCTCTAGGGTCTCTGCTAAAAATGTGTGTATGTATGTATATATATATATATATTAAATCCGCGCTTAGGAAATATTCCTGGGCTGCTGCCTCCCCTAAAGATCCCTAAAAAGGCATCTGAATTGAGTAAAGGATGTGTGGTGTTGGGGTGAATGGCGCTGTAAGCAACCAGTGTCAGAAAAAAGCTTAGGCATGAGGGGGTTAAATATATCAATGAAAGGGTTTTATTTTATCTGTTTGAAAAGTGGCATAAAAAATAAAGAAAAAAACATAATAAGCTTGTAACTTGAGGATTTTTCACGGCTCGTGCACACCATTGTGCAGTGACCTGCGTTTTTTGACCTGGATAAACACAGGTCATTGCTAGGGCACACAAAGAACAACGGTTTTCTATATGCCCTGTTCACACCACGGTGCAGCACACTAAATGGCACCGACACTAGTTCTTTAATGAATTTCTGTTCCTGAAATCTTCTTCCTGACCAGCTTTCATCACATTCCATAAAGCCGTTCAGACAGCCAGACAAAAATTCAGTTCATCATGTAAACAAAAAGGTGAATGATTTGCATAAAAGCCCAGAAAGACATGTCCCAACTTTGCTGCTTCTTCAAACACAGGCATCCACTTCAGTCAAAAGTGAAATTCCAGAAGCTCTGATATTCGTAGACTTTGAGGAATCCCCCTTGGGGGGCCATTTCATATACGTGAAGGTTGTGGCCTGTGTAAAAGTGAACCTTCCACTAGAGAGGCCATCAAAACAAGAGCACTGCAATTAAAGAGAACCCATCAATAGAACATAAAGGACTCCCCTGACTCTCCTAGAAGCCAGCAACATTTTTGCAGAAAAAACAAAAAAAACAAACACACACACTGAGGCTCGGTTCACACTGGAACCGGCTGCGGATCGCACAGGAACGATGTGCGTCCCTGTTCTCCGTTTCAGGGCCAAATCTGTGCCTGAATTCGGCCCTGAAAACGGAGCCAAAGACGCATAGCGTTTCTGTGCAGTGCGCTCCACAGCCGCCCCAGACATATGCGAACCGGCTCCATAGAGAGACGGTCACATTCTCCCGCTATGCGATCTGGATGCGGTGAAAACCACATCCAATTCGCATAGGTGTGAACACAGCCTTAAGGCTTGTAAAAGTCTCTAACACTTTTACAAGCGTTTAGGCATGTTTACAGGTGTCAAGTGCTTGGGTGTTAATTTATTCCATTATTTTGAATTTATAAATTTTTTCCTACCTCTAAAAGCCTGTGTGCATGGACACATAGGCAAACATGCAGCGGCATTTAGAGACAGGGATAAAAAAACAAAAAAAAAACAGATGTCTCTAGGAAATTGTATGCCCCGGTCATTCCAGGCGCAAGAATCTTTTGATTCTTGCCGCAGGTAAGCCGGTCGTGTGAAAGAGTGGCTGTGCGGGGGGCGGGGGCAGGACAAGTCTGATCATTGGAGGAGAGCAGGCTGAGTTATCAGCTAGAGAACTGACCACTGTGTGCTCTCCTGCCTAGTGTGGTCAGTTTTTAATAGGAAAGCAGAGGGACTGGCAGGAACACCAGGGATTTCACACAATGGAAGCAATACAAAGAGAACAGAATACCCTATCATACAGGTACATGGTACAGCAGGAACATATCAGGAATATGAAGTGTTGGGGTAACAAACAATTAAAGAGGTTGTAACCCTTGACATGGAAGCCAAGGCCGTTTCCTTCTGTTTGTGTCAATAGACGCAGCAGCAGGACTCGGGAGTGCACCCGCACAAGTGTTCCCTTGGAAAGCGGGTCTCCGTGGGGGCACTCGATGCGGGGAGGAGCCAGAAGCGCCGCTAAGGGACCCCAGAAGAAGAGAATCGGGGCCACTCTGTGCAAAACCCTTGCACAGAGGAGGCAAGTACAACATGTTTTTTTTTTTCCTTTTCTTTTTTTTTTTTAAATAACAAACTTTACAACCCCTTTAAGCACGTTCATGTGAATGAGGTCTTAAAAAAAAAAACTTAAAAGCACTGTACAATGCCCGACTGCAGTGCGCAACGCCTCATTGTCAGTTGTATTTCTTCCATACGAGGGATTGTCAGAAGTTCAAATTTAAAATGAAATTATTTTTTAAAACACATATTTGCAGTCTTGCCTAAGATTTAGACTAGATCAGCTACCAATTAATTTATTGGAGAATGTTGGTTGCCTGCGAGGTTTCATTGCTTTGGCCCTGGTTCACACTTGGCTGCGGGAGTGAAGCCGTGCGAGTTCAACTGAACTCGCACAATTTCACTCCCGCATGTAAGTCCCGATTTCGGACGCGATTACAGAGACATCTGTGCAGGTTTCTGCACAGAGGTCAATGTAAATCGCGGCCCGAAATCGCAAAAAGTAGTACAGAAACTACTTTTTGATATCGGTACAGCGCCACAATGACGGAGTCATTGCCGGCAATTGCGGCCAATTTGACATGTCAAAACGCATGTTAAATCGCACCAGTGTGAACCAGGGCTTGGGCTGAGTGACAAGTTTTGCGCTCAGTCCGCAGCTGCAAAAGTTATTTACCACTCACCACCTCCTACCCAACACATACTACAGTATATATTGTTCCCTTGCAAAACAAAGTGCTCTGGGCTCCTTCATCCAGAGTTGTGTCTCACAGGCGTATTATTGGCCAGATCACCAAGTGAAAACAGAGGGAGGGGGGGGGGGGAAGCCTAAAAAAAATAAATAAATAATAATTAAAAACTAATGCAGCCACCACATCTAATGATTGGTAGCTGCAATATTACATTTTTGGTCTTGGGTTTAATATCGCTTTAATGATAGGCACTATATTATACACTACAATGATCAGTTTCTGAATGCTGAACTACTAAAATTATATTTAAAGGGTAAGTTCACCTTTACAGAAAAATCTGTAAGGTGAACTTACACAGGACCCCCTCCTCGCCCCCCCCCCCCCCATCCCACTGACCTAGAGCACATCGATCAACCGCACTGACACACCGGGTCGCCGCCTCACTGGTCCGGCACTTAGAAATCCCCTCGGCTTAATCTCCAAAACGTACCCCATCAGCAGGTACGTTTAGGAGCAGACGCAACACCAAGAGGCACCTCATGCCCTGGTCGAATGCGCCGGGAAAGGGAGGCGCCTGACCCTTCATGGCATAAGCCTGACAACGATCTGTCGGGTCCACCTAGAGATGGGGGCCGACGAGACCGCTGGGCCCTACTTGGGACCAGCGTAGAAACGTGAAAAAAAAACCCCGGACCAATGGGCCCGAAGGGAGCCATGTTCTTCTCCTATACTAGGCAGAAAAAAAAATGATCTGCTTAGTGCAGGCTGAGGGGATATAGCCAGTAGGACTGCCCCCTGGGTGGGGCTGTTCAGCTCTGAAGTTGTTAACACTTTTTCTGCCTAGTCACTCCTAAATGAAGGCCAATACCCACTTGTCAAGATTGAAGCTGTGTCCGTCCATGAACGCAAGAGTAAGTGTGATAAACAAAGCTCCAGTCCCTGCCTGACTTTCCCATAATTCCTGGCAGACAAGCAGGCCATTAGGGCACAGTCTCTGCCCTGACTTATACAAGTGTGGAATAAAAGAGTCGCCTGCCAAGTAAATAAAAATCCAGGACATGCACAATACAGCTGCTTGCGCTCAGTCACAAGTTATGAACGGTTGTGGCGCAGGGAGTTGGGCATCAATGCTTGTGAATGTTGCAAAATATTTGTTCTGCAGTTTGAAGTGTATCTATGGGCAATATGTAAACTCAGAATTTCCACATTGTGTTTCAATTATTTCTAGCCTACTCCTATTAGTGCTGAGTCACACTGATGTAAAACGGGCACCACTGGAAACAAAGCTTTTTCACTTGTCATGTGATTCTGTGCGACTCAAGTCACATCAGAAATCCTGCTAGTGTGAACCTGGACCTAAAGTGGTTGTAAAGGCAGAATCTATGCATGAAGGTAAAAAAAAAACTTCAGTGTGCAGCATTCCCCCCAGCCCCTCCCTAATACTTACCTGAGCCCCCTCTTGATCTAGTAATGTCCACGAGAGCCTTGCTTCTCTGGGAACTCGCACTCCTGATGGGATTTTGGCAGCAGTGGGAGCCATTGGCTCCTGCTGCTGTCAATCACAGCCAGTGGGCCAGTCAGGAGATGGAGGGGCGGGGCCCAGCCACAGCTCAGGGTGTGAATGGACACAGAGGCACTGCTTGGGAGAAGGTCTGCTTGGGTGTCCCCATAGCAAGCTGCTTGCTGTGGGGGCTCTTTGCAGGAGGGAGGGGTCAGGAGCGCCAGCGAGGGACCCAAGAAGTGGAGGATCAGGGCTGCCCTGTGCAAAACCACCGCACAGAGAAGGCAAGTATCCCAGGTTTGTTATAAAAAAAATATATAAGGACTTTACAATCACTTTAATCTGAGTGTCATAAGGTGCCTGAACATACCTTCCCTGTAACCTGCCATATGTCATAGTGCCCAGTTAGATCTGTCACATCAGCAGTATAGCACCGAGGTCTGAATGACTCATACAAGAGACCCAGTCATTGTGGAGGGGAATGGAGGTGCCATGCAACCAACTTCAGAAAAGTGGTATTTTCCCTGTAAGTTTTAGTTTTGAATACAGTGCCGAAGCGTAAGAACCCTTCTGGGATTTAGCCACTTCATTCATCTTGGTGGGGTCAGCGGCCCCTGTGAACCCTCCGGGAGGGGGGGGCGGGCAGCTGCCCATGTGAACCCACCGGGAGGGGGGGGCGGGCAGCTGCCCCTGTGAACCCACCGGGAGGGGGGGCGGGCAGCTGCCCCTGTGAACCCACCGGGAGGGGGGGGCGGGCAGCTGCCCCTGTGAACCCACCGGGAGGGGGGGGCGGGCAGCTGCCCCTGTGAACCCACCGGGAGGGGGGGCGGGCAGCTGCCCCTGTGAACCCACCGGGAGGGGGGCGGGCAGCTGCCCCTGTGAACCCACCGGGAGGGGGGGCGGGCAGCTGCCCCTGTGAACCCACCGGGAGGGGGGGCGGGCAGCTGCCCCTGTGAACCCACCGGGAGGGGGGGCGGGCAGCTGCCCCTGTGAACCCACCGGGAGGGGGGGGCGGGCAGCTGCCCCTGTGAACCCACCGGGAGGGGGGGGCGGGCAGCTGCCCCTGTGAACCCACCGGGAGGGGGGGGCGGGCAGCTGCCCCTGTGAACCCACCGGGAGGGGGGGCGGGCAGCTGCCCCTGTGAACCTACGGGGGGGGGGGGGCGGGGGGGTCAGCGAACTCTCTATAGCGCCAACAGTTTATGCAGCGCTTTAGGTTTCCCAATATCTTCAGGGCCTCCAAGACAAGATGGCAATCAGCATAAGGAGAGGTATAGTATGAGAAAAAGACTCCTGTTCATGCACATTATCCAATTTAACTATCAGAATTATTATTATTTTTAATCAGAGAACAGCCCCTTTACCAGACCCGTCATCAGCAAAAATGGAAAGAAAGAGGAATGTTAGTAAAGAAATAAATCTAGGTAGGGGGCCTGGCTGTCTGCAAAGGAGATCTAGCGATTCTCACGGGATCCACTAAAAGGCTTTACTGTCTATACTGCTGCAGCCTTCCAGCTGGTCCCCTACCAGTCAGCAATTTCAAAGCACTACTGGTATGTGTGTCTTGCCAAGAAGGTTGGAGCTAGACAGTTATTATTGAACACGGAAGTAAAGCATTTACTGCTTTCATTTCCTTTTTCAATGTTGCTGGGGAAGAGTGGAGACCATAAGGTGCCAGATCATACCTGTGCTGACAATTCCATTCCCCAATGACCTGGCTCTTTACACATTACTAACGTACTAATTACCCATCTTCGTACGAATGCCGCACTACTATCTAAAAAACAATATTTGCAAATCTGAGCTCATAATACCCTCCCCCACCCCCCATGCCCCCTACCCCAACTTTTCCATCAAGGGTGCTAGGTGCAATCCTTTCGGGGCTCCACATCCAATCACCGCCTTTATTTGCCCCTTCTGATCCAATGACAGCACTAAAATAATTCACTCCCTTGTTATGTCTTGACCAATACAACTCCCTTCTCGTTGCCTACCTCTCTTCAGGCTATCTCCCCTTCAGTCTACCATAAATACTGCTGCCAGACATACACCTTACCAACTGCTCTGCATCCTCCACTCTCTGCCAATCCCACCATTGGCTTCTGCTCTCCCAACATACAAAGCCATCCCTAACTCTGCCCCCACCTATATGTTAGCCTCCAGGACTTCTCCAGGGCCTCTTCCATCCTCTGCAACTCCCTATCCCAATCTGTCTGGCTAACTCCCTCACTGTCTATCCTTCAGGAAATCCCTGAAAACTCATCTCTTCGGGGAAGCTTATTCCACCTCAACATAAAAAAAACAGAACTTTTACTTTCTCCATCATCTCATCCCCTCACAGTTGAGAGTTTTGTATCACTTGCCCCTACCTTTTTTTTAGATTATAAGCTCTCAAGAGCAGGGCCACCGTAACCATATTTTCATGAATGGTTTTGTAACTGCACTGTCTCCTTTTATTTTGTTGGCGCTATATAAAGTCGGCCATAGATATTTTGAATCTCGGCCAGTTCAGCAGGGAATGTCTGAGATTCAAACCAGGTATGGGCAGGCTGATTGATCAACTTGTGTAAAACCAGCCTGCTGGACTTTTCATGTGATTATTGCCAGTGGCTCTAGCCGCTAACAATAATCACTGTTCTCCCAGCAGGGATGGCTCTCTCCCCAAGAGAATACAATAGCTCCCCCCACTTATTTCCAAAGGGCTGCCAACACAACACTGCACACACAAAAAAAATATATATTTTCAAGCAGAGGGTGGACATATTGCAGACAGGGGGCGGAGCAGTGGCACAGTACCTTTACAATAGTATGCTCTGAAAACTGCTGCCCCTTTATCCTAGGCAGGCATGCAGCATAGCAAGTACAGGGGCACCAACTTCTATGCAAACAAAAAAAACAGTACCTGTACATGGGCTTAAGCTTTTTTTTTTTCTGCAGCTGTCCTTTAAATTCAAATCAAATTTCTTTTTTTTTGCAGTATTAATTACCCAGTGTGCAGGAATGTAGTAAAATATGTCGGAGGCCAACCAGAACAGGGATTCACCTACATTGAAGCACGCCTGACGGGAGCCAACCGCAGTTTCCCTGGCACAGACCCGTGTGCACAGTGGGCGGAGAAAGCCAGAAAAGTGAATGGGTTAAAGGGAGGGTGGCTGGGCATGGCTGATTTTCCCCTGTGTAATTATCAAACCAAACTTGTTTGACAACGCCAAAAATAATAAGTGGGATCGAGGTGCCAAGAAAAAACTGTCAGCCACACAGTGCCTCTTCCAAGGACTCCTCACATCTGCTTTTTACGTTTGCTCTTTGGAAGGCATTCGGTGCAGGAAAGTATTTATTGGCCGGTGGGTCTTCCTCTGTCAAGGCCGACGCAGGCACACAGTACATTAACCCGTACAGCTGCACCAGATCCTGCTAAATAAACCTGCCTTATAAGAAAAACAAGGACTTTTTCAAGAGTTTTTATCTTTTTAAATCTTAATGTAATCCGCTTTTTGGAAACCTGGAGCGAGATAAAAATAAATCATCAAAACGGCCAGAAAACAAACCTTTTCAAAAGAAGGTCAGTACAGGCATCCTTTAAAAGTAGATACGCAGAAATACTTGCATTTCCCTAAAACAGACATATGCATGGAGGCTGGCCATACACAGTTCGAATCTCTCCTCCGGATACTGCTGATCCCAGATTGAGGTAAAAAGCCAATCAGTGGCTCTTTACCACGTGATCAGCTGTGTCCAATCATAGCTGATCACAGATGTATACAGAAGCTGGTTATCTGCATTCTTTTCCTCATGCTGACAGCGTGGGAAGGGGAGAAGAGAGCCGATAACTGGCTTCTGTAAAAGGGACATGCACACTAATAATCAGGGCACTGGTTATCAGTGTCCTAATCAGTGCAGTCCCATAAGTGCTGCCAATCAGTGCTCACCAGGGACCACCTGTGCCGCCCCATCCGTGCTGCCTCATTCGTGCCGCCTCACCCATGCCGCCTCATTACGCACATCAGCAAAAGGAGAAAAATTACCCGTTTGCTTAATTTTATAACATACTAGAAAAAAGTGTTTTGTTTTTTTTCAAATTTTTCGTTTATTTAGCAGAAAAATAAAAACCCCAGTGGTGATTACATACCACCAAAAGAAAGCTCTATTTGTGTGATTTTTTTTTTTACAAAATTTCAGTTTGGGTACAGTGTTGCATGACCGAGTAATTGTCATTCAAAGTGCGATAGCACTGAAAGCTGAAACAGTGGCCTGGGCAGGAAGGGGGTAAAAGTGCCCAGTAGGCAATTGGTTAAGTGGAACTAAACCAAATAATTTAACTTCTTCCAAAACAGTTACAACCTAGGAATGCTGCCCAAAAAAAGTTTGTCAAGTTATCAAATGGCTGTTGTCACAACTGATCACATGTGCAGCATCATGGCAGCTCCAGATCACACAGAGGCCAAGCTGGCCGCCTCCTTGACTATAAAGGATAGGAGGGTTTAGTTCCACTTTAAATCTACCAGAGGCCCCTTCCTCATCCACACAATGCCCAGTTGTAAATCATAACTGTTGGGAACTGTTCGATTTGTTATCTTCATCAGAGGTACTTCTGCTGCTCACAAGAAGAGAACTGGAGACCGCACCTGCATTTATGACATTGTACTGATCATTTTTATTGTGGTCTAAACTATCCTTTATAATAAAATAAAAAAAGGGAGAGGAGAGTTTCACAGTGAAGAAAACAACATAGCTACCACACTGCATAGAATATCTTCATTTTGGAAGATTTCATTGTATTTTGGAGCAGCGGCACTGGCCTGCAGGAATGACGGAGGAAATAAATGCCACCAGCTGTTCTCAGGAGGAAATGAGCAGGAACTGAAATCCTAAAGACGTTAGTGGCTGGAAAAACTTCCTTTAAAAGCTGCAGCTATTCTGATGGAAATCCAGCAATAAAGTGAAACTCCAAAATCATTAAAAGGCGGCCGGCCGGCCATACACGGTTCGAATTTCAAAAGAATTTTCTTTCGAAAATCGTATCAAAGAATTTTCATACGAATTTCGCACCGTTAGTGGGCTGCAGCAAAAGCCGATTTTCGTGCAGCAATCAAATTTGAGGAATCCGACATGTTGGAAATTTTTTGAAAAACAAACGATTTTCTGATCAATGATGAGAGAAATGTAATAGAAAAAAAAATGCGCATGCGCAAGAAAATAATATTCCTGGAGAGAAAATAAGATTCCCAGCAACATGAAGGTTTGGTCGGCCGAATTTCGAAAATCAATGGTGGCATCGTCGGATCACACAAAAAAAAACGAACTTTCTGATTTTGAAAAGAAAATTTGTCCGAAATTCAACCGTGTATGGCCTGCTTAAGAATTATGCAACAGATTTTAGAAAAAAGAGGATTGCTGCCCTGTCTGGTTATCATTATATATCTGAGGCATCTTAAAATGGGTCTGGATAGCCGTGAAATCAGAACAAAAACCTCCTATCCTGTTAAAGGGGTTGTAAAGGAAAAAGCTTTTTCACCTTTATGCATTAAGGTGAAAAAAAAATCTGACAATACCGCCGCTCCCAGCCACCCCGTTTTACTTACCTGACCCCTCGAAAGTCCCGCGCTCGCCCCCGACATCCTCTTCATCAGTTATGACACCAGCCATGTGATGGCTTGACAGTTTGGCTGAGAGCACAAGCAACTGCAACATTTTTTAGTTACAGCATGCCTTGAAGGTAACTGTTTTTGGAAAACAATGGGTTTAGTTGTGCTTTAAACAAACAGTCAGATAAAAAAAAAAAAAAAAAAAAAAAGTCTTGATTGCTATTGTTTCCTTGTACCTTAAAGAGGCATTAGGGCAAACCTTAAGAAGGCATTTTACAAAACTGAGTAGGCGGGCTATTTATCACAGAAGAGAGGAACAATGGGGTTGATTTACTAAAGGCAAATGCACTTGAAAGTGTACTTGTAAGTGCAGTCCCTGTAGATCTGAGGGGACACTCTGAAACCAGGGGACACTCTGAAACCAGGGGACACTCTGAAACCAGGGGACACTCTGAAACCAGGGGACACTCTGAAACCAGGGGACACTCTGAAACCAGGGGACACTCTGAAACCAGGGGACACTCTGAAACCAGGGGACACTCTGAAACCAGGGGACACTCTGAAACCAGGGGACACTCTGAAACCAGGGGACACTCTGAAACCAGGGGACACTCTGAAACCAGGGGACACTCTGAAACCAGGGGACACTCTGAAACCAGGGGACACTCTGAAACCAGGGGACACTCTGAAACCAGGGGACACTCTGAAACCAGGGGACACTCTGAAACCAGGGGACACTCTGAAACCAGGGGACACTCTGAAACCAGGGGACACTCTGAAACCAGGGGACACTCTGAAACCAGGGGACACTCTGAAGATTTTATCATCCAATCATGTGCAAGCAAAAATGCTGTTTTTTTATTTTCCTTGCATGTCCCCCTCGGATCTACAGCGACTGCACTTCCAAGTGCACTTCTAGTGCAAAGTGGATTTTCCTTTAGTAAATCAACCCCAAGGTCTCTTCTGCAATAAAATACACCTACCTGCCTGCTCACCGATTTCTATGGAATATAAACTGAGCTCAGGTTACATTGCCAGCATTGTTCCTGTGTGCCAGGATGACCAACTCCTGCACATGTGCAGAAGTAATGTCATGGCACGCCTGCCAATGGAGATGCCTAAAGATCGGCACCCGTCAGCGCAGACTTCAGACTATCAGGAAGGAGGCGAGTATAGTGCCTTTAGTGCCTTTAGTTATTTAAGCCCAAAAACAAAAAAAAGTTAACTATATTGCAACCCACCAATTCTTAAAGCAGAACTAAACCCATCAATTTAAAGCGGAACTACACAGCATCCAAGGACTACAAACCAAAAACACTATTCTATTCATTTTTAATATTCAAAGCAAACTCCCCCATCCATCCATGTCTCCATGCTTTACTTTGCTGAGAAATCACTTTGGAAACCACCAGGCTCGGGCAAGATGGTGACAATGGAGTTCGGATCCGCCCACATGCCTGGACGGGCACCATGCCTAAAGTATGGCTTTAATTTGATAGACAAGTCCATCTATATCGGCTAATCCATCTAACATTACCCTCCCCCACTCAGATTGAGGATGCAATAGCACTCTGCGACAATTAGGGTTCTACTGCATTCCATAGTTGTGTCACTCAATGTTACAAACATATTGCACAATCTCCTTTACATCTACCAAGCACTACGTAGTGCAAGCGCCTGCCTGAATAGAAACAACCTGAATGCTCATTAAGGCCCTTACATGCTTAAATGTAGGAGAATGTACAATCTAATGTGTAGGACCAGCTTAACCACTTCAGCCCTGGAAGGTTTTACCCCCTTAATGACCGGGCCATTTTTTGCGATACGACACTGCGTCGATTTAACTGACAACTACAGTCGTGCGATGTTGTAACCAAACAAAACTGATGTCCTTTTTTTCCCTCACATAGAGGATTTCTTTTGGTGGTATTTGATCACCTCTGCGGTTTTTATTTTTTTGCGCTATAAAACTAAAAATGTGCCAATTTTGAAAAAACACAATAATATCTTTTACTTTTTGCTATAATACCTATCAAAAAAAAAAAAAAATTATATATATATATATATATATATATATATATATATATATATATATATAAAAATTATTCATCAGTTTAGGCCAAAATTTATTCTGCTACATATTTATGGTAACAAAGAATAATCCCGATAAGCGTATATTGATTGTTTTTATTGGTAATGGCGGCGATCTGTGATTTTTAGCAGGATTGCGGCGGACAAATCTGACCCCAAGTGACACTTTTTGGGGACCAGTGACATTATTAGTGCTAACAAAATACACTGATCAATGTATAAATGACACTGGCAGAGAAGGGGTTAACTGTGTTCCCTGGGTGTGTTCTAAGTGTGTGGGGGATGGGCTCACTGGGACAACACAGAGACTGCTGTTCCTGATCACTAGGAACAGCAAATCTCAATGTGTCAGAACGCAGATCCGCCTTGTTTACATTGGCAGATCCCCGTTCTGCCTCTCTGTACCGTGATCGCGGGTGGCCTGCGGATGTAGAGTCCGCAGTCCCCGCACGCCCCCACAATATCCATTACATGGAATGACGTACAGGTAAGTCGTTTTGAGCAATAAAGCCACCCTGCCGCAGTATATGTGCGATGGGCAGTCTTAAAGTGGTTAAAAGAGAACTTAAGCCGCGTACACATGAATATTTTTTTTTCCGTCAAACCCAGTGGGTTGAATGAAAAAAAACTAAAAACTGACAGCTCAGGAGGAGCTGCTGTACTAACAATATGATGTTAGTACAGCGATCTCCCCTGCAATGTTGGGACAGGGGGACAGCCCACCGCCAAAACACTCTGGTCAGCGCTCTTAGCCATTGGCTGAAAGCGCTGATCGGGAGCTGGTTGGCAGACCTTTTTCTGTCATTCAGCCTGTGTGTACTAGGCATTAGGGCAAAAAAACTTTTATTTTTATTTTGCATACAATAGAAAAGTGTGGTGACCGCCTATTGTTTTATTTATTTTTTTGCAATTGGGGAGAATTTCTTTCACTTCCTGTACAGTTGCCACAACAGGAAGGGAGAGGAAATCCATCCATAGTGAGGGGAAACCTATGGTAATTACCAGAACTAGTATCCCAATTGTTAGATGTCATCCTGTTCTAAAGACCTTTACAAATTTGAAGACATTCTTTCGCTTGTGGCGATAACAGTGACCAGGACCATTTGGAAAGATGAATCTCCCAAACAGGAACACAGACAGCGATAATAACCCGATAGGCTTTTAGATTGTAAGCTCCAACGAGCAGGGCCCTCCGATTCCTCCTGTATTTAATTGTTTTGTAATTCTACTATTTGCCCTCACGTTGTAAAGCGCTGTGCAAACTGTTGGTGCTATGACTCCTGTATAATAATAATAATAATAATAATAATAATAATAATAAACAATCCTTTTCCACTCTATTCAAAAACTAAAAAACTAACTTCACTTACACTTTAACAGTATAAATATGCTTATAGGAGGAGAGGACAGAAGGTTGACCTCCTCATTCTGCTGCTGTTCCTTCATTGTCCAATAAGAACACAAGATGCAATAGGTCCCATAGCTAGTGCACTACAGTACTACTGCTGAGTAGTCAACAGTGGCTACAATCCACTGCATGGCTGCGCAGTCCATCAGGAGTACAGGGATCACAAACCTGGCCAATATGAACAATTCATCAATTGGCATATATACACATTAAACATTAACTAGGTATTTAGAAGGGTACATTACACTTGCTTTGGTCCCTGAAGAGCGATTTGTGTTTGGATCAGGAGGGTGCAAACGCTTAGTGCATTAAGCAGCCCATACACAGAGCAAATTTCCTTTGTGGTTGTAGGAGAGAAATTTGCTTGATTCCCCCCATCAGCACACACAATGTTGATAGGGGAATCCCATTGAATTCTCCAGGTGGAGGTAGTCACCCCCGTAAAAAGATAGTGATTATTGCTAGCAGCTACACCAGCCGCTAGTGATAGTAGCATGAAAAATCCAGCAGGCTGGTTGTACCCAAGTTCATTGCACGATCAACTTAGAACATTCAGCCTGCCCATACATGGTTCGAATCTCAGCCAGTTCCTGCGGAAACCGCCAAGATTCAAGCCGTCTATATCCGGCCTTACCAAAATGATTTATTAATAAAATGAACAAAAAGCCAAATTCATACTCACAAAATGTAGAATAAATGCACACGTTGTATCCCACCAAATCATGATCCAGTGCAGGCGTCATGTGACTTGACCCATGCAACACTACATCAGCAAGCTGATGCGTTTCCAGGGATGCACCCCCTTCCTCAGAGCCATGTCCAACAAACCTATGCATATACACTATATTACCAAAAGTATTGGGACACCTGCCTTTACACGCACATGAACTTTAATGGCGTCTTAGTCTGTAGGGTTCAAAATAGAGTTGGCCCACCCTTTGCAGCTTTAAAGTAGTTTTATGCTGCTGGACATTTTTTTGTTTATTTATTTTTTCCTTTCTGCAAGGTGAAGGACGTGCTAGTATGCATTGCATACTAGCACATTATGTGAAACTCTCCTTAAAACAAAGCTGTTCCATCGCTGCAATGTCAGTGCTGCAGCCGCTTCCATTTTCACCCGCCTTGCTTCCAGGTTCGCGGGCTCAGACTGACAGGCTGGAGCCGCAATGACGTCACTCACAGGCATGCGCGCGGAGCCGCCGTTCACGTCACAGGGCTCGGAAGAAACTCAATCGGTGGGCATTCCTTCAGAGCGCATGTGTCAGTGGCGTTAACGGTACACATTTAGGAGATATTTACACTACCTATACAGTAGGTAAGCCTTATTATAGGCTTACCTATAGATAAAATATTAGCAGAGGAAGCTTACTTTTTCTTTAACAGCTTAAACTCTTCTGGGAAGGCTGTCCACAAGGTTTAGGAGTGTCTATGGGAATGTTTGATCTTTCTTCCAGAAGTGCATTTGTGAGGTCAGGCACTGATGCTGGACAAGAACGCCTGGCTCGCAGTCTTAGCTCTAATTTATCCCAAAGGAGTTCTATCAGGTTGAGGTCAGGACTCTGTGCAGGCCAGTCAAGTTCCTCCACCCCAAACTGGCTCATCCATGTCTTTATGGACCTTGCTTTGTGCACTGGTGCGCAGTCATGTTGGAACAGGAAGGGGCCATCCCCAAACTGTTCCCACAAAGTTGGGAGCATAAAATTGTCTTGGTATGCTGACGCCTTAGGAGTTCCCTTCACTGGAACTAGGGGTCCAAGACCAACACCACACCATAATCCCCCCTCTACCAAATGATTTGGACCAGTGCACAAAGCAAGGTCCATAAAGACATGGATGTGCAAGTTTGGGGTGGAGGAACTTGACTGACCTGCACAGAGTCCTGACCTCAACCCGATAGAACACCTTTGGGATGAATTAGAGCGGAGACTGTGAGCTGGGTCTCCTCATCCAACATCGATGCCTGACCTCACAGGCATATAAGCATACAACCCAAAAGCCATAAAAACGCAGAAGCAAACGATCCCCCCCCCCCACCCCCTTGGAGAAATTAAAGGTTATGCAACAAAAGTTTGTGCAATACCTGTAGGCTATGCTGAGATCCTGAAACCAGACCTACAATACAACTCCCTTAAAAGCTGTTTGAAGATTTTGTTTCCCTGGGGAATGTAGTGGAGTTCTCATCCTACAGGAGTCCATGGTATCTCTCACAATTACAGATAAACGCAGGCTATTAGTACAAGCACCTCATACACTTAATTAAGTTTTATCACCAAGCAAAGGAATTAATGTGCAAACATAAAAAAACACATTACACAACACACCACAAGAGAGAATCTAAGGATTAAATACATTAAGGCCCCATGCACACAGGGCGTTTTTGCAGCTGCTAACAGCAGCTTTAGACGTTTTTTTTTACAGCTTCAAAACGCCCATCCATGTTATTCTATTGTGTCATGCACACTAGAGCTTTTATGAGCTCCAAGTGGCATAGGCGTTTTCCAGCTGCAAAAAAAACCCAATTCCAGTGCGTTCTGGAGCTCCAGGTTCGAGCTGCAAAAACGCCTGACGCTATTAAACGCGCAAAAACGCAGCGATTTGCGTTTTTGAGGTCCGGGATTATTTTTTTTATTTTTTTTTAAAAGGTCAAAAAATGTCAAAAAATGTTTACAAAACATGGACAGGCGTTTTTAAGCTCTAAAAAAACCGGCTGGAAAAAACGCCCTGTGTGCATGGGGCCTAAAAGAGGAAGAGACGGGATTGCAAATAGAATGAGGAGATCAGCTACATAAACTGACAGCCCTCCAACACCCTCCACCCTGCAAAAATAATACCTGTATGAAAGCTGAAATACAGACACGCAAAAAATAGGATTTTTGTACTCACCGTAAAATCCGTTTCTCTGACGTCCATGGACCGACGCAGCTCTCATACTGATTACATGTGGGTATATGTCCCTGCTCGCAGGAGAAGAGCTAGGCAGAATGTTAGAGGTTAAAACATTCTAGAACAAGCCAGAGCTGAACAGCCCCGCCCAGGGGGGCGGTTCCTCCGGACATTACCCTTCCACCTGCAGCTAATCAGCCTCAGTTCGTAACAAAGCAGTACAAACTTAAAAGGAAGGGTGGGTGCTGCGTCGGTCCATGGACGTCAGAGAAACGGATTTTACGGTGAGTACAAAAATCCTATTTTCTCTTATCGTCCATGGACCGACGCAGCTCTCATACTGATTACATGTGGGACGTCCCAAAGCAGTATAAGAAAAGGGTGGGAGCAAAAAAAGTAAGGAACAACCAAAACTTCACTCCAAACCAGCAGAGCCCCTCAACGGAGGAGTTGCAACATTAGACAGCGGCCTGCAACACTTTGCGGCCGAAGGAAGCATCCGAAGATACAGCCACATCAACCTTGTAGAACTTTGAAAAGGTATGAACGGACGACCAGGTCGTCGCCTTGCACACTTGTGCAACCGACGCTTGATGTCGGAAGGCCCGGGAAGCACCAATTGCCTTGGTGGAATGCGCCACAACCGGAAAGGGAGGCGCCCACCCCTTAAGGGCATAGGCCTGTATGACGGTCTGCCTGATCCACCTAAAGACGGTGGCAGACGACACCGCTCGGCCCTGTTTTGGACCAGACACAGATTTCCGAATGGAAACAGTAGCAGACAGGTACACTCGTAAGGCTTGTACCCATCTTAATGTATGAAGCGCAAACTCTCAGGGAAGCGATGGGTGAGGACACAAGGACGGAAGAACAATGTCCTTCTTAAGGTGAAAGGCCAAGACCATTCTTAGAAAAGAAGGATGGTCGTGGGCGCAACACCAACATATCCTTATGGAGGACCAAGTAAGGCGACTTGCCAGACAAGGCTGCCAACTCAGACACCCGTCTAACCGAAGCAATGGCCAATAAGGCCAACTTCCGGGACAAGGTCAAGAGAGGAATCTCTCTGATATTCTCAAAGGGTTGTTCTTGGAGAACCGAGATGCATCAAAATCAGATCCCAAGTAGGGAGAGGAGGCTTGACAGGGGGGACCACATGGCGAACCCCCTGCCCAAAAGGTGCTAATCAAGGAATGGCCCGGCAGCGGTCGTTGAAAAAGACAGTCCGGGCCGAAATCCGACCCTCAAAAAAAAAGGTATGCAAGGCCAGCTTTTGGGTCCCACCACGCTGTAAGAACAGCAAAATCCTGGGAACGGAAAACATCCGAGGATGCCACTCAAGTTCCTCGCACATAGCGATGTAAGCCTTCCAGGTACGGTGAGATATCTTTCTGGAGGAAGATTCCCGTGTCAACAACATAGAAGAGATGACCGAATACGAGAGAACTCGGTCCTTTAGCACCTGGCTTTAAACAGCCATGCCATTAAAGCCAAGGACTGTAAAGCAGGATGAAGTATGCTCTGCGAAGCCGGCGAGGCAACAACAGTAGCAGAGGGTAAGCATATATCAGGTGATACTGCCCCCACGGGCTTCCAACACATCTAACGCATCCGCCCAGGGGTCCCTGGACCTGACCACGATCTTGCCACCTTGCGAGTGAGTCGAGAGGCCACAAGGTCCACTTCCGGTGCCCCACCTCCGGTAAAGAAGGTGGAAACACCTCCGGATGCAAGGACCCTTCGCCTGCAATGCACACGGCCGACAGGACCGTCTTGCAGCGAGACGTATGAAAATCCCAAAGAGACTCCGCAATGTATCGGAGAAGGGAGGCCCCAGTGTACAGGGTGCCTCAAATGTTGGCCAATAAAGGCAACTTGACGGAACTTCCCTAGAAACTCGGTCAGAGGACTAGTACCTCAGCCTCCACAGGTGGCGCAAACCCACCCCGGGCACAGAGACCCTAAAGGCTAAAGCAGTTGTAGTGCACCTGCTAGACGACTGATGAATGAAGCAGAGGCTTTTGCCCAGTCATTGAGCTACAAAAAATGCCAGAGACGCAGCCACTAACGGGCGCAACGCCAACCCCAGCCTGGCGAACACAGTCCAAGCCAGCGCTTCTGATCACCACTGAAAGCAGGTGGAAAGTGATACCCCTGAAACCAGGGATCCTTGTGACAATGCTCCATCCAGCAGCTACCCATGGATAGGTGCTGATTGTGCAAACACATAGTTTATACTATGTATTGCGTCAAACGCACAAATGGAGAGTGTGGGAGGAAACCCACGCAGCCACAAAGAGCATAATACCACCACATACGGCGTATGTAGTTTAGTATTTGTGGATAAACCTATTAAACGCGTATATACTGTGCCAGCGACGAAGGCGTGCACATCATCGGGGCCTGGACGTAAACCAGCCACACAGATTGCGTACACAACCGTGTAGGTATGTTAGCCTGCGAATAAACAAATTGCACGTTTATACTGTGCATAGCGCTGAGAATGCGCACACCATTGGAACGCAGGGGAGAAACCTGAGCACACGGATGAAACCCATGCAGACTGCATACGCATACCGTGTATGGTATTATAGTATGTGTGCTAAACATTTTGCACAAGCCCATGTGTGCATAGCACCGAAGGCGCGCACACTGTTGGTGCGTGGGAGGAACCGAAGTACCCCACGCATACTCAGAGAATGCAATACCTACAGCTACTGTAAATGTATTTAGTGTAGTGTAGTGTATAGACATAATGTGTATGTTTACACCGTGTATTGCACCAAAGGCATGCATGTCATGTAGCATGGGCAGAAACCCATGCAGACTGCATCCGCATACCGTGTAGGTATTATAGTGTGTGTGCTAAACCTTTTGCACAAGCTCAGGTGTGCATAGCACCGAAGGCGCGCACACCGTTGGCACGTGGGAGGAACCGAAGTACCCCACGCATACTCAGAGAATGCAATACCTACAACTACTGTGAATGTATTTAGTGTAGTGTATAAACATAATGTGTATGTTTACATCGTGTATTGCACCAAAGGCATGCATGTCATGTAGCGTGGGCGGAAACCCACGCAGACTACAAAGACATACCGGGTAGGTCCAATCGCACAAATTTAGACTGTGCATAGCGCCGAAGCGCCCACTCGGTACAACTCCACGCAGATACCGTGTAGGAATGATAGCATGTGAATCAACATAATATTGCACATGTTTATGCTGTGCATTTCCATTGGAGCGTGGGGGGAAACCGGAGTACCCGGAGGAACCCCACGCAAACAGTATACCCATACTGTAAACATGTATAATATGTGCAATAAACATATTGAACATGTCTATACTGTGCAGAGAGCCGAAGCGCACATACCATGAGAGTGCGGGAGGACACCGGAGCCCCCGCCAGCCCAGAGAGTATGATACATACATATACTGTGAATGTATCTGGAGTCGTGCATAAACATATTTTGTACGTTTATATCATGTATGGCACTGAAACACAGCATTGGAACGTGGGGACAGCCACGCAGACACAGAGACCAATAACACATACACACACTGTGAATGTATGCAGTGTAGAGGTATAGGATGAGTTTAAATTATGGCGCAGAGGCGCATAATCTTCTCTGTATCATTCCAACCTGCTTGACTGTGCTGCTGAAGCAGCATTCAGGTAACCTCTGATCCTCAGACCGTGTGTCTGTCAGAGCTCAAATCATTCCCCAGGAAATGGCGGGAAACGTTACCTCAGGTATCACACACAAGGCTCACAGGGATTAGAGACATAAATGAATAAAGTCCTCCCTCATCCATGCTGCTCTTGAGGCAGCATGTGAGGAAAACTGAGGAAACTGTGTAAAAGAAAAGCTTGTCACAGCAATTTCAGCCTGAGTGTGTTTCTCACATCATCAATGAGATCACTTACAAGCGCCCTGTCATTCACTGACACAGAACTGGAGTCTTCCTCACAAGGGAATGTCCTGTTCATAAACATTAAATATTCAGGAGGTAGGGTCCTGAGCCCAATAGCTAGGCCCATATCTGACTCAGAGCACTCCTTCACTAAAGATTTGTGGGGGGAGGGGGCTTATAGCTCCTTTTGCTCGCACACCGCTTCCATTCTGACAGGAATGATTCCAGGACTGCTGACAACTGGTCCATAAGGACCGCAGGTGCAGGAAACATATGAACATGTTTAACTGTGCAGCACTGCCAGTTGCCCCAGGCAATGTGGAGAGCAGGTGTATCAGACTCCATAACGCCACCCTCTGAGACCTTATACACTATGCAGTGAATATACAGTCCACCCACTGGCTACGCTGAGGAGGGGATACCCGGGAGGACCCACCAACCCTTAAGGACAGCTCAGTCTGTGAGGAGATTGTGAGGGGATTCGCGCCGCCGCCAGAAATAAATGCGCGGCGGCCACAAGAAAATGGCCTCCGTCCGCAGCCATAACTGTGCCACTGAACGCCAAGATGGCCGCCGAGCGCAAAATTCAAAGCTCTAATGCGCGCCAATGGCGCACGCAATAACCACCTCAAACAGCGCCAATGGCGCACGCAATAATCACCTCACACACCAGAAAAAACTGCAGACATGAGCGCCCAACCAGGCCAGAGTGACCCCCAAACACCCCACAGCACAGCACCAGTATAGGGTGCAGAGAGCAGCATAACAGGGGGGAGACAGGGAGAAACCCCCACACACAGAGAAACAGCCAGCATGTACTCACCTGCAGTAGGAGAGACTACTTACCCGTCCCTTTCAGGGACTCACTGGCTTGTTTCAGACAGACCTATCACAGAGTCGTACTGCGTAGCTGTCGGCCCGGTCCACCGCGAGAGATACAGTCAGTCAAGTACTGTTCAATCTTGAGAGGACCGCGGGAGCATGAAAGCAACCCGGCCACCCCTGGAGCCATGGGGTATGTCGTGAACTGAGTCTCACGCACGCAAGGCGAGGATCAGCACACTCGATGGTCGGACAGGGAAGACTACGAGGATACTAGTGTACCCAACCTGTTGCCCAGCCAACAGTTGATTGAAGGTCTCAAAAATAAAATAATAAAATTCCCAAAGGAATAAAAATCAAAAGTAAAATCTTCCAGGAGACTGGCTCCTGAGAGCCACGTCTTCTCCTTCTGCTAGGCAGAAAAAAACTGAGGCTGATTAGCTGCAGGTGGAAGGGTAATGTCCGGAGGGACCGCCCCCCTGGGCGGAGCTGTTCAGCTCTGGCTTGTTCTAGAATGTTTTAACCTCTAACATTCTGCCTAGGTCTTCTCCTGCGAGCAGGGACATATACCCACATGTAATCAGTAAGAGAGCTGCGTCGGTCCATGGACGATAAGAGAAATACCAGTTTAACCCTTTCACTTCCAGGGCCCTTTTTGCATTTTCCTGCACGCGTTTAACCAATTGCGTACCAGGGCACTTTCACCCCCCTTCCTGCCCAAGCTAATTTTCTGCTTTCAGCGCTGTCACACTTTGAATGACAATTGCGGGGTCATGCAACACTGTACGCAAACTACATTTTTATCATTTTTTTGCACACAAATAGAGCTTTCTTTTGGTGATTTTTAATCGTCACGATTTTATTTTTTGCTAAACAAATAAAAAAAAGAAAAGTTTTTCTTAGTTTCAGTTATGAAATTTAGTAAATAAGTACATTTTTCCCTTCCCCGATGAGGCTGCACAGATTGGCCGCGCCGATGAGGCTGCACAGATTGGCCGCGCCGATGAGGCTGCACAGATTGGCAGCGCCGATGAGGCTGCACAGATTGGCAGCGCCGATGAGGCTGCACAGATTGGCAACACTATTCATCAGGAGACTAATCATCCCAGATGTCCCCTGTGTTGATTTGCAGGTTTTCGGCTCTCCTCTTGCCCTGTCAGCGTGTGAGAGGAGGAATACGATAACTGGCAAATCCTGTTTACATTGTGATCAGCTGTGTTTGGACACAACTGATCACGTGGCAAAGCGCTGCTGTGATTGGCTCCTAACACCGATCACTGCAAATAGCGTGCTGCAGGGGGCACATCATAAGACAGCCTCCTGGCAAAGATGGGGTTGCACTCAGTAAACTTATATTCAACATATGAAGCCATAAATTTGCACGTGCGCAAAAGGTCAACAAGCTTCGGTGCCCTACATTTTCCATAGGTGACTCAAAAGCCACTACAGGTCATCACTTTATTTTTTTATTTTTTTTTTACTGTCACCCAAAAAAATTATTTATAAATCACAAAAGGGGGCAGATTTTATTCCATTAGCTTGCGGCCCTTGCAGCCAGGGAAAGGCACACTAGAAACCACAAACAATTTACTGCTTCCTGGTTTATTCTATCAAGGGGAGAGCAGTGAATGGACGTTTACTGGTCTCCCCTCCACTCATTAACACTCATCATGAAGGTCCTGTTCAGCAGAACCCTGGAAGCATGGCAGGGGGGGGGGGGGATCAGGCAGGTGTACAGCCACCAAAACGCTTTCAGTAGAAAGCAGACAGTCGGCTTGTGGACTGCACATTCCTGACAGCTGAAGCCCCGTGTCCTTTAAAGTGGTTGTAACCCCCAACATATACCTAGTGAGGTGAAAGCTTCAGGTGAAGCACAGAGATGAAGCACACATACCGTATATACTCGAGTATAAGCCAAGTTTTTCAGCACATTTTTTTGTGCTGAAAATGCTCCCCTCGGCTTATACTCGAGTCACCTTTTTGCACCTGATCCCTGGACTTTGGGGACCCGGTACCGGCCGGCCGTAGATCTCCTGGACCCCAAACTTGGCACACATGTAGCCCCACTCTTCCTCTACAAGTGTGCAAAGTTTGTTGGCCGGGGAGCACCGATTTTTCAAAGCCGGGAACCCCTTCCATAGACTCCCATGTTAAACGGTCATTTCTCCTGTGACTTTGTGAACCCTGTACCGGCCAAACTTGGCACACATGTATCCCCATCTCTCCTCTACAAGTGTGCAAAGTTTGTTGTCTGGAGGACCTACGGCCGGGGAGCACCGATTTTTCCAAACCAGGCACTCCTTCCATAGACTCCCATGTTAAACATCAGACTAGGCATGGGCACAGTGAGGCATGGGCACAGTGAGGCATGCAGATGGACACCCTAGGCTTATACTTGAGTCAATAAGTTTTCCCAGTTTTCCCAGTTTTTTGTGGTAAAATTAGGTGCCTCGGCTTTTATTCGGGTCGGCTTATACTCGAGTAAATACGGTAAGTTTGACCTGTTTATTTGCATTCTTCTATTTTCTACAGCCAAAGTCCGTTAATTATAAAACCTGTCTGAGCTTTCAGAAAGCAGGGGGAGGAGAGCTGAAATTACATTCTGCAGAGCTCAGTGAGGAGAACTCGGAGAGCTGATTGGAGGGAAGAGAGACACCCTCCTCCACAGTTTTATGCTGAGGGGTTGGGGGATGTGACCCATGTTATACCCTCATTATTAGAGTAACATGAAACATGGTCCCACAGGTGGACTATGCCTTTAAATTCCCCCATTCCACCATGTGCAGCCTGCCTGGTAAAATACTTACCTTCTTCCCCAGCACTGCACAGTCTTTACCATAGAGGACCCCGTGAGGGAAGTTTTTATGTACTACCCATTCATTGCTACCGATGAGCCATACATATGAAGGCCCGCAGTCATACAGCGGAGTACAGTTCTCCCTTACCTAAAAATAATTTCTGCTGTTACCTGACTCCCCAAGTTAGTAAATCTTTTCTCGACTACATTTCATATAATGATTTACTGGCCGTCTGTATAGCAGGAACCGCAATCAGCACCTCTGATAAACAGCAGCTGATGTGAACAATCAGTCATGTAGGCCAAGCATTGTTTTAAACCATTCTGAGCAGAAAGACTATGACCAAAACCGGATATGAACGGGCCATGTATGGGCAGGCTGAATGTGTTAATGGATCAACTTGGGTACAACCAGCCTGCCGGATTTTACATGCGATTATCCTTAGCAGCTTGTATAGCCGCTAGCAATATTCACTGTCTTCTCCAGGCGGGGATAGCTTCCCCCGCCAAAACACAATGGCTCGGCAGGAGGGACTCCCCTGTTCGCGCTGTCTGTGTTGATGGGGAAATCGAGCGAATGCCTTTCCTGCACCCCATGGTTGCAGGAAAGACATTCACTTCGTGTACGACCTGCAAAAGACAGAGAAAAAGCAAAGATGTACAAGTGCACAGAGATATTTGGCAAAGTTGCCTTGAGTTGCCTGCCCACCCTTCCCTCGGGGTATCCTTGGGATCAATTTGCTAATCTATCTAGTACACTGTTTTTGGAGAGGTGACAACACCCAGAGTAACGCTGAATACATTTAAGCTTAAAAAACAAACTGGTGCACACAGAATCTGGTGCAGCTCTGCATAATAACCAATCAGCTTCCAGGTTTTGTTGTCAAATCTTAATTGAACAAGCTGAAGTTAGAAGCTGATTGCACAGCTGCACCAGATTCTGAGTGCTCCAGTTTAAGTAAAGCTCCCCTTCGGAGTACCCCTGTGTGATTTACATGCGCTCCGGGTGCAGTATGATCTCAATTTAAATTAATTTGAATAGGTGGAAATCGCACCCGACCACACCAAAAATAGTGCATGTACTACTTTAACAAAAAAAAAAAAACAAAAAAACAAAAAAAAACACTGCAACCGGATTGCATGGTCCTACTCTACCATTCGATCCGGTGCAGGCAAACGCATGGCGTTTGTGACCTGGGTTTGGGGTGTCGTTGGCACTGACATCTGCTGCAGATTGCAAGTACAGTACATTTTGAACATTGTGCAGGAAAAGTGCATAGAACAGAACGCAAGTTTACTGCACCGCGTTCTGGTGTAAACGGGCCCTTGAAGAGAGCCTGTACTGTAGAACAAGACAAGCAAAGTGCAAGAGACTAGTCATCAATATTACCTGTAGGTTCCTTTAATCTGATCCTTCCACTTACAGACATAACAAGCCTTGTTTAATGGTATGTGGAGGTGGCCATCTGTTTAGAGGAGCAGGGCTTTGCTTCCTCATTCCTCAGAGATTCCTCCCCTCCCGATGACTGGTATGGGATGAAACAAACCCAAAAGCAGAAGTCCTGGCAGCAGGAGTTATATACAAATCTTTCCTATAATAAAAAGCATAACTAAAATGCAGAACTTTTCACTTTGGGAGTGGAGAAGGGTTAGACCCACTAGCAAGTTTTTATGGGCAGGTTCACCCCTCTACTTGAACCAGTGACCATTGTCACCCTAAAAGTGAGGAGAAATCCAAAAAGTCCTCCCTAAAACAAGGAGGCAAGATAAATT
Source organism: Rana muscosa (assembly GCA_029206835.1). Lineage (NCBI taxonomy): Eukaryota > Metazoa > Chordata > Amphibia > Anura > Ranidae > Rana > Rana muscosa. Next base: position 197,969,937 of record CM055126.1, on the reverse strand, counting down.
CTACCAATGGGGACACCTGTTCCAGGGACAATTGTCTATGCCCCCACACACTGCTGAGAAAGAAGGACAGCGCGGGTTCTGAATGCAGCAGTACGCTCATTTTTGCAGTGCTGGGGGTGTGCGCCCAACGTCTGGCGTGTCCCAACATCTAGGTAAGACAGGGAGGTCGCTCACACTAGGAGATTTTCTGACAAGCTTGGAAGAGGCCATGCATGGCCTACAGATATGACATATAAAAGAAGCTTTATCAAAGCTGAACAGTAATTTTTAGTCTACTGGGAACACTGGAATGCATTGTAATTTATTGGAAACGTGAGCGAACCATTAAAGCGGAGTTCCACCCAAAAATGGAACTTCCGCTTTTCGGAATCCCCCCCCCCCTTCCGGTGTCACATTTGCCACCTTTCAGGGGGGAGGAGCAGATATCTGTGTAATCCAGGTATTTGCTCCCACTTCTGGGCATAGATCGCCGTAGTATCCGCAGCGATCTACGCCATGTCCGGCCCCTCCTCCGTCCCCCGCGCTGTCTTCTGGGAGACACACAGGTCCCAGAAGACAGCAGGGACAAGTGAAATTGCGCAGCGCAACTCGCGCATCCACAGTAGGGAACAAGGAAGTGAAGCAGCGAGGCTTCACTTCCTGAATCCCTTGCCGAAAATGGCAGCGCCTCCACCCAAGAGCCAGATTGCCTTCGGGTGCCGACATCGCGGGCGCCCTGGACAGGTAAGTGTCCGTATATTAAAAGTCAGCAGCTGCAGTATTTGTAGCTGCTGACTTTTAATTTTGGTTTTTCGGGGAAACTCCGCTTTAAAGTGGAACTTCACTCAGAAAAAAGTCCTGCTAGATCACTTTAGGCTGGCCCCTTTTGCAGGTATAGCTAATGAAAACATGAAAAAGAAGTGTCTATACTGTTTAACCACCTCCCACCGCCGTATAGGGAAGTTAAGTCATCCCACTCTCAGCGCGCTGCGTCCCCAGGACACACGGCATCCCCGATCTCGGTAAAGAGCTGATGATGTGGCTGCTCTTTACCTATGTGATCAGCTATGTCCAATCACAGCTGATCACATGTAAACAAGGAAATGCCGGTTATTGGCTTTCCTCACCTCATACCGACAGCAAGAAAAAAAAAAAAAAAAAACTCAGTTGCGATTGAATACCACTAAAATAAAACTCAGTCTCAAATTTTTTTTTATAAAAAAGGATTTTGGTACAGTGTTGCATGACAGCGTAATTGTCATTGAAAGTGTGACAGCTCTGAAAGCTGAAAATTGGCCTGGGCAGGAAGAGGGTAAAAGCGACCAGTACTGAAGTTGTTAAAATCCAGTAAAAATCAGTCTCGCTGTGCTTTGCACATGCTCAGTTGCTATTATTAGGCACTGTGCTTAATTTGTAGTGGCCGAGTTGCCGACAGCCTAAAAATTTACTGCTGCTCAGGGGCTCTGGGCCTCAGAAAAATGGCAACTCCTCGCAAGAAAAATAAACAGGAACAATGCTGGAGGCAATTTACAGCACACACTAATTCTGGTAGCATAATTAATGTGGAATGTATGTTCCTTGCTAAAGAACATTTTTTTTTATCAAGTTGCTATGGGTAAAGTTCTGCTTTAAAACAGAATACCCATTGCACGTGAAGAACAAAATTCATTGGGAATATATATGGCCTACAAAAAAACATCCACTTCAAAAAGGAAATGCTCAAAATGCTGTAAATCCTAAAAATATCCACAGGGATTCTGCTAAAAGGCCACACTTCCTTAAGGGAATGTTTCTTTCCCTAGCTTGCATGTGCTATACAGTAAAACCAAAAACATAAATCAGCCACAAAAATCACATTATTTCTGCATTATGAACTCAACTTGCAATAATAAAACTCCCAGAAATTTGAACGGACATTTCCTGCATTCCTGTTTAGCAAACGTCACAATTATAGAGATCGCAGAATTTCTGCATGTTTACTTGTCACTTTACTTTAAAGCAGAGTTTCACCGTAAATTTTTTTTTTAAAAGCTAGCAGCTACAAATACTGCAGCTGCTGACTTTTAAAAAAAGGACACTTACCGGCTCGGCTCTCGGCTTCCCCCGCCGCCATCCTTGGTGAGGGAATCGGGAAGTGAAGCGCTGCGGCTTCATTGCCCGGTTCCCTACGGCGCATGCGCGAGTCGCGCTGCACCGTCCTGCCTGGTTCCCATTGTGGTCTGGGAGCCGAGTGTTTCCCAGAACGCAATGGGGGGGGGGGTTACGTGAAGGGGCGGGACTCCCGAGTCTGCTCCCGGAAGTGGTGCAAATACCTGTTTTATACAGGTATCTGCACCCCCTTCCCCCTGAAAGGTGCCAAATGTGACACCGGAGGGGGGGAGGGTTCCGAAAAGCGGAGGTTCACTTTTGGGTGAACCTCCGCTTTAACATGATCTCAGCCGCCCGTACCGTGACCGTCCTATAGCAAAAAGGTGGAGCCGACACCAAAAAGGAGGGCAAAAGAAACAAAAATGCAAAGAACTCCAAGAAGGTTCAGAATTTCTAGAAATAAACAACACAGCTACTGCTTGTTATTAGTGGTGTGTTGCCTAATACATACAATGTTGAAATACATAGATAGGAATGGTTTAACATGCCAACAGATGTGCACTTCTGTTCAGCCAGACATGAGACCCAAACATCCTTGTCAGCCAGCTGTTCAACCTCTCAATAATGCACTCCAACCCGGTGATGGGATCTACAGTACAGTGATATGGTCATCACTCTGCACTCTCCTATCAGCATGCTCAATGTGAGCACATGTGCAAAGCAGAAGAGCATCATTGCTTCCTCTGCTGGCCCCTCTCTACTAGGCTGTCCACCCATCACAAATTGGATTAGCAGCAAGGATGGGAGGTGTTATTATAATGGGGGATTTTAATTATCCAGACAGACTGGGCGGAGGGAACCACACATTCGTCTAAGGCTCGCCAGTTCCTAAATGTCTTGCAGGACAATTTCATGGTTCAGATGGTAGACGCACCAACTAGAAATAAAGCTTTACTAGATCTACCGATTACTAACAATACAGACCTGATAACAGATGTGGAAATACTGGGAAATTTAAGATACAACGATCACAGGTCAATTGGCTTCAGTGTGAATCACACAAATAGGAAACATACAGGAAATACACTTTATTTCAAAAGAGCCAACTTCCCTAAGCTACGAACCTTGCTAGAAGATATAAATTGGGATAAAATCTTAGGAACAAAGAACACAGAGGAGAGATGGGTTCGCTTTAAGAGCATATTAAATCAGGGCACAGTGTATCCCATTGGCTAATAAATTTAAAAGAGTGAACAAAAGTCCTGGATGGCTTAACGCCAATGTAAAAATGGATATAAAAGCAAAGGAGAAGGCTTTCAAAAAAAATACAAGGTTGAGGGATCATCATCAGCATTCAGACTTTATAGAGAATGCAACAAGAAATGTAAGGGTGTAATTAAGGCGGCTAAGATAGAACATGAAAGACACATAGCGGAGGAGAGAAAAAAAGTCCCAAGAAACTCTAAGTATGTAAACAGTAAAAAAAAAAAAGGGGAAGGACAGAACATATTGGCCCCATAAAGAATGAAGAAGGGCATCTGGTTACAAAGGATGGGGAGATGGCGAACATATTGAATTTATTCTTCTCCTCAGTCTTCAGTAACCAAAACTGCAGTGTTTAGCCTCATGACACATCACAGGAGGCACCTCCATGGTTAACAGAAGACAGAATTAAAATTAGACTTGGGAAACATTAATAAATCACCGGGACCAGATGGCTTGCACCCGAGGGTACTTGGGAAACTCAGTCAAGTAATTGCCAGACCATTGTTCCTAATTTTTAGGGACAGTCTACTGACTGGAACGGTACCAGCGGATTGGAGAAAAGCCAATCTAGCACCAATATAAAAAAAAAGGGCCCAAAATACTTACCTGGGAATTACAGACCAGTTAGCCTAACATCAATAGTATGCAAGCTCTTGGAGGGGGTAAGGGACTATATACAAGATTTTAGTAATGAGAACGGTATCATTGGCAGTAATCAGCATGGATTCATGAAGAATCATTCTTGCCAAACCAATCAATTAACCTTCTATGAAGAGACGAGTTGCCATCTAGATAAAGGAAGGCCTGTAGACGTGGAGTATCTGGATTTTTCAAAAGCATTTGACACAGTTCCCCATAAACGTTTACCATACAAAATAAGGTTCGTTGGCATGGACCATAGGGCGAGTACATGGATTGAAAACTGGCTACAGGGGCGCGTTCAGAGGGTGGTGATAAATGGGGAGTACTCGGAATGGTCAGGGGTGGGTAGTGGGATCCCCTAGGGTTCTGTGCTGGGACCAATCCTATTTAAATTTGTTCATAAATGACCTGGAGGATGGTGTAAACAGTTCAATCTCTATATTTGCGGACGATACTAAGCTAAGCAGGGCAATAACTTCTCCGCAGGAGGTGGAAACCTTGCAAGAAGATCTGAACAAGATAATGGGGTGGGCAACTACATGGCAAATGAGGTTTAATGTGGAAAAAATGTAAAATAATGCATTTGGGTGGCAAAAATATAAACGTAATCTATACACGGGGGGGGGGGAACCCCTGGGGGAATCTAGGATGGAAAAGGACCTGGGGGTGCTAGTAGATGATAGCAGCAGCTTGCCATTGCTGAGCCTAACAAAGCAAACAGAATATTGGCATGCATTAAAAAAGGGATCAACTCCAGAGATAAAGCGATAATTCTCCCGCTCTACAAGACTCTGGTCCGGCCGCACCTGGAGTATGCTGTCCGGTTCTGGGCACCAGTCTTCAGGGAGGATGTGCTGGAAATGGAGCGAGTACAAAGAAGTGAGCAAAGCTAATAAAGGGTCTGGAGGATATTAGTTATGAGGAAAGGTTGCGAGCACTGAACGTATTCTCTCTGGAGAAGAGACGCTTAAGAGGGGATACGATTTCAATTTACAAATACCGTACTGGTGACCCCACAATAGGGATAAAACTGTTTTGCGGAAGGGAGTTTAACAAGGCACGTGGCCACTCATTAAAATTAGAAGAAAAGAGGTTCAACCTTAAACTACGTAGAAGGTTCTTTACTGTAAGAGCGGCAAGGATGTGGACTTCTCTTCCACAGGCGGTGGTCTCAGCGGGGGGGAAATCGATAGTTTCAAAAAACTATTAGATAATCACCTGAATGACCACAACATACAGGGATATACAATGTAATACTGACATATAATCACACACATAGGTTGGACTTGATGGACTTGTGTCTTTTTTTAACCTCGCCTACTATGTAACTATGTTGTACAGGCAGCAGAGGCCAACATCAAGACAAATCCAAGTACTAACGCTTACTACATTTGAAAATACATGGGATGATTTTTAATTGCATTATTTAAAATGTTGTAAACTTCACACACATATAAAATATGAACAAAGCATTAGCCCTCTATAGTGTGTACCTGACTTAATCCAAAAGCACTAAGTGTCATTTCTGTCTGCTCCTTTGCTCCTCTGATATCAGCATGAATCACTTCTGGTTATGGTTAGTTGAAGCCTTTCAGATGTAACACGTTAAATTAGTGTTTGTAAACCCTTCCTTATACGAAGTGAAGAGACTGTCCTCAGGAGATACACAGAGATGAAACAAAATATTCCTACATAAGTTGTACATGTTTATCTGCGGTCTTCTCTACACCCAAAGCGCAGAAATTTAAAAGCTTGTCTAAAGCCTTGTACACACGATAGGATTTTCTGAGGGGAATTGTGTGATGACAGACTGTTTGCCGAAAATCCAACCGTTTGTATGCTCCATCGGACAATTGTCAGATTATAACCTTTATACAGTCCATGTGACCCTGTTCCTCCCACTGACACCAACGGTGGGGCACCATTCCTCCCACTGACACCAACGGTGGGGCACCATTCCTCCCACTGACATCAACGGTGGGGCACCATTCCTCCCACTGACACCAACGGTGGGGCACCATTCCTCCCACTGACACCAACGGTGGAGCACCATTCCTCCCACTGACACCAACGGTGGAGCACCATTCCTCCCACTGACACCAACGGTGGAGCACCATTCCTCCCACTGACACCAACGGTGGAGCACCATTCCTCCCACTGACACCAACGGTGGAGCACCATTCCTCCCACTGACACCAACGGTGGAGCACCATTCCTCCCACTGACACCAACGGTGGAGCACCATTCCTCCCACTGACACCAACGGTGGAGCACCATTCCTCCCACTGACACCAACGGTGGAGCACCATTCCTCCCACTGACACCAACGGTGGAGCACCATTCCTCCCACTGACACCAACGGTGGAGCACCATTCCTCCCACTGACACCAACGGTGGAGCACCATTCCTCCCCACTGACACCAAGCCTGAACTGTTTACTCCCACTGATGTCGGGGCATTTTCCATTCACACTGTCCGCCCCCCCCCCCCCTAAAAAGTCTGAAGGGCAGTAAACTGGCTCTTTGTTTACAGAGTTTAAAGACCAGAAGTCTCCTTTCTGCAAGTCACAACTATTAGCAGCTGACTGATGGGCACAAGTTTATTATTCTACTATGTCACTAGAGGAACCTTCTGGTTACAAAGTACTTACATGCAGGACAGACCAACCTAATAAGCAAACAAGAACATACCATAGCCGAGTACATGAAATACAGTGTGCTGTGAAATATTTCTTCATCTGCACAAAACGTGTTAAACATTTAGCAATAATTCTTTACGCATTTCACATGTACCTTAGACAAGAAATGCAGCGAGGCTCCAACTGATTGAAATTCCAGAGCTTAAAGGAACCTGAAAAACAGGAATATTTAACCCTTGGTGATGCTGGTTAGTGCAGGATTGTTTAACCGCTTGAGGACCGCCACACGCCGATGTACGTCGGCAGAATGGCATGGCTGGGCACATGGGCGTACCAGGTACGTCCCCTTTAAGAGCCCAGCCGTGGATCGCGAGCGCGCCGCCGCGCTCACGACCCGGTCCTCCTCTCCGTGACCGTCCCCGCAGGAACAGCGGACCCGATCGCCGCTGGTGTCCCGCGATCGGGTAACAGAGAGGAAGAACGGGGAGAAGCAAGCGTAAACCAACCTCTCCCCTTGCATCCTAGTGAGCCTGTCACTGATCGTCTGTGCCCTGTATTAAGGAACGACGATCAGTGATGTCACACGCTAAGCCACGCCCCCCACAGTAAGAAAACACAAATCAGGGCACACTTAACCCTACATTTTCACAGTAACCAGTGCATTTTTATAGCACTGGTCGCTGTAAAAATTACAATGGTCCCAAAATAGTGTCAAAAGTGTCCGCCATAATGTCGCAGTCACGAAAAAAATAAAAATAAATCACCAATCGCCACCATTACTAGTAAAAAAAAAAAAAAATTAATAAAAATGCCATAAAAACTACCCCCTATTTTGTAAACGCTATAACTTTTGCGCAAACCAAACGCTTATTTTTACCAAAAATATGTAGAAGAAAACGTAATCGGCCTAAACTGAGGAAAAAATAAATATATATTAATTATATATATATATATATATATATATATATATATATATATATATATATATATATATATATATATTTGGGGGATATTTATTATAGCAAAAAGTAAAAAAAATTATTGCTTTTTTTCAAAATTGTCGCTCTATTTTTGTTTATAGCGCAAAAAAATAAAAACCGCAGAGGTGATCAAATACCACCAAAAGAAAGCTCTATTTGTGGAAAAACACAGGGAAGCCAACTTTGTTTGGGAGCCACGTCGCACGACCGCGCAATTTTCAGTTAAAACAACGCAGTGCCGAATCGCAAAAAGTGGCCAGGTCTTTAAGCTGCATATTGGTCCGGGGCTTAAGTGGTTAAAGCAGATCTAAACCCAAAACAAAAATGTATTATAATCGCAGATTACAAGCCTTAGATGGTAGGATCATGCATTTATACGCAATTCTGCATTTCTGCCTACAGGGGGCACCGGCAGTCTACTTTTGCTGTGATTAATCATAGCAGAAGTCGATCTGCAGGTGCAGGGCATTGGATGTCCATCGGTAAAACACACCGAACAGAGATCTGCCTATGTAAACAACGTAGATCTCCGTTCTAACAGAGAGGAAGGGATGGATTTTGGGTCCTGCAAAGCAGCTCATACAGTACACATAAACACTGGCTAGGCACACAGTTTACCCTTTGATCGCCCTAGATCTTTAACCCATTCCCAGTCATTGTCATTAGCCCTGATCACTGTATTAGTGTCACTGGTTCCCGCAAAGTGTCAAATTGTCCACAAATATTGCAGTCTCATTATAAGTAGCTGATCAACACTATTACTAGTATAAAAAAAAAATATTTCCAAAAATATATACCATAGTTTGTAGACGCTATAACGTTCTAGTAGTGAATAAAAAAAAAAAAAAAAACCTTTGGAATTTTTTACTAAAAACATGTAGCAGAATACATATTGCCCTAAATTAATTTTAAAATATTTTTTTTTTTTTTTTTTTTTTTTTTTTTAAATTGGATATGTATTATAGCAGAAAGTAAATAATATTGTTTTTTTTCAAAATTGTCGGTCTTTTTGTTTATAGCACAAAAAATAAACTGCAGAGGTGATCAAATACCACCAAAAGAAAGCTCTATTTGTGGGAAAGAAAATGTCAAAATGTATTTGGGTACACAGCGCTGCATGGCAATTGTTAAAGTAACGCAGTGTCGTATCGCAAAAAGTGGCCTGGTCATGAAGGGGAGGGGGTAAATCTTCGTGAGGTCAAGCTGATCTCCAGAATAAAAAAAAAATGCAAGTTAGACTTACCGGTAACTTGTTTTCCAATAGGCTTTCAGGACAGCACCCGAGAGATCATGGCTCCTCCCCCTACAGGAAACACCTCATCAATTAATTCTTTAATTGGAGGCCTCCACGTTGCTTCCCTCAGTTGTTTGTAGAGAACCTCCAGCCCCAGCTGCAACACATAAGCGACAGTTATTACATAGTATTACAGCCACAGCATAAAAAAAGGGCGGGATCCTGCTGTCCTGAAAGCCTATTGGAAAACAAGTTACCGGTAAGTCTAACTTGCATTTTTCCAAAACGTCTTTCAGGACAGCACCCGAGAGGATAATCGAGACTTACCCCATTTAGGGTGGGACAACAGCCTGTAAGACTTTCCTTCCGAAAGCCTGGTCCCCAGCCGTCATGAGATCTAATCTATAATGACGGGCAAAGGTCGTCAGACTTGTCCATGTAGCTGCCTTACAGATTTGTTCGGGGGTGGCACCAGCTTTTTCTGCCCAACTCACCGCCGAAGCTCTAGTAGAATGAGCCCTGATACTTACTGGACTCTCCTGGCCTGTAAGGGAATAGGCGTCTGAGATAGCCATTCTCAACCATCTGGCAATGGTTCCTCTAGAAGCTTGTCTTCCTTTTTTATTTCCGGAAAATAAAATGAATAGTGCGTCTGAACGCCTAAAGTCTTTAGTAGCTTCCAGGTAACTTAAGACTGCTCTTTTAACATCCAGGGTATGGAATTCTTCTTCCTTCTTACCCGACGGATTAGAACAAAACGTAGGAAGTATTATCTCCTGGGTTCTATTTTGAACTGAGGCAACCTTTGGTAAAAAGTTAGGATCCGTCTTCAGCACAATTCTGTCTGAAAAAATAGAAAAAAATGGTTCCCTGATAGATAAAGCTTGCAGCTCACTGATCCTTCGAGCTGTTGTAATAGCTACTAGAAAAATTGTTTTTAAAGTAATTAGCTTTAGGGAGGTTAAATTGAGAGGTTCGAAAGGTTCCCTGGTCAGGGCCTGTAGAACGACTGATAAGTCCCATGACGGACAGTTTTTGATCACTATCGGTCTAGCCCGAGTGAGGGCTTTAAAGAATCTGTTTACTAGGGGTTCTGATGAAATAGATTTCTCAAAATATACCCCCAGTGCGGCAACCTGAACTTTTAGGGTACTGATCGCTAGGCCCTTGTCTGCTCCTTCTTGCAGAAATTCCAAGATAGAAGAAATCTGCTTTAATGGTCTGCCGGATGTAGTGCACCAAGAGTTAAAGACTTTCCAGACTTTGTGATATATTGCTCTGGTAACATTCTTTCTGCTAGATAGGAGGGTAGCCACCAACCTATCCGAGAATCCTTTTCTCCTTAAGAGCTGCTCCTCAGAAGCCAGGCTGTGAGTTTTAGCTTTTCTACTTCTTGGTGAAACAGCGGACCTTGTAACAGAAGGTCTTGTCTCACGGGAAGATGCCAGTATGGTTTGATCTGCATCTGTAGAAGAGCCGAAAACCAGGGCCTCTTGGGCCAGAAGGGAGTGATGAGGATTACTGTCGTATCCTCTTTCCGGATTTTTGTTATGACCTGCGGAATCAGCTGAAAAGGAGGGAAGGCGTAGCTGAGGTGAAAATTCCAACTATGCGCCAGAGCATCTACCCCCAGAGATGACTCGTTCCTGTTCAGGGAAAAAAAGAGAGATATTTGTGTATTTTCCTGAGTCGCAAAGAGATCCACTCTTGGCTGTCCCCATTTCTTCACTATTAGATTGAAGACATCTGGATTCAATTGCCACTCCGCTTCGTACACCTGGCTCCTGCTGAAGAAATCCGCTATCCTGTTTAGGGTCCCTTTTAGATGGACCGCGGACAAGGATTGAGTATGGAGCTCTGCCCAATTTAGAATGCTCTCTGCTAGGCCTTGAAGTATTCTGCTTCTGGTGCCCCCTTGTCGGTTTATGTAAGCCACCGCCGTGGCGTTGTCCGACAGGATTTGTGTATGTCGCCCTTGGACTACTTCTGCAAAGAACAATAAGGCCATTTCTATCGCCTTTAGTTCCCTCCAGTTTGAAGATCTCATTGCTTCCCTTGTGGACCAAGATCCCTGAGCCCAACGACCGCTCATGTGAGCCCCCCAACCCCAGGAGCTGGCATCGGTTGTTAGCCTTACCTGGGTTGGAAAGGACCATAACAGGCCTGCTGAGAGTCTTGCCTGGTTCTTCCACCACCAGAGACTCCTCTTTACTTTGGTGGGGATCTTCACCAGTGAATCTAGTGAATTCTGCTGGCGATCCCAGATTTTTAACAGAAACTTTTGCAGTGGCCTGAAATGGAGCTTTGCCCATTGTACTGCCGGTATGGAAGAGGTCAGGGTTCCTAATGCTGACATGACCCTCCTGATGGACAGAAGCTGACTGGTTTGTAAGAGTGACACAACCTTTAACAGCTTTTCCCGTTTTTCTTCTGGGAGAAAAATCTTTTGCTCCACAGAGTTGATACGGAAACCCAGGAATAACACCTCCTGAGAGGGAATCAGATTGGACTTTTGGAGGTTTAGTATCCATCCGATGGATTCTAGGTGAGCACGTGCTCTGTCCAAGTTTCTCTGAAGTCCATCTCTTGTTTGGGCAAACAGTAGCAGGTCGTCTAGATAAGGAATCACTGAAATTCCCTCTAGACGCAAGGGTGCTAGAGCTTCGGCCATTACCTTCGTGAACACCCTTGGAGAAGATGACAGGCCGAATGGAAGAGCTCTGAATTGCAGGTGTACCACCTTCTTCCCTTCTCTCAGTGCTAACCTCAGATATCTCTGAGATCTGGCGGCAATAGGAATGTGGAGGTATGCGTCCTGCAAATCTATTGACACCATGAAGCATCCTTGACTCAGGAGGCTTCTTACTGAGAAAATGGAATCCATCCGAAATCTTTTGTATTCTACTGACAAATTCAGCATTTTTAGATTTAGGATGAGGCGGTACTTTCCTGAAGGTTTCTGTACAAGGAAAACGTGAGAATAGAACCCCTGGAAGAACTCCCTTGTTGGAACCGGAACAATGACTCTCTGGGATATCAGTTCCTGAATTAGGGACTTCATGGCGAGTGCCTTGACCGGATCCCTCGGGACGTTTGTCACTAGGAATCTCTTTGGGGGTTCTTCCGTGAATTCCACCACATATCCTTGGGAGAGCATGTTTACAATATACTGATTTGTAGTGATGTCTCTCCACTGGGGAATGAACTCCTGGAGTCTTCCCCCTACTTGGGGTGGATTGTCACTGCGGCTTTCCGGGGGTCGCAGGAGGATGGAAGAGCACTCCACTCCTACCTTTTGGTTTCTGGGAAGACCACTGCTTCCTTTTGGTTTGCGTTTTTCCTTCCTGTTGTCCTTTTTGGGGACGAAAAAAACGCTTACGGGTCTGTACCTGTTGTTTTTTGACCGGAAACGCCTTCTTTTTGTCAGCCGTACGGTCAAGAATGGACTCCAGCTCCGAACCAAATAGCAAATCCCCTGCAAAGGGAATGCTACACAGTCTATTTTTAGATGCAGCATCTCCTGGCCAAGTTTTAAGCCACAATGCTCTCCTAGCAGAATTGGTCAAAGCCGCTGACCTGGCTGACATACGAATGGATTCTGCTGAAGCATCCGCAATATATGATACTGCTGCAGAAAGCGTTGTAAATGAGTCCAGAATCTCCTGTTTTGGAGAATCCGCCGTAACATGGGCCTTCATCTGGTTAATCCAGTGTTCTAAATTCCTAGCGACACAGGTTGTTGCCATTGCTGGTTTTAGATTGTTCATCACAGACTGCCAAGCCCTTTTAAGAAGCAAATCCATTCTTTTGTCCATGGGCTCCTTTAACATGCCCATGTCCTCAAAGGCAAGGTCAGTTGATTTTGAGACCTGTGAAAAAGCAGAGTCCAGTTTTGGAACCTTGTTCCAGATGGAATCCGGGTTGTCCTCAAATGGAAATCTTCTCTTATGAGACCGGGAAAAAAAAATGGCTTTTTCTCAGGTTCCAACCACTCTTTTTTAATCACGTCCGAGATTATTGAATGGACTGGAAAAACACGGCTTTTTGGATCACCCAAACCTGCATACATGCGGTCATGTAGGGAGAGCTCCTTCTTTTCCTCTTCAATCCCCAAAGTCGCATGGATTACTTTTAAAAGTCCTGCGACTTCTTCAAGCGACATTTTGTACTTAGAAGCGCTCTCTGCTTCATTTTCTTCCTCCTCAGAGTCTGTTCCATCTGGAGCAAGGGAAGCAGATTCTTGGGAAGCGTCTATCGGACCTCCCAATAATATTTGAGAGCCGTCTTGGGGTTCTGAAGAAGGCTGCGGAGCCCTAGGTTCCCTTGAAGGGCCTGGTTCTTCTCTTAGGTTTGACCTAAAAGCTTGAAAGGTGGCACGGAGTTCATCCTTAATTGTAGATACTAGATCGCCACAAAAGGATGGAGACTCTTCCCTGACTACATTTGCAGTGCAATCTGCACAAAGCGACTTGGTCCAAGCCTCGCTTAACTTTTCCTTGCAGACAGGGCACCTTCTCTTCACTGGTTGAGCAGAACTTTTGGCCTGCACAAACAGAAAAGAAAAAAACCAGGGACCACGCTAAGAAAAAACTGTTACACAGTACAAATCAATACACCCAGGTGCACATAGGAAAAAACACTTTCACTTCCTTGTGCCCCGCAAGCCATGCACCATCACCATCAACTTTTACAAAAAGACCCCTAGATATTATGCAGACATGCTAAATCACCAGCCACTGCACCACCAGGGAGATGGGGGGTGGGGGAGATGGAGGGGGGAGAAGGTGAATACCCCCCCCTCTACAGGAGAAAGCGGCCCAGTGTAAAATAGGACACAGTCCCTTACCTTAGCCTTGCTGGTGCCTTGGCTTGCCCCCTTATCCGCTGCATCGCTATCCATAGCTGTCTGCGGATGCGTGGTGAAGAGAAAACGCCGGTTCCAGATTCAAAAACGCCGCCGCGCTGACCTGGAACCGGAACTTTAAGGCACCAGGTGACCCTGCCCTCTCCCTCTGCGCTTTGCGGCCGGAAATGACGCGCGCGCCGACCCGGAAGTGCTGCCTCTTCCCATACAGGACGTGGCCGAGGCTCTCCTCGGCCACCAGAACAATGGCGGCCGCCGCAGAGCTCCACGCCGCTTTCGCCAGCGGTCGGTGAGAGTACAGCAACCACCGCTCTGAAGAAAAAGGAGGCAGCCCTCCCGGGCTGTACAGGCTCTCCCCGAGCACGGAAGGGGGAGAGGGAGCCCACGGGACCGTCCATGCTAGGAGGTAAGTGGGAGGATCAATCTCCTAAAAAAAAAAAAAAAAACTGATTTGAGAACCTTGTCTCCCAGGAAAGCCCTGAGAGATCGTGGCTCTCCCAGAGGTGTTCCTCCAGCTGGAGGAAACACAAAAAACTGAGGGAAGCAACGTGGAGGCCTCCAATTAAATAATTAATTGATGAGGTGTTTCCTGTAGGAGGAGGAGCCATGATCTCTCGGGTGCTGTCCTGAAAGACGTTTTGGAAATATTGTCTAAATTCATTCATCGTGTGTATTCCTCCCTAAATCTTGGTGTGCTTTGTACATTTCTTCCAGATCTGTGCAGTAATCCAGTGTGAGACTTTCCCTCTGTACAGGAACTTACTGTAATAAAGACCAGTCACTGCTGATCTCTCTCCTTCTGCTGGGTGACTGGTCTCGTCTCCGCCCCCTTCCAGTCGTTTTCTACAGGCAGCCTGTAACAGGTGGAGCCTGCTGGGCCCCTCCCACAGCTCTACTCTCTGATCAGGCACAGCGTACAGCAAAGTGATGTCACTCCTAATTTTTACAAGGTAATATCTGAACTTGCAAAGGTATTTGGTGTACAGAAAGTGGATTCATACTCTTAACCACTTAAGGCCTGGAAGATTTGCCCCCTTAATGACCAGGCCATTTTTTGCGATACAGCACTGCGTCGCTTTAACTGACAATTGCGCGGTGGTGCAAAGCTGTACCCAAACCAAATTTACGTCCTTTTTTTCAAAGAGAGCTTTCTTTTGGTGGAATTCGATCACCTCTGCGGTTTTTATTTTTTGCGCTATAAACAAAAAAAAAAAGCGACAATTTAGGGGGGAAAAAAAAAAAAAAAAAAAAAAAAAACTATAATTTTTTACTTTTTGCTATAATAAATATCCCAAAAAAAAAAATCATCAGTTTAGGCCAATACGTATTCTTTCTACATATTTTTGGTAAAAAAAAAATGGTATATTCATTGGTTTAAATAAGGGGATAGATTTATGTCATTTTTATTATTCCGTTTTTTTTTTTTTTTTTTTTTTACTAGTAATGGCGGTGGATCAACTATTTTTAGCTTGACTGTGACATTGCGGCGGACAGATCGGACACTTTTGACACTTTTTTGGGAACATTGACATTTATACAGCAATCAGAGCTAAACATAGCCACTGATTACTGTATAAATGTCACTGGCGGAGAAGGGGTTAACACTAGGGGGTGATCAAGGGGTTAAATGTGTGTCCTAGAGAGGGTTTCTAACTGTGGGGGGAGGGGACTGACAGGGAGTAGAGAGAGAGATCGCTGTTCCTGATCACTAGGAACAGCAAATCTCTTTCTACTTTCCTGACAGAACGGGGATCTGTCGGTTTACATTGACAGATCCCCATTCTGGCTCTCTAAAGGAGCGATCGCAGCCGCCGGCCACGTGCTTCTGCTCCTATGTCGCGCGCTCCCTTTTACCCCCTTAAAAACGGCCGCCGATTCACGCAGGGGAGCCAACCTGCCGCCGTATAACAATAGCGGCTGGTCGGTAAGTACATTTAAATGAAACATATTGTATCCAGAGTTTAGCTTTGATCCTTACTTACTATTTCCAAAATAAACATAAAAAATAAAGTTTGCTGTTCATTTTAAGTCGCTGATAACTCTCAAAGCACATCACCCTGAGCCAAGTGTTGTAGATTAAAATATGGATGTATGACAATTACTGGCACCCAACATCCACATTATGGGAAATCCTTCACATTCACATAAACACTGGTGATCACGACGGGGTACAAGACAACCCTGGGTCAGATACCGCGCGTTCTATGGTCAGGCTCAGATGTGACACGTTGTGAGTCATAATGTGAGCCAGATGAAATCCCACGGATACTACAAAGTGAAAATCTCACACGCTGGGTATTGTGGATCCCACAAAGAATAGTCTGCACTGCCAGTAAGGACACGCCGGAGGTGCATGCTCTGCATAGTTACTGACATTCTGAAATCATTTCCTGGTGCATCCCAAACACTGACTTACTCCCTCTACATCTGTCACGCACAATACATTACAGCAACAAGGAGGACGAAACAACCAATCAGGATACATTTAAAAACTTTTCCCAATACCAATTCTTATTCGCATTTTTAAAATTATGATTTTTGAGCAATCTGTGCAACTGACTGAGCAAGAATTCACAAAGGAATGCAGATTTGTTGAGCCAGTCTGTCCAAATCAGCACAACCCCTGTGTGGAAAAGCTCTGATGGAAGCAGTCGTCATTTCACATGTCACGTGCTCTATGCTAGCTCTGGGCAATGTAGCTGAACAAGTAGGCAGTCTAAAAAGCCGAGAATGGTTTCTTCATACAACAGTGCTGTGCTTTGTGACGGAAGTCCAGGGTGGATACATTTTTTTTTTTTAATAAAATATATATCAGGCTTTTGCTTTTTATTTAAATAAGATTTTTTTGATTTTTAGCAAATTTATTTTAATAAAATGGTTTTGGAGTAAAAATGTATCTAAAGATAGTTTTCCATTTAAGATACATTAATAATAGAGTTTATTCAGCATGAAATGCAGCATGAGGCTGTATATTCTGCAATATTTACATTTTTGGTAAACTTATTCAATGAATCCAAGCTGATATAACATGCACTGCATTGATGCATTTACACAATTTCACAGTAACCATGAGATAAAAGTTCAGGAATATTCCTTTATCCCATTGTTTTGCAAATCTATGTACACTTCAAACTGTATGACTGAATCAGTTCTGATATCGCTGTTTTACTAACCTGACAGCTCATTATTTTAAATAGGAAACCTTCATTTTGTTTGCATACATTAAAGATTCTAACTACCAGCAAGAATAAGTCCTTACATTTAAAGAGCACATGTCATTACAGATCCATCATGGCAGCGCCTGTTAGCGGGCATCCACTCACCTCCGGCCGCCACGTCCCTCACCTTGTTGCGTCACTGCTGCATCACCAGCTATCCCATTAAAGTGAATGGGACTGTCGGTGAGTTAACAGCAGGTCAGAGGAGGAGCAACCCGATTTTGACAGGTACCCGTAGCTACTTCTGTTCGTCAGTTTAGGCGAAGCGCAAGTTCTTCCTCCCAAAGTCTTCTGGGACACAGGACAGGTCCTAGAAGACTTTGGGACCAATCACAAAGCGCAGCGCCACTTGCACATGCGCAGTGGGCACCCGGCTGCGAAGCCGCAAACTGTCACAGCAGGGTGCCCATAGTAGAGATGCCGGTGCCGCCAAGGGAGGAACAAAACCACTGGGGTGAGTGCACCACTGGACAGGTAAGTGTGTTTATTAAAAGTCAACAGCTATACTTTTTGTAGCTGCTGACTTTTAATAAACGCACAAAATGACTAGAACTCCGCTTAAAGTTCACACTGGAACACAATGCGGGAAAATGATGTTCACTTTGGGAGATTTCCTCCACCTTCCCGTTGTGTCTCTGGGACAGGAATGGTACACAGACAGCCAAAAAAAAACTGGCAGGGGTTTTAAAAGCATAGTCCACTTTTTAGACCATGTGTTATATTTAAAGGTGTAATATGCAGCATGATCGCATATACCAACCCCACCTAAACCTGAATTGCAAGGAAGCCGCCATAGAGTGACACCGCACTAATTCCACCCTGCAGAAGACCAACATTCTGGGCCTTGGAATGCGCAGGGCCCTAAATGCCAGTACAGCATTCAGTACTGTCCACCTGCAGCCTGCCACAGACGTTAACAGGTTATGTGCAGCAGTGCTGGATGCTGCCCCCGGTCCCTCCTGGGTGTACCTAAAACCCGGGGAGGGACACACTGCAGCTGGATGGCACCATGTGCAAGAGACCTAAGGGAGCTATGCCACAGGAACAGAGCCACACCGCGCGCAGCGTCCCCGATCCAACGCCACACCGCGCGCAGCGTCCCCGATCCAACGCCACACCGCGCGCGCAGCGTCCCCGATCCAACGCCACACCGCGCGCGCAGCGTCCCCGATCCAACGCCACACCGCGCGCGCAGCGTCCCCGATCCAACGCCACACCGCGCGCGCAGCGTCCCCGATCCAACCGTGCATGAAACCCGCGTTCCGTGAGCATTTCCCACATCGCTTTAAAAACGCATTGCAGTTGTGATCTGCAGCAGGTGTCAATGTTAAGTTAACGACACCCCAATAGCAGGTCACAAACTGTTTGCCTGTACCAGATAACATGATACAGAAGTACCATGCGATCCGGTTGCAGTACGTTTTTTAATGCGATGCATGCACTACTTTTGGTGCGGTCCAGTGCGATTCAGCCCATTCAAAATTAATGGCGTCAAATCACACAGGAACGAGCAGCGCGTTCCATTCCACAGCGCGATTCTTGGTGTGAACTGGTCCTTAAGCTTATGGCAGTGCTTGTGATTTTATCATTGGAGACAACTCACCAGAATCTCCATACATGGTAGAGACGTACATGCTGGTTTCCAGTTTTTGCCCTCATGGACAGAAATGCTGCAAATCTCCACCGCCATCAAAAGAGCGACAACTCTCCGAGCTAGCCAATGAGGGAGCGACGGCATGGACAGGTACTTCTCCACGCTGTATAGCGATGTTATCGCCAGCAACAGGATCACAAGAGTAATATGGCCCTGGCCAATAAATGGTGGCTCCAGGGTTACCCGTCTGAGGCGGCCTCAACACAGCGGACACGACGCCCCCCCTGCGGCCTCAACACAGCGGACACGACGCCCCCCCTGCGGCCTCAACACAGCGGACAGAACGCCCCCCCTGCAGCATAGTTCTGAGGTGACGCTCCGTTGCCGCCAGCGACGGGATGAGTGATGCGACACTGGCCTTACCGGTCCCGTAGGCCCATGGCGCCCTTCTGATCCGGTGTTTCTGCGTGGTACCCATTTACTTCAATGTGCCGCCCCATGCGCGTTTTTCACAGCAATTTTTGGCCATAAAATAGACGTGTTTTTACACACGTGTTTTGTCACACGATATTCGGGGTGACATTAGTGTTGGAGTGTTTTTCTGTGATTTTACCGTAATTCTAAATCGTCAAGTATGATTGGGGTCTTATACAGGTTGGCGGTCTGGCGTCGTGACGCGCCGCACTCAGGTAAACGAAGACGGTGGCGTCAGGACGCGACAATCCTGCGATCAGCTGATCCAGATGGCGTTAAAGCGTGACAATAAGTGTTCTTTATACCAGAGGACAAATACCGGGGTATACTGAGCTGAGGGAGGGGGGACAGGCCCCGGGGGGTACCGGATACCGGAGGGAGAGAAGGGTAGAGACCGGGCATGCTGAGCCCCGCACTCACCTTATACACATCCCCGTACGTCCCGCTCCCCACCCGCTGGATCAGCTCGAAGTCCTGCTGCGGGTTCTTGCGGAGAATTTCGGCGCTGGGCCGGCCCGAGAACTCCATAGTGCGGGCTGGGCGGAGGAGATCAGAGCCGGGGGAGGCCGGGCGGAGGAGCCATGTCCGCCGACTGAACAACAATGAGAGACGGAGGAAGAGAGCCGGGAGAAGGAGGAGCAGGAGAGACACAGCGCCACCCACCGGACAACCCGTACACACCTCCACCGGGACAGCACGGCCTCACCTCCGCCAAGAGTGACACAGCCCGGGCCTCACCTCCGACAAGAGTGACACTGCCCGGGCCTCACCTCGGCCTGGAGGAAGTGACCCCTTACCAGGGCCTGAGGCCCCCACACCTGTACTGACCCCCCCCATATCACCTGTACTGGGGGGACACTGACCCCTCATATCACCTGTACTGGGGGGGACACTGACCCCTCATATCACCTGTACTGGGGGGGACACTGACCCCTCATATCACCTGTACTGGGGGGGGGGACACTGACCCCTCATATCACCTGTACTGGGGGGGACACTGACCCCTCATATCACCTGTACTGGGGGGACACTGACCCCTCATATCACCTGTACTGGGGGGGGGACACTGTCCCCTCATATTACCTGTACTGGGGGGGAGGACACTGACCCCTCATATTACCTGTACTGGGGGGACACTGGCCCCCCATATCACCTGTACTGGGGGGACACTGACCCCTCGTATCACCTGTACTGGGGGGACACTGACCCCTCATATCACCTGTACTGGGGGGGGACACAGACCCCTCATATTACCTGTACTGGGGGGGACACAGACCCCTCATATTACCTGTACTGGGGGGGACACAGACCCCTCATATTACCTGTACTGGGGGGGGACACAGACCCCTCATATTACCTGTACTGGGGGGGACACTGACCCCTCGTATCACCTGTACTGGGGGGGGACACTGACCCCTCATATCACCTGTACTGGGGGGGACACTGACCCCTCATATCACCTGTACTGGGGGGGACACTGACCCCTCATATCACCTGTACTGGGGGGGGACACAGACCCCTCATATTACCTGTACTGGGGGGGACACAGACCCCTCATATTACCTTACTGGGGGGGACACAGACCCCTCATATTACCTGTACTGGGGGGGACACTGACCCCTCATATCACCTGTACTGGAGGGGACACTGACCCCTCATATCACCTGTACTGGGGGACACTGACCCCCCATATCACCTGTACTGGGGGGGACACTGACCCCTCATATCACCTGTACTGGGGGGGACACAGACCCCTCATATTACCTGTACTGGGGGGACACTGACCCCTCATATCACCTGTACTGGGGGGGACACTGACCCCTCATATCACCTGTACTGGGGGGGACACTGACCCCCATATCACCTGTACTGGGGGAACACTGACCCCCATATCACCTGTACTGGGGGGGACACTGGCCCCTCATATCACCTGTACTGGGGGAATACTGACCCCCCATATCACCTGTACTGGGGGGACACTGAACCCTCATATCATCTATATTGGGGAGTAAGGTACTGACACCCTCATCACCCTATACTGCACTGACACCGGGCCATGACCCTCCACAACTATACGAGGCACACTGTCCCCTCATAGCGCCCCCTCCCAATATAAGTGATAACACCCCTCAACTATACCGGGGGACACACGATACCCCTTGTATCACTTATACTGGGGAAGGGGGGCTGACTCTGGTTCCTCAACTCTACATGGGTAACATTGACCCCCTCCCCATCCATCATTACAGAGATGTAACACCTGACTCTGGGCAATGGGCATGACACCCACCTGAGGAGGATTAACACCCACCTATACCGGAGACCCTGGAACCCCCCTCATTTATATTTGGGGAAGGTGACTGACACCCACCCATGCTGGAGGGCACCCACACCCTCCTCATTCTGACACTCTTCTCATTCACACTAAAGCATTATACACTGCCCCCCTCCCCCCTTCTATTTTTATCCCCCGGGCAGAGATTACCTGCTCCCTCACTACATCACAGGAGACCCTGACACCCAGAGGTGACCCTGACACCCTCCTGACCCACCCAGGGGAGACCCTGACAGCCTCCTGGCCCACCCAGAGGAGACCCTGACACCCTCCTAAAACACCCAGGGGAGACCCTGACACCCTCCTAACCCACCCAGGGGAGACCCTGACCCACCCATAGAAGACCCTGACACCCTCCTGACCCACCCAGGGGAGACCCTGTCACCCTCCTGACCCACCCAGGGGAGACCCTGACACCCTCCTGACCCAACCAGGGGAGACCCTGACACCCTTCTGACCCACCCAGGGGAGACCCTGACACCCTCCTGACCCAACCAGGGGAGACCCTGACCCACCCAGAGGAGACCCTGATCCCCTCCTGAACCACCCAGGGGAGATCCTGACACCCTCCTGACCTACCCAGGGGAGACCCTGACCCACCCAGAGGAGACCCTGATCCCCCTCCTGACCCACCCAGGGGAGACCCTGACACCCTCCTGACCCACCCAGGGGAGACCCTGACCCACCCAGGGGAGACCCTGATCCCCTCCTGACCCACCCAGGGGAGACCCTGACACCCTCCTGACCCACCCAGGGGAGACCCTGACCCACCCAGAGGAGACCCTGATCCCCTCCTGACCCACCCAGAGGAGACCCTGATCCCCTCCTGACCCACCCAGGGGAGATTCTAACCCAGACTGACATCTGGGAATGTGTTTCTCTGCACAGGTTCCTGGAACACTTAGGTGTGAATGCAGCCTAGCACACATAGGGCATCCCATTGTTTTCAGGCCCCATTCACCCCTCATGCAGTGGAAACGCACATTCTCTCTTGCTGCTCTATGTGTGACAAACGCGCTAAAGAAACTCCAGAATCTTTTCAGATGTGGAGCGTGGTGCGTTTTTTTTAGCGCACGTTTTAGTGCATTTGTATTGTGTTTCCTGCATGGTAAAACGTGCGTCTGCTAACTGCATTTGGGGTGCTGTAAACAATTAATAATTGCACTGCAAGCACAGTACAGGTTTTTTGTGCTTTTCTGAAATGTATGGCAAAACGCGTGTTTCCTATGTGTTATGTCGTGCATTCAGTAAACGCCAAGTGTGAATGCAGCCTTAATGAGTTACCCTACGTGCGACAAATGCGGAACAGTAGCTTATTGAGCACATTGCCATGTTCCCATTTGTGTTTTTTTTACCGCATGTTTTGTCATGTTATGTAGCAAAGTCCCAGGCCCCTTTAGGCCTAATGGTGACCCCCAGAGTCAGGGACAGCTGACATCCTTCTGTGTAGAGTGATTAAAACAAATTAATGATGCGCTAACCACCAACCTAATTATAGTGCACATGTGACAATGTTCAAAAATTTCTCGGTGCTAAACCAAACGATCTGCAGTGGAAACAATATTGAATTGCCCCTAATCCACAGAATTCATATACAATGTGTCCAAGGGCAGCATAAATTCCAATGTGTACTATGCCAAATCCTTTATGAAGCTTGTCCCCAATCCACATTCATATAAACCACTGAACACTACAAATCAAAAAATCCTTTTACACCGCTAATGAATTAGCAGTAAACGGCTCCTAGGACGGACTCCTTCTTCTTACATATATCCCCGATCCCGGGGCATTACCATGCATATGTACAAAGAAGAAAGAAACAAATCATTGCGCAGTGTAGTTTACACAAGACACAACCTGTATCAGCTGTGGCTTGCACTCACATATCCTCCGAACCAAAACAGCGCCCATTGACCCATGATTAAGTCGCGTGCCAGTGACGTAACGCGTAGGGGGGAGGAGCCTAGTGACGCTCGCAGCAGTCTGAGTGAGGAGCACACTGGAAACTGAGCTGTACAAGCGCTGTTTTGGTTCGGAGGATATGTGAGTGCAAGCCACAGCTGATACAGGTTGTGTCTTGTGTAAACTACACTGCGCAATGATTTGTTTCTTTCTTCTTTCTACATATGCATGTTAATTGTCAGACTCCGAGACTTCTATAAGAAGACAGCTTTACAGGTGAAGTCCTCCAGCCGGTCACCACTTCTGTATAGGTAGGACGCTGTCTCCTATGGCAACAGTCTTGTAGAAGTTACTAACTGTAATTGTATCCAACTATTTGCAACTTGAACAGTTCTCAGCTTACTCCCACACTCACTCACTGTAGATCAATGAGCTCCCAGTCTCTCTCACTAGACTTCAGATCCAATAGCCACTGGATCCCCTGAGCTCTTCCACTGTTAGCACTTTTCCTCAAGCGTCACCCCTGCTTCCCTGCTGGGTCCCTGGCTTGGCACTCACAGATACTTTTCAAGTGTCACCCCTGTAGACACTTTAGCAACTTTTGGAACTTTTGCCAATGCTCCACAAGCATCACCTCTGTCCCGCTGGGTGCCTGACTTGGCACTTGCTGAAGTTTTCCCACTTCTTCACCATCCCCGGCTGGCGGCTGGCGAGAAGTCTGCTCTGGTACTGGCCTCAGCTTACTCACAGTGGTCTCCGGTAACAAGGTGGATGGTCCCTTAGTGGCAACAGCTTCCCCTCTACCTCTGATCACAACTGGTTCCCCGGCCGGCGGAACCGTTACTTCTGGCTGGACTACAAGCCAGCAGTCCCAAACCTACGCTGCTCTCCTGCTTCTGGATAGGCCCTCAGACAGCCTAGCAGCCAGATGTCCCCGGGATAGGCCTCAGGTCTCTGGCCTAGCAGCCTGGGGCAGTACAACACACGTCCACCCAGACAGCTGTCCTGGTGGCACAGAACCCTGATCACCTGACTCCACCCAAATAAATAGGCTCTCCCAGCAAGGGACCCAAGAACATCCCTGCCCATTGGCTGAGACACCCCATTCATTCCTAATCTGTCTTTGCCATGTCCTTGTCTTATCCAATGTCACCAGATACCCGGCCACCTAGTGACAGATGAGAGAAGTGCAGCAATTCCAGAATTAGGGGGAAATCAATTGATCTCCTGACAATTGGCCAAGGCAACTATCACTTGGCAAACACATTTAATAGCAACCCTGCCTAAACATCAGGGTGCTACATCTATCATGTGTTACTTGCTTCCCCAATTGAGGTGACATTCACAATTAATGGCACCGCAAGTGCAACACGTGTTTTTTTCCCGCATTACGGGAATGTGCACGTTGCTGTGTGTGCGGAAAAACGCAGATGTGAGTGAACCCTAAATGTACATACAGGGGGAGATTTACTAAAACGGGTGCACATTGGTTACTATGCACAGCTGCATCATATTCTATCAGCTTCCAGGTTTTATTGTCAAAGCTTAATTAACCATTTCACGCAAAACTACGTACCCGGTACTTTGATGCTAAATACCGGGGTTATGGCAGCAGCTAGCTGCCATAATTCAGTATTTTCGGGAACGCCGTGCGTTTCTCTTTAAGATAAAAGTGGTCTCCACGGCGGATTCGCTGCAAGATCACTTTTATCCACGGCGGGGACGATCGCATCCTCTCCCGTGGATACTTGGCTGCCAACTGAGGGGAAGATGGCCCCTGCTCAGCTCCATAGCATGGAAGGGCAGAAGCGACGTCGCTTCCACCCATAGCTTTTTTTTTTAAGTGACATTTTTGTATTGCATTGTAGTGTAAATATGAGATCTGAGGTGTTTTTGACCCCAGATTTCATATTTAAGAGGTCCTGTCATGCTTTTTTTTTATTACAAGAGATGTTTACATTCCTTGTAATAGAAATAAAAGTGACCCAATTTATTTATTTATTTTTAAAAGACAGTGTCAAAATAAATAATTAAAAGTAAAATAAATAAGAATTTTTTTTAAAGCGCCCCGCCCCACTGAGCTCACACGCAGAAGCGAAGCATACGTAAGTCGCGCACGCATATGAAAACGGTGTTCAAACCCTTACATGTGAGGTATCGCTGCGATCGTTAGAGCGAGAGCAATAATTCTAGCACTAAACCTCCTCTGTAACTTAAAACTTGCAACCTGTAAAAGAATTTAAACATCGCCTATGAAGATTTTTAAGGGTAAAAGTTTGTCGCCATTCCACGAGCGGATGCAATTTTGAAGCGTGACATGTTGGGTATCAATTTACTCGGCGTTACATTATCTTTGACAATATGAAAAAAAAATTGGGCTAACTTTACTGTTGTCTTATTTTTTTATTAAAAAAAAGTGTTAATTTTTCCAAAATAAGTGCGCTTATAAGACCGCTGCACAAATACGGTGTGACAGAAAGTTTTGCAACGACCGCCATTTTATTCTCTAGGGTCATAGAAAAAAAATATATATATATATATATATATATAATGTTTGGGGGTTCTAAGTTATTTTCTAGTAAAAAAAAATGATTTTAACTTGTAAACAAAAGAGGCTTTGTCCTTAAGTGGTTAAACAAGCTAAAGTTAGAAGCTGATTGGTTACTATTATTTAGTAAATTTCCCCACAATGTGTCTGCTCATCACTGTCTCACAGTGTTCAGCTATAAATAGTATCTGACGTAAGAATTGCAACACTGAGGGCAAAACAAGGTTCTGCCCAAAACAAACATGGAGTCCACCAATTAAAAAATACGTCAGCGCTCAGCAGGGAGCTCGTTTCGATGACTGATAGGAGCTCACGTGACACTGTGGGCCGTGTATCCCCGCCCACAGTCACGAGATCTCGTCTCTTCTATTTATAGCGCTAATAAAGTTGTTTAAAAAAAAAAAAAGAGTTCCAAGCGTATCTTCTCCTGCCAATTGATTCCTGTAGTGCTGGCCAATAGAGGGCGCTGTACACACGTGTGATTGGCTTCTATGGCGTGCTGATGTCATCTTGTCTGATTTCTCTGAAGATAAAAATGACTGTGTATGACCATGGCTTCTCCCCCTATATGTAGTCTCAAATAGACCCGTCCGCTTAATAAAGAGCAAACCACTTGTGCATTTAAGGGGGATGCGTTTATATGGTGTCTGTCGCCATCTGGTGGCCAATGACTGAATTTGACACAGGTCTTTTCTTTTTTGAATAAAGTGTAAAGAATACCCAACTTTTTTTCTTTTTTTTTTTTAGATAGAAGGGGTAAGGTTTAGATCTCCTGACAAGTTTTACTGCCATCTGAGGCTTGCTTGGAGAGATCCCTTCACTTCCTGTTGGGTAAGAAGTTTGTCCCTAGGGCAGGAAGTGAGAGGAGATCTCTCACCGCAAAAAGGCCAAAGTAATTATTTTTATTTTTTTAAATTAAAGGATAGGTTCGCCTTTATTGAAAAACAATAATAAATGCACATATTTTTTTGCAGAAAAAAATGCATTTATTATTTTTTCAAGCAGGAGCCTGGGAAGAATTGCACTTGCGATCAGTAGTAGATGAGGGGTGCAACGTGGGCTCCTGCAGACATGTCCTACATGTTCAGCCTATACCTCTGTATGGGCTGTCTGTTTGAAAGCCGAAGGATATGTCAATGGACTACGAGATGGCTCATTAGTGCCCCCCGCAGCCCATTGAAACAACAAGTCTCTCTGACGCAGTGGAAGATTGTACTTTTAGTTTATTAATTCACAGGAAATTGTGAATGAAGGATGCAGCTGTGTGGGCGGAGATCCTTTCAAAAATTGTCAGCGGATGTGGGGAGAAGAACCCCCGCCTGCAACCACAGGGGAAGGAGGATCGGGTCGTCGGAGGGGGAGGAGGCAGGAGCTGGAACATGTTCCATGTTCCACCCTAAATACAGGTTGAACATGCAACATACTCTGAAGGTGAACTTATCCTTTAAGTAAGTGAGTGCTAGAACACTTGACAGCTTTTTATTGTCTGTTTCTCTCACTTCCTGTCTGGTAAAAGGTTGTCTCCAGAACAGGAAGGGAAGAAAAATCGAGCCTTGGGTAACAGTAGAACCAGTAAAAGTAAAAAAAAAAAAACGGAGCCCTAAATTTTCTTAATTTGTTCCAAAGCTAAAATAAAAAGTTTTGGGTGTAGATAAGGTGTTAAAAGGAAACACTCTACCCATATGGGACACCACAGTGTGCTTTCTTGTAAAGATGAACATGTCAGTTACTGGCTCTCTGCTCTGCCCCCTCCAGCACTCACTGGAGCTCCAGGTAGGATAGGGACGGGAGCAGCTAGCTCAGGCAGGATAGGGGCGGGAGCAGCTAGCTCAGGCTTTATGTGGCCTGCTGAGGAGCTGAACCAGCTGCTGATTAGGCATCAGGGAGGATCCTGACAGGGCCGCTGATAGGCCAGTACAACTGGCCCTGTTGTACCGAGCCCGGCCAGCAGGGGGGCCCGGGCAACCTGAACAGATAACTAATTAATGTAAAAAAAATTAAAAATCCTCCAGCCATGAGCGATCATAGTCCGTCCGACTCCCAAACAGCCCCCCCCCCTTTTTTAAGTTTTTTTTTCTGATAGCCATCTGCAGACTGCAGTGTTCTTGTAGGTGCAGGGGGAGGGACTATTTCTTCTATTTCGGGCGCGGAAGAATGCCTCTTCCGCGCCCACTCCTCATGCTGGCTCAAGTCCCAGCCAGCGCGTCCTCTATAGTGCCTTCCCTGGCGCCGCGGAGTGATTCCTTTCCCTCCGCGTGAGAGAAGAAACAGTGAGGTGAGCGGCGGCAGAAGAAAAAAAAGAAACAGCTGGCATCGCATCTGACTGGAATAGTTTGTGGACACTCCAGTCCAGTCAGCAGCAGGATCAGGGAGGAAGTGACTCCCGGGGCCCGGTTAACAATTACACATGTGTGTTCTTGCTTGGGGGGGGGGGGGAATTCAGGATCTACTACTACTGCAGCAGCATCTATACATTATGGCATTGGCAGCATGGGTCGCACTGTCTTTAGGTAGCACATGCGTTATGGGCCATAACGCATTTGCTGCCTGCAGAGACAGTGCCGCCAATCCCGTAATGTGCTGCAGACAGTGCCACCCATGATGCTAATGCCATAACGCATGTGCTGCCTGCAGAGACCGTGCCACCCATGCTGCAATGGCATAATGTGCTGCAGACAGTGCTGGCTCCCTGCTGATGGTGGCTTGCATGTGGATTTTGTGAACATAAGTGGAATTTTGAACTAAAGTGGAGAGTTAAAAACCAGGAGTTGTGCTTTTAACTGCTTCTGCTTACAAGTGTTGATTTTGTTTTTTGTTTTCCTTTATTTTATACGTTTGCTATCAGTTTTTAAAATACACTTTTTTTCCCCTCCTTTCTCCGACACTTTTTAATACTTTTTAATACAGGTAATCCTTAGGCTCCTTTCACACTGACACGTTTTTCAGGCGGTTTAGCCACAAAGGCTTTCACACTGAAGCGGTGCGCTAGCAGGACCGCTCCAAAAGTCTGTGTTCACCGCTCCTTTACCGCTGCTGCCCATTGAAAGCAATGGGAGACCGCGGTAATACCGCCCGCAATGCGCCTCTGCAGAGGCGCATTGCGGGTGGTATTAACCCCTTTTTCGGCCGGTTAAATTCACCCCGCTAGCGGCCGCATACCGCGGTAAAAACGAAAGTATAGCGGCGCTAAAAATAGCGCTAAAAATAGCGCCACTATACCCACAGCGCACCTCCCGCCCCAGTGTGAAAGGGGCCTTAATCTAGGCTTACCTGTAGGTGGGAGTGGTTAATTGTTCACAGGTGAGTATAGAAGTGTCTGTACAAACTCCCATAGGAGCTGGCTCCCTGCTGATGGTGGCTTGCATGTGGATTTTGTGAACATAAGTGGAATTTTGAACTAAAGTGGAGAGTTAAAAACCAGGAGTTGTGCTTTTAACTGCTTCTGCTTACAAGTGTTGATTTTGTTTTTTGTTTTCCTTTATTTTATACGTTTGCTATCAGTTTTTAAAATACTATTTTTTTCCCCTCCTTTCTCCGACACTTTTTAAACAGTTTTTTTTTCTTTCTGCTAATTAAAGTGGTTGTAAACCCTGGAAACATTTTTTTTTTTTAAATCCCCCCTGCAAGACAAAGCCATAATGAGCTAGTATGACTAGCATACTAGCTCATTATGCATCACTTAC
The DNA here is from genome assembly GCA_029206835.1 of Rana muscosa. Taxonomy (NCBI): domain Eukaryota; kingdom Metazoa; phylum Chordata; class Amphibia; order Anura; family Ranidae; genus Rana; species Rana muscosa. The sequence goes on along the minus strand of CM055126.1, from coordinate 197,940,492 downwards.
CTTAGATCGGGGGCCCCAAAGCCATCCTCGTCACCCTCTCCAGCTGCAGCCATCGCTGCGGTGATACCCGGAAGGTTACTTCCGGGTATCGCCGCTCCAGCCAAGAGCGGCGCTGTGATTGGCCGGAGCGGCGAAGACGTCACTCCGCACATGCACGCGGGAGCCATCAAATCCGGCTAAGCTGGATTTGTGAATGGGATTAACCCTGTGAATGCGCTGTTGTCTACGGCGCGCATGCGCCGTAGACACCGATGCATGTAATTTTTTGCAAATATCTCCTAAACCGTGTAGGTTTAGGAGATATTTCTTGCACCTACAGGTAATCCTTAGGCTCATTTCACACTGCCACGTTTTTCAGGCGGTTTAGCGCTAATAATAGCGCTGCTATACCGCCTGAAAAAATCGTGCCCTGCAGTCTTCAGTGTGAAAGCCCAAAGGCTTTCACACTGAAGCGGTGCGCTAGCAAGACCGCTCCAAAAGTCTGTGTTCACCGCTCCTTTACCGCTGCTGCCCATTGAAAGCAATGGGAGACCGCGGTAATACCGCCCGCAATGCGCCTCTGCAGAGGCGCATTGCGGGCGGTATTAACCCCTTTTTCGGCCGGTTAAATTCACCCCGCTAGCGGCCGCATACCGCCGTAAAAACGAAGGTATAGCGGCGCTAAAAATAGCGCCGCTATACCCACAGCGCACCTCCCGCCCCAGTGTGAAAGGGGCCTTAATCTAGGCTTACCTGTAGGTGCAAGCTGCATAAGTGGGTTTACAACCACTTTAAGGGGAGTGGTTAATTGTTCACAGGTGAGTATAGAAGTGTCTGTACAAACTCCCATAGGAGCTGGCTCCCTGCTGATGGTGGCTTGCATGTGGATTTTGTGAACATAAGTGGAATTTTGAACTAAAGTGGAGAGTTAAAAACCAGGAGTTGTGTTTTTAACTGCTTCTGCTTGCAAGTGTTGATTTTTTTATTTTTTTATTTGATACGTTTGCTATCAGTTTTTAAAATACTTTTTTTCCCCCTCCTTTCTCTGACATGTTTTAAACAGCTTTTTTTTTTCTTTCTGCTAATTAAGGGGAGTGGTTAAGTGTTCACAGGTGAGTATATAAGTGTCTGTACAAACTCCCCTAGGAGCTGGCTCCCTGCTGATGGTGGCTTGCATGTGGATTTTGTGAACATAAGAGGAATTTTGAACTAAAGTGGAGAGTTAAAAACCAGGAGTTGAAAACAGGAGTTAAGACAGGAGTCTTCTAAACTGTTAGTAACATCTTAAATTTCCTACAAGTAATTGTATTGTAACTGGGTAATGAGTGCTAGCAGGGTTGAAGGTTTTGCTCAGTGCACAGTGTGCCACATGTATGCAAAATTGGTGCAACAGCTCCAGGATGGATACCACTGTGACAGATGTGAGCAGGTTGCCCTTCTGGAAGCTCGCTTTAGAGATCTGAAGGAGCAAGTTGTAACACTGGGCAGAAAGGACAACCTTGAAAGGGGTCCTCTGCTCGCTGAGCAGGTGGTCAGTAGGGCTGATGTGGAGGGTGGAGGGGCAAGTCAGGATTATCAGATAGGAAGATGGGTTAATGTAGTTAGAGGGAGTGGAAGGGGCTTGCAGAAAAGTTAGGCCAGTCCTGTATTTGTGCATCAAAACAAATTTTCCAAGTTGGGTGAAGATGTGGAGGTGGCAAACACAGAGGTGGCAGCCCTAGATGTCACTGCTACCCCTAACAGCCGGGAGAGCAACCCATCTAGTAGAGGTGGTGAGGGGAGTGCAGGTAGGTCTAGACAGTTGGTGGTAATAGGTGATTCTATAATCAGAAGGACTGATAGAATAATTTGTCGCCAGGATCGCCTCAACCGAATGGTTTGCTGTCTCCCTGGTGCCAGGGTTTCGGCATGTGGTGGACCGGGTGGATAAATTACTGGGAGGGGCTGGGTATGACCCAGCTGTCTTGGTCCATGTTGGAACCAATGACAGTATACAAGGAAGGTGGAGGCTCCTTAAGAATCAATTTAAAGAACTAGGCTGCAAGATGAAGGGAAAGACCTCCAAGGTGATAATCTCTGATATATTGCCTGTGCCATGCGCAACACAGGAAAGGCAGGTTGAGATTAGAGAGCTGAATGCATGGCCAAAGACCTGGTGTAGGGAGGAGGGTTTTGGGTTTCTAGAGGACTGGGCTGACTTTTCATTGGGGTACAACCTATATCAGGGATATGCAATTAGCGGACCTCCAGCTGTTGCCAAACTACAAGTCCCATGAGGCATAGCGAGACTCTGACAGCAGCAAGCATGACACCCAGAGGCAGAGGCATGATGGGACTTGTAGTTTTGCAACAGCTGGAGGTCCGCTAATTGCATATCCATGACCTATATGCTAAATTCAGTTTGCACTTGAATGGAAGGAGGTCTGCTGTGCTGGGGGAGAGGTTTATGGGAAGGCTAGAGGAGTAATTAAAATAGGATTGAGGGGAGAGGGTGAACTAGAATTACATCGGGCACACAGGTCAGTTGGGGGTCAGACATTAATGGAGAGTGGAATGGGGATAGATGGGGGGAGGGTTATGGCAGGTGACAAGGAAGTTCCCATGTTGCAAACAGCCATTGGAAACTATAGTGCCATTTGTACTACTAAAAATTATCTGAAAAACACCAGAGAAAATCTTAATAATACATTAAAGTGTTTGTTCACTAGGGATAAGCTCAGTGTTCGAGTCGAACGCATGTTCGACTCGAACATTGGCTGTTCGCCTGTTCGGCGAAACCAGAACTTTGTGGGCCGTTCGCTCCAAATTCGTGTGACGTGAACGGCCCACAATACACTGCGCCATCGCAGTTCATTGCCGGCGATGTGATTGGCCAAGCATGCACTGTGACACCGCATGCTTGGCCAATCACAGTGCCGGCAGCGAGGAGAGCCATAATTGGCCACAGGCAGGATGCCTGTGGCCAATTATAGCTCAGGGGGGTTTAGTACACGCCCCACACTATAAAAGGCCGCCAGCGTGGCGGCCTTGTGTAGTGTGTTGGCGTGCAGGGACAGAGAAGGATAGGCAGGGAAAGTGTCTTTGATATTTTTTCATTAACCTTGTGCATTTACAGTGTGTTGGTATACAGGGACAGAGAAGAATAGGCAGGGACAGTGTCAGTGATATTCTTTCATTAACCTTGTGCATTTACAGTGTGTTGGTATACAGGGACAGAGAAGGATAGGCAGGGGACAGTGTCAGTGTCATTTTTGCTAAACCTCCTGCACAGTATACACCTGAAGCTACCCCTTATTGCTCGTGTTTTTTTTCTTTTGTGTTACACTAACAGGCATCTGCAGCAGTTACAGTGGGTGTAGTGTGCCTCCTGCACCGTATACACCTGAAGCTACCCCTTACTGCTGTGTTTTCCTGTTGTGTAACACAGGCAGGCATCTGCAGCAGTTACAGTGGGTGTAGTGTGCCTCCTGCACAGTATACACCAGAAGCTACCCCTTATTGCTCGTGTTTTTTTTTCTTTTGTGTTACACTAACAGGCATCTGCAGCAGTTACAGTGGGCGTAGTGTGCCTCCTGCACAGTATACACCTGAAGCTACCCATTATTGCTGGTTTTCCCATCTCCCTGCAGGCCATTAGAATGTCTGGAAGGCCAACAAGGAGAGGCAGACAGTCACGAGCCAATAAAAGAGGGCAAGCAGGCTCTGTGTCTGGGGGCAACAGTGCTGGTCGTGGACGCGGTGCATTGTCATCAGCACGTGGCCATGGGACACGCTTGTCCTTATTTTCCGCAGCTGGACGTGTTGAGCCGCATCATGCCGAAGACTTGGTAGAGTGGATGACCAAGCCCTCCTCATCCTCCTCCTCATCATCTCTCACCCAGGCTCAGGGTACTGGCAAAGCAGCTGCCAACACGTCCTCTTCCCTCGTATCAATGTCATCAGTCACTCCTTCCCTAGACCCACCATGTCCTCCTAAAGGAGTCCCCCGAACTATTTGAGCACAGTGTTGGGTACATGCTCCAGGAGGATGCTCAGCGTTTTGAAGGGTCTGATGATGATACACAGCAAGAGGGAAGGCAGTAGCGTGAGCGCAGAGAGAGGGGATGCTCAAGAAGGACAGCAATCTGGCAGTCATGTTCCAGCAGCTGCAGCATACTGCCAGATTTGCTCCAGTGATCAAGAGGGAGGGGATGATGAGGTCACTGACTCCACGTGGGTGCCTGATAGGAGAGAGGAGGAGGAGGAGACCGACTGAATTCCACTGCAGAGCTCCGCCTGTGCAGGGCGCTGCCTCTGCCCGTTATTCCAAAAGTTCTTTGGTGTGGGCCTTTTTTGAGTCGAGTGCATCAGATCGCACCGCTGCTAGTTGCAACATATGTCTCAAGCGTATCTCGCGTGGCCAAAACATCAGCCGCTTGGGCACCACATGCTTGACCAGACATATGTTGACCTGCCATGCAGCTCGTTGGCAAGCGTACCTTAAAGACCCACACCAAAGAACAAAGCGGACCTCTCCTTGCTCCTCATCAGCTGGGATCTCCAACCCTACTATACCTTCAGTCCTCTCTGAAACCTGCACTGAGAGGAATGAAGTACTTGCGGACACTCTGCTAGCAGTACACCGACGTCCGATTGTAGCAGGCAAATTTCCCTGCCCCAGCTGCTGGACCGTCAAAAGAAGTTCACTCCCAGCCATCCTCATGCCCAGCGGTTGAATGCTAGCTTGGCTAAATTGCTAGCACCTCAACTGCTGCCTTTTCAGTTGGTAGACTCAGCCCCCTTCCGTGAGATTGTGCAATGTGCGGTTCCTCAGTGGCAGGTTCCCAAACGCCACTTTTTCTCACGGAAGGCGATTCCGGCTCTCTACCGGCATGTGGAAGGCAATGTCCATGCCTCGCTGGACAGGGCGGTCAGCGGCAAGGTGCATATTACCGCTGACTCATGGTCCAGCAGGCATGGACAGGGATTTTCTTTCACGGCCCATTGGGTCACTCTTTTGGCAGCTGGAAAGGATGCAGGACAGGGTGCAGTAGTGTTGGAGGTTGTTCCGCCACCACGCCTCCAAAATGCTACTACTGGTTGTGACACACCCCTCTCCTCCACCCCCCCTCTTCTTCTTCCTCCATGGCCTCTTCCTGTGATTTGTCCTAGGAACCAGCGGTGCTCCGTAGGCGTTCAAGGGGCTACGCAAGAACGCAGGCAAAAAGATGCCATGCCGTGCTTGTGCTGGTGTGTTTGGGGGACAGGAGCCACACTGGGGCAGAGGCTCTGTCAGCTCTGCAGGGGCAGGCCGAGAGGTGGTTGACGCCACGCCAGCTTAAGCCAGGAATGGTGGTTTGCGACAATGGCACCAACCTCCTCTCCGCCCTCCGACAGGGACAACTGACCCACGTGCCCTGTGTGGCTCACGTCGTTAACCTGGTGGTGCAGCGGTTCTTGGGCAGGTACCCGGGTTTACAGGATGTCCTGAGGCAGGCCAGGAAAGTCTGTGTGCATTTCCACAGATCATATAATGCCAGTGCTCGGCTGGCTGAGCTGCAAAAGGAGTTGAACCTGCCCAAGAACCGCCTTATATGTGACATGCCCACCAGGTGGAACTCAACGTTGGCCATGCTGCAGCAGCTGTACACGCAGCAGAGGGCCATCAATGAGTACCTGTGCGACTATGGCACCAGGACAGGGTCAGGGGAGCGCATTTTTTTTTTCACCACGCCAGTGGGGCATGGTCAGGGATGCATGCACTGTCCTGGCACCATTTGAGGAGGCCACGAGGATGGTGAGCAGTGACAGTGCATGCATCAGTGACACTGTACCTCTTGTCCACCTGTTGGAGCATACGCTGCGTGGAATAATGGACAGGGCACTTGAGGCAGAACAGAGGCAGGAAGAGGAGGACTTCCTTGCCTCTCAAGGCCCCCTTTACCCAGACAGTGTTCCTTCTGTCCCACCCATCACACAGGAAGAGGAGGAGGAGGAGGAGGATTGTGTCAGCGTGGAGGTAGAACCTGGCACTCAGCATCAACAGCAGCAGTCTTTTAGGGATGATTTACAGTCCCAAGAAACCTGTGGACTTGTACGTGGCTGGGAGGAGGTGGCTACAGATCACTTCGTCCTTAGTGACCCAGAGGACTCCGGACTGAATGCCTCAGCTAACCTACGCTGCATGGTCTCCCTGATCCTGCAAAGCCTGCGGAAGGATCCTCGTATTCTTCGGATCAAGGAGAGGGACCATTACTGGCTGGCCACTCTCCTTGATCCACGGTACAAGGGTAAGGTTGCGGACCTTATCTTGCCGTCGCTGAGGGAGCAGAGGATGAGACATCTCCGGGAGGCCTTGCAGAAAGGTCTGTGCAACGCGTTCCCAGAGACTGAAAGGTTACAAACTCCTGGTCCTGGACAACGAGTTGCTGAGGCTTCGGTCAGTCAAAGAAGGAGCGGTGGGGAAGGTGGCCGTCTGACCGATGCGTTCAGACAATTTTTTAGTACGCAGCCCCAAGGTATGATCGGTTCCAGCAACCATCGCCAGCGTCTGATTTACATGGTCCAGGAATACCTAGGGGCAAGGTCAGACTTGGACACCTTTCCCACCAAAAATCCTCTGGCTTACTGGGTCTTGAGGATGGATCACTGGCCAGAGCTTGCACAGTATGCAATTGAGCTACTGGCCTGTCCTGCATCCAGCGTTCTTTTGGAACGCACATTCAGTGCTGCTGATGGCTTTGTAACCGATCACAGGGTGCACCTGTCCACCGCCTTGGTTGATTGACTGACCTTCATAAAGATGAACCAGTCTTGGATCACCACCAGCTACCAAGCACCTGAAGCTGACATAACCGAATATGTTTTTTTTAAATGTCACATCCCTTCAAGACAGCCTATGCTGATGCTGAGTGACTGTCCTGTTATGTTGACTGACTATTCTCTTCCTCCTCAATGATCCTGCCGATAGCTTGGAAGAAAATGTGTGGTTCTGGGTGCCGCCACCAGTGGCTAAGGCCCAATTTTTCAGCCCCTGTTTAACAGGGGCATATAATTACAATTTTTGATGCAATACTTTGCAACAGGGCTCATGACTGCGCTCCAAATACAGTATCTGTGATGGGTTGAAGTGTTCTGGCACCAGTGGCTAAGGCCCAGATTTTCAGCCCCTGTTTAACAGGGGCATATAATTACAATTTTTGATGCAATACTTTGCAACAGGGCTCATTGCTGCGCTCCAAATACAGTATCGATGATGGGTTGAAGTGTTGTGGCACCAGTGGCTAAGGCCCAATTTTTCAGCCTCTGTTTAACAGGGGCGTGTAATTAAAATTTTTGATGCAATGCTTTGCAACAGGGCTCATTGCTGCGCTCCAAATACAGTATCTGTGATGGGTTGAAGTGTTGTGGCACCAGCACCAGTGCCTAGGGCCCAATTTTTCTGCCCCTGTTCAACAGGGGCATGTAATAACAATTCTTGATCTAATATTTCACAGATGGGCCCATTCCTGCGCCCACCAAGAGTAACTGTGAGGACTTACAGTCTTGTGGCACCAGCACCACCGCCACCACCAAAGACCCAATTTTTCAGCCCCTGTTCAACAGGGGCATGCAATTACAATTCGTGATCTAATAATTCACAGCAGGGCCCATTCATGCGCCCACTAAGAGTAACTGTGAGGGCTTACAGTGTTGTGGCACCAGCACCACCACCAAAGGCCCAATTTTTCCTACCACTGTTCAACAATGGCATGTAATTACAATTCCTGATCTAATAGTTCACAGCAGGGCGTTCCAGCGCCCACCAAGAGTAACTTTGAGGGCTTACAGTGTTGTGGCAACACCAACACCTAAGGGGCAAATTTCTGCAGAGTATATATGGCAGGCCCCTACTTTCAAACATCCAACTTACAAACGGCTCCTACTTGCAAACGGAAGGAGACAACAGGAAGTGAGAGGAAATCTACCCCTAGGAAGGGAAATTCTCTCCTGTAAAAGTTAATATGGGAAAAAGGTGTCTCCTCTCTACTGATGCTTTATCACCAATCCTTGTTTCAATAAAAACCCCACTTTTCCAAAAACATTTGTCATTGGGACGAAAAGTGAGGTGAAATGTTCTGAACAGGTGCACAAACAGCAAAACAAATGTTACAGGGGTGATAACCCTTCCCTATGTTCTCCAAAAAGCTTAAAAATTGATTTTTTGGCTAGAGCTACACTTAAAAAATGTACCTGTTCCAAATTAGAAATATATTCTACTTAAGAACAAATCTACAGTCCCTGTCTTGTTTGCACCGCCTGTATACTGCTGTTGAGAGTATATAGGGCCTTTTTTTATTTTGGGTAAGGGGTTCCCCTTAATATCAATACAAGACCCAAAGGGGCAGGTAATGGGCTGGGGGGGGGGGTGATGGGGTAGCCATGCCATTTTTCTCAAAGATTTTCATCCATATTGCCGGGACCAGACATTACATTAAAGCCGCAAGCAGTTTTAAATGACCTTTTTTTTCCTTTAGAAATGTCATTTTGTGCAGGGACAGTTCTAAACACGGCAAACACGTGGCACTTCACAGGCATACTTTAGACAACACCCAGGTACGATATTTAAAGGAATATTTCACTTTTTTTTTTCACTTTATGCATCATTAAAATTACTGCTCCCGAAAAAACTTCCGTTTTTAAAACTTCTTTTTGCATTGATACATGTCCCCTGGGGCAGAACCCAGGTCCTCAAACCCTTTTTAGGACAATGACTTGCATATTAGCCGTTATAATTAGCACTTTTGATTTCGAACGTTCGCATCCATTGTATTTAATAGGGTTCTAAAGTTTGCGCAAACTTTCCGTCCGTTCGCAAGTTCTGGTGCGAACCGAACCGGGGGGTGTTCGGCTTATCCCTATTGTTCACCAATGCCAGAAGTCTGCTAAGCAAAATAGGTGAGTTGGAAGCTCTGGTGCATGAGGAGAGCTATGATGTAATCGGTATTGCTGAAACTTGGCTTCAATCCTCACATGACTGGGCTATTAATATTCCTGGCTATGCACGCTTTCGGAGAGACAGGGTAAAAAGGAAAGGTGGCAGGGTCTGTCTCTATGTGAGAAGTGATCTCAAAGCAAGCGTGAAAGAGGACCTGGTTGATGGAGAGTGTGATGAGGCTGAAGCATTATGGGTGGAACTGCATATAGATGTGCGTAGTTCAAAGTTAATCATTGGTGTTTGTTATAGACCACCCACTGTTAACGAGGAGGTGGAGACTCAGCTTCTTGCACAGATGGAAAGGGCTGCAAGGGCTGGGACGGTGATAATAAGGGGGGATTTTAACTACCCAGAAATTGACTGGAGTAATGGCACTGCTGGGACAGTTAAAGGGCAGAAATTTACAAACCTATTACAGGACAATTTTATGGTCTGGTTTATTGAGGCCCCAACTAGGAATAATGCTCTGTTGGACCTGGTAATCTCAAACCATGCAGAGCGTATTACTAATGTTCAGATAAAGGAACACCTGGGTAGCAGTGATCATAACATGATTTCATTTGATGTTAGCTGTAAGCAAGAAATACATACAGGAAAGATAAAACTACTTAATTTCAAAAGAGCAAATTTTGCAAGGATGAGGGCTGCTCTCCAGGACTAATGCCGCGTACACACAGCCGTTTTTCTCGTCGAAAAAAACGACATTTTTCCCATTCGACGAGAAAAACGATAGTCCGTGGGCTTTCTGTCGTTTTTTTCGACGAGAAAAACGGCATTAAAAACAACGAGAAAAATTAGAACATGTTCTAATTTTTCTCGTCGTTTTTTTCGACATGTTTTCCGCTGCAGTGTTTCCCATAGGGAAACACTGCCGCGGAGCCCACAGACGGTCGTTTTTCTCGTCAAGAGAAAAAATGACGTGAAAAACGACCGTGTGTGGGGAACAAGCTGTTCCCCGTTTTAAATGACATTATTCACGGCGGTTTTTTAACCGCCGTGAATAATGATCGTGTGTACGCGGCATTAGACTGGGAGGGAATATTGGCATTGATAAACACAGAACAGAAATGGGAATTCTTCAAAAAGACTGTTTGGGACCTCACTGCAAAGTATATTCCCATGGGCAATAAGTTTAAAAGGCTAAAAACAAAACCTATGTGGCTCACGGTCAATGTTAAAAAAAAGCTATAAACAATACGAAAAGAGCTTTTAAAAAATATAAAAATGAAGGAACACTAGTGTTGTTTAAATGTTACAAAGAATATAACAGGATATGTAAAAGGAAATCAAGGATGCAAAAATTCTAAACGAACGACAGATTGCAAAAGATAGTAGGACAAACCCCCAAAAATTCTTCAAATATATTAATAGTAAAAAGGTCCGTTCTCAACATGTAGGCCCTTTACAAAATAATGGGCGACTGGGGACAAAGAGAAGGCTAATTTATTAAATACTTTCTTCAGCTCTGTGTATACAAAGGAGCATGGGGGAGCTCATGTCCATAATGGGGGTGGGAGTGGCACAGCCCCAAATCCACAATTGTTCAAAAGTGATATGGTCCAGAAATATTTAGACAGAATAAAGGTGGATAAAGCACCTGGACCAGATGGCATACACCCACAGATCCTAAAAGAATTGAGCTCTGCCATTGTATATAATTTTTAGGGACTTATTAAAGCAGAGCTCCCCTAAAAAAAAAAATACTGTAGCTGTTGACTTTTAATATTAGGACACTTACCTGTCCTGGAGTCCAGCGACGTCAGGAGCAGAAGACGAGCCATTGCTCGTCACTCTGCTGCCCCCACCGCCATCCTCGGTGAGGGAATCAGGAAGTGAAGCCTTGCGGCTTCACTACCCGGTTCCCTACGGCGCATGTGCGAGTCGCGCTGCGCCGTTCTCACTGGTCCCTGTTGTGTTCTGGGAGCCGAGTGTTTCCCAGAACACAACGGGTATTCTGCGGGAAGTGACGTACTACCCACAGAATACCTGCAGAGAGGACTCCCGGAAGTGGGTGCAAATACCTGTCTTAGACAGGTATCTGCACCCCCCTGAAAGGTGCCAAATATGACACCGGAGGCGGGGAGGGTTCCGATGAGCGGATGTTCCACTTTAGCGTGGAGCTCCGCTTTAATGATGGGAATAGTACCACTGGATTGGCGCAGAGCCAATGTGGTGCCTATATTTAAAAAGGGAACAAAGGGGCTGATTTACGAAACGTTTGCACCATGTGTATCGGCACATCTGCGTGCTCAACGGTAGTTTTGGTATTTACGAAACATTTGCGCTGGAAACGCAGCGCTATTCCCTATTTACTATAGTGTTCTCGGCGCACGGGAGGAGGCGCTCAGTGCGCCACTATGGACCTAGCGCACGGCATCTTAAAATAAAAATATAAAGAAGCTGGAAGTGCCAATATAATGGGGTGATGTGGGGTGATGTGTGGAAGTGTAGTGACAACTGCCCAAGTAACAAATATGCCCAAAATAGAATGAGAAAGTAACTTTTTCTGAACCAGCCTGCTGCGCCGGCAATTACATTTAGAACTGCAAGGGTTTTTTTTGTGCTCTGCGCGGCAATTTCACCCGTTCAAATGCACCGGTTCACTGCGCCGGCAAAATTTTAGTAAATATCAAGTCACGTACATGCATTTGCATAAGTTGAACAGGCGCGCCTCCTAAACTTGCCATTGTATAGCAGTCCCTGCACAAAATGACATTTCTAGAGGGAAAAAAAAGGCATTTAAAAGCACTCGCAGCTATAATTGAATTGTCGGCTCCTGGCAATACAGAGAAAAGTAATTGAAAGTCTTTGAAAAAAAAAAATGGGTGGGGTCCCTACAAATTTCATTACCAGGCCCTTCAGGTCTGGTATGGCTATTAAGAGGAACTCCGCACCAAATTTAAAAAAAAAATGACGTCTGGGTTCCCCTCAAAATCCGTACCAGGCCCTTCAGGTCTGGTATGGATTTTAAGAGGAACTCCGCGCCAAACTTACAAAAAAAATGGCATTGAGTCCCCCTAAAAATCCACACCAGACCCTTATCCGAGCACGCAACCTGGCAGGCCGCAGGAAAAGAGGGGGGACGAGAGAGCGCCCCCCCTCCTGAACCGTACCAGGCCACATGCCCTCAACATGTGACCCCAAAGCACCATGTCCCCATGTTGATGGGGACAAGGGCCTCATCCCCACAACCCTTGCCGGTGGTTGTGGGGGTCTGCGGGCGGGGTGTTATCGGAATCTGGAAGTCCCCTTTAACAAAGGGGACCCCCAGATCCCGGCCCCCCTGTGTGAAATGGTAATGGGGTACAAATGTACCCCTTCCATTTCACGAAGAAAGTGTCAAAAATGTTAAAAATGACAATAGCCGGTTTTTGACAATTATTTTATTAATGTCTTCTCCTTTCTTCCATCTTCTTCCTTCTTCTTCTTCCATCTTCTTCTTTTCTCCATTCGGGTTTCTTCCTCCATCTTGTTCTTCATCTTCATCTTCCTTCTTCCATCTGTGTTCTTGTCCGCATCTTGCTCCGACTTCTTGTTCCCCTCTTCTTTCTCCGGCCGATCCGCTTGAATTCGAGGTTCCCGCTGTGTGACGCTTCAGTTCATCAGTTCTCCTCTGGGTCGGCTGCCACCCGGGGACCCTGCCCCCCTCTGACACCACGGGCCAAATTCGCACCTTTTGCCCAAAATTACTCAAAATTGCACTTTTGCCCCAAAATTTCCCAAAATTGCACATCATTTTTGAAAAAAAATAAAATAAAATCATAAAAAAATAAAATCTTTTTTGATTTTTTTTTATAACAAGCGCAATAGAATAACATGGAATTATTATTGACAGAAGCAACTCTATATCTCATGGAGAGGGTATAGCTCAGTGGTAGAGAGCCTAAACTGCTTCATCCTATTGCCCCATCAAAAACTGCCCCCATCAAAAACTGCCCCCATCAAACTGCCCCCATAAAAACTGCCCCCATAAAAACTGCCCCCATAAAAACTGCACCATCAAAATTGCCCCATCCTATTGCCCCATCAAAAAATGCCCCCATCAAAACTGTCCCATCAAAAACTGCCCCATTTAATTGCCTCCTCAAAAACTGCCCCTATCAAAACTGCACCATCAAAATTGCCCACATCCTATTGCCCCATCAAAAACTGTCCCCATCAAAAACTGCCCCATCAAAACTGGCTGATCATGGGGTGGTAATAATGTTTTGGCTTATCCTGGGGTGGTCATAATGTTTTGGCTGATCAGGGGGGTGTCAGCTCCCACAAACAACGATATTTCGTGAACCATTTGGCAAAACGTTCCACAAAGTAATAGCGCACCAATCGGAAACAATCCGCGCGTTTCAGTATATTACTTGTCTATGTAGTGTAAAAGCTGTGGGAGGAGTTAGGGTGGCAAATTTGGCTATAATAAGAAGAATAATCTTTTAACTGTCAATTTCTGAACTGTGTTTGGGCAGTGTGTCATGGTGTAATGGTTAGCACGGCAGACTACCAGTGCTGACGGCCATAGGATCGAATCACCATGGGGCTGCTACAAGAGCGGGGTCCAGAGAGTGGGCCAGTCATTTATTTATTTATTTTTGTTGTAAAAAAAAGTTGAAGTTGAAGTTATCACTGTCTGCAGTGATAAATATCACTTAAAGACAAATCTGCACTTTGTTTCAAGGCGGGGTCTAGGGAGAGGCCAGGGGTGGGGCTGAAGGAGGGACCAGGGGTGGGGCTGAAGGGGGCATCATTAGGTAGACTGCATGGGGCCCCATGATTTCTATCAGAGGCCCTGGATCCTGACATTTATATCAGGATACATCCAGAAACTGAATCGGCTCAGTGATGACTCTGTGACTTAAGCCCACTGAGGTGCTGATTTTGGGTCACAGGAGAGCAAAAGTAAGTGCTGTCCTGTGATTTACAAGAGAAGTATGGCCAAAAGAGCTTAGGGACTGATGTGTGGTCTGTAGTGCAAGCATTGGGGTTGAACATGTTTTGTGTTTGCACTAGTTATTCAATTTTTGCACTCAATAATTATATAATAATGTGTCTAATATTTGTGTTTCCTATGGTCATCAGTCCTATGTCCTATGGTCATCAGTAGGGATGAGCTTTATGTTCGGGTCGAACATGAGTTTGACTCGAACATTGGCTGTTCGCCCCTGTCAGGGACGTGCTGGGCTTGAACCTGGGACCTCGTCTGTGTCTGGCATTGACTCTTCCAGCGGAGCTATCTGAGATGCTGGACAGTTCCCTGCCTGATCTGCTGGATAACCTATCTGATCCATTAGACTACTCTGCTTGGTGTCTGATTACTGTTGAACTCTGAACCCCTTGCTCCTCCCATGTACTTCCTATAAAAGACATTCCAGAGATGTTGCCCCTTGCGGTTTGATCTGCTTCTGTTCCCTGAGTTCCTGATTCTGTGCTTGTATCCTGTTCCTGTGTTTGACCCGGCTTCCTGACCACGCTTCTGTCTCCAGTCCTGACCTCGGCTCGTTTGACCCTGCTCAGTTATCTGCCAGTCTGCCTGTTGCCAAGATTCGGCCTGGACTTTGACTACTCTCTGCCTGCCACTTGTGATGTTTACCTTGATGTGTATGACCCGGCTTGTCTGACTCTGCAAACCTGCACCAGCTTACCTGCATCCTCTGCTCTGCAAGCTGCACACGCTGACCTGCATCCTTTGCAATGCAAACCTGCACCTGCTGACCTGCATCCCTGCTCTGCAAACCTGCACCTGCTGACCTGCATCCCTGCTCTGCAAACCTGCACCTGTTCACCTGCATCCCTGCTCTGCAAACCTGCACCTGTTCACCTGCATCCCTGCTCTGCAAACCTGCACCTGCTGACCTGCATCCCTGCCCTGCAAACCGGCACCCACTGACCTGCATCCTCTGCTCTGCAAGCTGCACCTGCTGACCTGCATCCGCTGCTTCTGGAACCAGCCGTTCCAGTCTCCACTCGGCTCCACCACTCCAAGCAGTGAGGATCAGACAGGCACCCTTACCTCACCGTGCTCTTACCACCACTGTCCCCACTCCAGTGGTCTCCGAGCCGGGGTTGTACGGGAGGTCCCTCTCCGCACGTCAGGCTCACACCTAAGGTATGTTACAGTATCAAACCGCCCTGCCTGAGCCTGCAGGAGATACCTTGCCTATGGACAATGTCTATCAACACCTTACAGCTCTCACTGAGATCGTGAAGTCTCTGCAGGGCAGCCATGTCCGAATGGATAAGCAGACACAAACTCAAGCCACCTCTGCAGATTCACCTCCAACCCCAACTTCCTCTATTGGAATGTTACCATCTCCTGAGCCCAGGGTCCCTGTTCCTGAGAAGTTTTTCGGGGATCGGAGTAAATTCCGTGCGTTTCGCAACGCATGTGAACTTTACTTTTCGTTGCTACCTCTGACTTTTTCATCTGAAGCCACCAAGGTGGGCTTCGTTATCGCTTTGCTGCAGGGGGAACCTCAAGCTTGGGCCCATCACCTACTTGAAGTCCGCCATGTAGTTCTAGACTCTCTGCCCTCTTTTCTTGATGCCATGGCCCGACTTTATGACGATCCACAGCGGACTTCTACTGCCGAGGCTGCTCTCCATGCGCTCCAGCAAGGCCGCCGAGCGGTCGAGGACTATGTGACTGATTTCAGACGCTGGAGCGCGGATACCCAGTGGAATGAGGCGGCTCTGCGGCATCAGTTCCGTCTTGGTCACTCTGAAAGCCTGAAGGATGAGTTAGCACGGGTCGGTGTTCCTGATGTTCTAGAGACTTTAATTAATTTGTCTATCCAGATAGACCGACGACTCCGGGAGCGCAGAGCAGAAAGGTCTACCCAGCAGCTCCGCCCAGCTTGGATGCTACCCCGGATACGAGCCCCTGTGTACCCTGCTAGTGCCAGTACGGTTCCAACTGAACCCTCATCCCTCAACCAGACCGTCAAGCCAGGGCAGCTTGGACTAATGAAACATTCCCTATCGGCCAAGGAACGACTTCGTCGGCTGCAGAATTATCTATGCCTGTATTGCGGTGAACCCGGTCATTATGTCTCTTCTTGTCCTGCTAAGCTGCACAAGGTCCTGGCTACCTCTTCTCCCAACTACTCACCTCCATCTACCAATGCTACTCACCTGGCTCTTCCTAACTACCAGGGAGGACAATACCAGTAACTGCAATAATCGACTCAGGGGCATGTAGTTGTTTTGTCGATCTAGACTTTGCAGCACAACAACACATCCCACTCTAACCTAAGACTCAGGGACTTTCTATTTTCCTGGCAGATGGGTCTCGCATCAAGTCCGGAGTAGTGACCCAGGAGACCCCTCCTTTGCCTGTGATCACCTCCATGGACCATAAGGAACTATTGACTTTGGATGCTATTGCATCTCCCATGTTTCCAGTTATCCTGGGTCTACCCTGGCTTCAGGCACACAATCCACAGATTGATTGGGGAACCGGAAGTATTAAGTTCCAGGCACCATACTGTCAACGCCACTGCATGCTTCCACGTCCCAGCACCTTGGGGCCTCTGTTATGCCTGGATTCAGATCCAGAGATACGAGCTTCTGTACCCAAACAATATCATGAGTTCCTGGACGTCTTCAGCAAACGAGGGGCCGAAGTCCTCCCGCCTCATCGTCCTTACGATTGTCCAATCGAGCTTCTTCCCGGTGCTGAGATTCCTTTCGGACGGATCTTCCCCCTATCTGAACGGGAGCTTGAGGTACTGAAAGAATACGTTGATGAGAACCTTAAGAGGGGTTTCATCCGTCCTTCCACTTCTCCAGCAGGGGCAGGAATCTTCTTTGTGGAGAAAAAAGACCATTCTCTTCGGCCCTGTGTAGATTACCGGGAATTAAATAAAATCACGGTCAAGAACCGGTACCCTCTGCCTCTGGTACCTGAACTTTTTCAAAGACTCAGGACTTCCTCTGTGTTTACCAAATTAGACCTGCGGGGGGCGTACAACCTGGTACGCATCCGAGCAGGGGATGAATGGAAGACTGCCTTTCGTACCAGGTTCGCCCATTACGAATACCTAGTAATGCCCTTCGGCCTATGTAACGCCCCTGCCACCTTTCAGCATCTAGTCAATGATGTTTTCAGAGACTGTCTGGACATTTATGTAGTTGTCTATCTTGATGATATTTTGATTTTTTCCTCCTCTCTTGAGCAGCACCGGAAACACGTCAAGAGTGTACTCTGTCGTCTCCGCCAGCATGGACTGTACGCAAAACCAGAAAAGTGTGAATTCGAGCGACAGAGTATCCAGTTCCTTGGCCTAGTGATCTCTACAGAGGGATTCAAGATGGACCCACAGAAGGTTTCAGCCATTCTGGATTGGCCTGCACCTTCAGATAAAAAGGGGGTGCAGCGCTTCGTAGGCTTTGCCAATTTTTATCGGAGGTTTATCAAGGGATTCTCTGCTATTATTTCCCCGATTACGCAGCTAACGAAGCAAAATGCTTGATTCCAGTGGACATTTGAAGCACAGGCTGCTTTCACAAACCTAAAAATACTTTTTACGTCTGCTCCTATCCTAAGTCATCCCGATCCTGCCCTACCGTATCTACTTGAGGTAGATGCCTCAGAGACAGCGGTTGGAGCTGTTATCTCCCAGCGCCAAGGTCTCAAGGACTTGATACACCTGGTAGCCTTCTTCTCCCGTAAGCTTACCCCATCCGAGAGGAATTATGATGTTGGAGACCGGGAGCTCCTGGCCATTAAATCTGCCCTTGAGGAGTGGAGGTACTTGTTGGAGGGAGCAGCGCATCCTATACTCATTTACACAGACCACAAGAACCTAGAGTATCTGAGAGCTGCCAAACGTCTGAGACACGTTGGGCACTATTTTTCTCTAGGTTCTAGTTCCACATAACTTACCGGCCAGGCTCCAAGAACACCAAACCAGACGCTCTTTCGCGCATGTTTGATGATCCAAAAGAGGTGTCAGCTCCAGATACCATTCTATCGGAAGGCAACTTCTTACTTTTACAAACTAGCCTGATGTCTGTCTTGAAGCAAGCTTCTACAGGTATGTCTGGTCCCTCTGGAATCACTCTGGTACCCAAGGACGGGTTACTTTGGAAGAATGACAAAATCTTTGTGCCAGAAGAAGTTCGAGTCACAGTGTTAAACTTGTGTCATGATCATCCCCTGGCAGGCCATTTCGGAATGCATAAAACCCTTGAACTGATTCAACGCACGTTTTGGTGGCCGGATCTTGAAAAAGACTGCAGGGAATATGTAGGTTCATGTGCCACCTGTATCCGTAGCAAGACCACTAGAAGCAAGGCCTGGGGTCTGCTCAGACCCTTACCAGTCCCTGACCGTCCCTGGAAAATGATTGCCATGGACTTCATAGTGGAACTCCCCCCGTCTGAAGGTTGCACAGCCATCTTTGTAGTGGTTGACCGTCTATCCAAGATGGCCCACTTCGTGCCTCTCAAAGGCACGCCCTCTGCCATGGAAACTGCCCAGGTCTTCATTAGGGAAGTAGTAAGGCTACATGGGGTCCCTGCAGACATCGTTTCGGATAGAGGGGTGCAGTTCACCTCTCGCTTTTGGAAGGCTTTGTGCAAGGTCCTGAAGATTGAGTTGTCCATGTCCTCGGCCTATCACCCCCAAACTAACGGGCAAACCGAAAGAACGAATCAGACGCTCGAACAGTACCTCAGATGCTTCACCACCTTCGTTCAAGACGACTGGGTAGCTTTACTACCCTTGGCAGAGTTTGCCTTTAACAACGCCAGTCATTCGGCTACAGGTCAATCGCCATTTTTTGCCAACTACGGGTTTCACCCGACCTTCTTACCTGATCTCATCCCTGATTCAACAGTCCCAGCGGTCCAGAGTATTGTTGATTTCCTGACCCGTAACAGCAGGATATTGCAGGAAGCCATGACTAAGGCACAAGCAGCCAATAAAAGGATATTTGACAGGAAAAGGAGAGGGGAATTATGCCTGCAACAGGGTGACAAAGTATGGTTATCGACCACCAACCTTAAGATGGCTTGCCCCGCAAGGAAACTGGCACCCAAGTTCATCGGTCCTTTTCCAGTAAAACGGAAATTAAACGAGGTCTCCTATGAACTTGCCTTACCGGAGTCGTTGAAGATTCACCCAGTCTTTCACGTTTCCTTGCTGAAACCCGCAGTGCCCGACCCGTTCCCAGACAGGGGATCGGGACCACCCAAGCCTGTAATCATTGACGGTGATGAGGAGTTCGAGGTGGAGGCCATCTTGGACTGCCGAAGAAGAGGGAACCAGCTTCAATTCCTGATCAAGTGGAAGGGGTACGGTCTGGAGGAGAACTCCTGGGAACCCCAACAGAACATCCACGCCCGAGAGTTAATCCAGGCCTTTTTTCGCAGTCACCCCCAGAAAAGAGCTTTATTGGGCACCTGGAGGTTGCCCTTAAGGGGGGGGGCACTGTCAGGGACGTGCTGGGCTTGAACCTGGGACCTCGTCTGTGTCTGGCATTGACTCTTCCAGCGGAGCTATCTGAGATGCTGGACAGTTCCCTGCCTGATCTGCTGGATAACCTATCTGATCCATTAGACTACTCTGCTTGGTGTCTGATTACTGTTGAACTCTGAACCCCTTGCTCCTCCCATGTACTTCCTATAAAAGACATTCCAGAGATGTTGCCCCTTGCGGTTTGATCTGCTTCTGTTCCCTGAGTTCCTGATTCTGTGCTTGTATCCTGTTCCTGTGTTTGACCCGGCTTCCTGACCACACTTCTGTCTCCAGTCCTGACCTCGGCTCGTTTGACCCTGCTCAGTTATCTGCTAGTCTGCCTGTTGCCAAGATTCGGCCTGGACTTTGACTACTCTCTGCCTGCCACTTGTGATGTTTACCTTGATTTGTATGACCCGGCTTGTCTGACTCTGCAAACCTGCACCAGCTTACCTGCATCCTCTGCTCTGCAAGCTGCACACGCTGACCTGCATGCTTTGCAATGCAAACCTGCACCTGCTGACCTGCATGCTTTGCAATGCAAACCTGCACCTGCTGACCTGCATCCCTGCTCTGCAAACCTGCACCTGCTGACCTGCATCCCTGCTCTGCAAACCCGCACCTGCTGACCTGCATCCCTGCTCTGCTGACCTGCATCCCTGCTCTGCAAACCTGCACCTGCTGACCTGCATCCCTGCTCTGCAAACCTGCACCTGTTGACCTGCATCCCTGCTCTGCAAACCTGCACCTGCTGACCTGCATCCCTGCCCTGCAAACCGGCACCCGCTGACCTGCATCCTCTGCTCTGCAAGCTGCACCTGCTGACCTGCATCCGCTGCTTCTGGAACCAGCCGTTCCAGTCTCCACTCGGCTCCACCACTCCAAGCAGTGAGGATCAGACAGGCACCCTTACCTCACTGTGCTCTTACCACCACTGTCCCCACTCCAGTGGTCTCCGAGCCGGGTTTGTACGGGAGGTCCCTCTCCGCATGTCAGGCTCACACCTAAGGTACGTTACAGCCCCTTTCGCCGAATAGCAAACAATTTGGGGTGTTCGCGGCAAATTCAAAAGCCGCGGAACACCCTTTAAAAGTCTATGGGAGAAATCAAAAGTGCTAAATTTAAAGGTTAATATGCAAGTTATTGTCAGAAAAAGGGTTTGGGGACCCAGGTCCTGCCCCAGGGGACATGTATCAATGCAAAAAAAAGTTTTAATCGGGAGCAGTGATTTTAATAATGCTTAAAGTGAAACAATAAAAGTGAAATATTCCTTTAAATTTCGTACTTGGGGGGTGTCTATAGTATGCCTGTAAAGTAGTGCATGTTTCCCGTGCTTAGAAAAGTCCCTGCACAAAATTACATTTCTAAAGGAAAAAAAGTGGCTGTGTCTGTGCAGCTGATTGAATGGGGCTGCATGCATGTAGGTGCACGGAACACCTGTACACTGGTAAAACAAGGCCCTCACATGAGTGTATGCTTTAAGTAGAACTATAGGCAAAACGTTTTTTTTCATTTTGGATAGTGTAAGGGAGGGTTATAACTAGGGTTGCACCGATACCACTTTTTTAGGACCGAGTACAAATACCGATAGTTTTTTTCAAGTACTCACCGATACTGATTACCGATACTTTTTTTAATGTCATGTGACAGTGGCATTAATATGCAGCACTGATGAGGCATGGACTGTCATTGATTTTTTATTTTTTTTATCTTTTACAATATTTTTTTTTTAATTATATTTTTACAATTTATATTTTTATATATATTTATGTTATTTATTTTTTTACAATTCTTTTTTTTTTGTGGGGTTGACAGTGTCAGCGTTTTTTTATTTTCATTTTTATTTTTTTATCAACCCTGTTGGGGGGGGGGCTTTGGTGACATATCAGGGGTCTAAATAGACCCCTGATATCTCCCCTTTGAGACAGAGAAAGGGACTGAGGATACAGATTCCCCAGTCCTCGTCTCTGCAGGCTCAGCTGCACTAAAGATTTGACAGGAGACAGAGGCTCCTGTTCATTCATAAACTGAAGTATCTTAAACACAGTATACTTTGCTCAGTTAAGACTGACTCTGTGCATTCGGAAAAGGAAGGAGCCAGTAAATGACAGATTTACCAGGTCCTTCCTCCGCTCTCCATCCTGACAGATCTAGGAAATGGGGGACCGGAGGAGGAGCTGGAAAAGGAGGGGAGGAGGACATGGAGGAGGACATGGAGCGGGAGTGGAGGGGGAGCGGAGGAGGACACGGGAGGGGGAGCGGAGGAGGACACGGGAGGGGGAGCGGAGGAGGACACGGGGGGGGGGGAGCGGAGGAGGACATGGGAGGGGGAGCGGAGGAGGACGTGGAGAAGGACAGAGGGGGACTGAAGGAGGACATGGCGGGGATACCATAGAAACACAGAGAAGGACACAGGGGACAGTCAGGAATGATCGGTGCGGCGGTGGGGGCCATTACCAATCTCCCTGTGTAGATTTCAATAAAGCAGCTGAAAGCTGTGGGAGGGAGAGGAGGAGAAGCGGCTGTCAGCTGCTTTATTGAAATCTTTACAGGGAGATTAGTGGCTGTAACGGCCCCCACCGCCACACCGATCATCCCCTGCCCAGGTACCGGATTAGGCATTGGATCATTTGCACGAGTACAAGTACTCGTGCAAATGCTCGGTATCGGCACCGCAACCCTAGTTATAACCCCTGTCAGATTTTTGTTTTTTATTTTTCATCTTTATCCCATTGGGGAGATTTACCATTACTTCCTGATCCATAGCCCAAACAGGAAGTGAGAGAAAATCCCTGAAAATTAAGGGAATCCCTTGGGGCCCCCTAGGATTAACAGAACGAGTGTTCCCAGTAGAAGATTTCCCCTCTGTTACTTTTCTGGGGACAACCCAAAATTTGGGATTTGACTTTTAGTTACACTTTAAGTACACCTGTGCGAAGGAGGCCTTAAGCTTGGTTCACGCTAATGCGACCTGAAAGTCGCACGACTTAGGGTGCGACTTTGCCAGGCGACTTCCTGGTGATTTGCTGGCGACTTGATTACTA
Source organism: Rana muscosa (assembly GCA_029206835.1). NCBI lineage: Eukaryota > Metazoa > Chordata > Amphibia > Anura > Ranidae > Rana > Rana muscosa. Next base: position 197,918,060 of record CM055126.1, on the reverse strand, counting down.
CTGTGATGTGACTTGATGCAACTTTGAAGCGACTTTGTCTTGTGCAGGTATGCGGAGATAACAGCATACAGGAAGATGCCATGCACTGCCTGGGTAATCTTCCTGTAATGTCGGATCCAAATCACATCAATATAGATGAGGATTCAACCTGGAGGATACTTCCTTTAAATTCTATGGGCGCAATCGGAAGTCACCTTGAAATAGTACAGGAATCTTTTCTAAAGTCAGAGAGACTTCAGTAGTGCTAATTAAGACTGCTGTCATTGACTAACATGGAATTTCACATGTCATGCGACTTGGGGTCTCACAAGTCAGATCCCAAGTCGCAGCAGGGGTGGTTGGTCTGAGGCCTCACATACATACCCTCCCCCTTTCAGCTGCAGCACCAAATGCAGACACTTCTTCCTGTGTATTGGTCCTGATTGCACTATATAGGATAGTTTGATTACATTACACCCTAGCTTGGTGACATCTCATTTGATAAAGCACCATGACCCATAAACAATTGCCATTTTGCAATTAAAAGACCTATATTCACCTCCTGTCTCTTGCCAGCCCCTTTCTGTCCACCTAAATGCATGCGTTCCAATGAAGCCTTTTATCTCACTGCTCAGTGCAGTGCATGTAATAAGGAAAGCGACCAGCGCTTCCTACTCTCAAGATGGCGCCCACTCCTCTGTTCAACAACAAGGACGGTAGACGTATTGTTGTTGAACGGAGGAGTGGGCGCCATCTTGTGAGTAGGAAGCGCTGGTCACTTTCCTTAATACATGCTCATTGGTTTTTACTATCATGTGAGTGCATTCATACTTATTTTTTCAATAAATACTATCTTTTGATGGGATGTTTGCGCAATGAGTTGCTCTTTTAATTTCCTACACGTTACCATCGGTTTTTAATTGGAGCTGCTTTGGCTGACCCCTTTGCTGTGACTAAGCTATACCTATATCCAGTTGGTCTGTGGAAGGAGGATTAGTAGGAGATCGTTCTGTAGGAAGAACAATCTGGTGATTGAGAGATTCCACTCGTTTGCCTTAGGAATTTCTACATGTGCATTATCCATGTACTGATGGTAAGGGTCAGTTTTTTTGGGTGTTGGTGACGGCTCTCTCCTCTTCTGCACTCATGGTTTTCTTCTTCTTGGACTTTTGGATCTGATTTATGTTTCACTTCATTACTTTGGAGTGATTTATTTGAACTTTTTTTGCATTATATTTTTATTTTAAAGTGAAGATTCCGCCAAATTTTTTTTTTTTAGAAGCCAGCAGCTACAAATACTGCAGCTGCTGATTTTTAAAAAATGGACACTTACCTGTCCAGCGCGCCCGCGATGTCGGCAGACGAGGTCGAGCAGTCGCTCGGTCCTCGGATGCTGCCGCCCCCATTCTCGGTGAGGGAATCAGGAAGTGAAGCCTTGCGGCTTCACTGCCCGGTTCCCTACTGCGCATGCGCGAGTAGCGCGGCGTGCCGTCACTGGTCCCCGCTCTCTCCTGGGAACAGTGTGTTTCCCAGAAGACAGCGGGGGAGTGCGGGTAGGGGCGTGTCTGCCGCAGGAGTGTATTCTGAAAAGCGGAAGTTCCATTTTTGGGTGGAACTAAGCTTGAAGCGCTACACTTGTATCCCCTAGTGAGGTAGGAGTGCCTGTAAGATCTGTAGTAGCTGACACCGATGAGTAGGGATGATCCACTGGAAGAACTGGACTGTAGAAGCAGCTGGAGGCGGTAGCTACAGTGCGGGTCAGCGACCCCTTTGTCACTGGCAGGGACAGGATCAGGAACAGGCTGGAGCAGAGTGAGACAAGTCGGGTCAGCACGGGTAACAGGTAGGTAATGCAGCAGGCAGAGAGTAGTCAGCGAACATCAGAGGTTTGGCAACGGAAGATCAACAGATGCAGGTATAGCAGGGTCAAGGCAAGAGAAGGCAGCGGTAGTCAAGCAGAGCTGGGTCTGTAATAACAAGCAGGTACAGGATCAGACTCAGGTAAAGCTGCAGATCAGACAGCACTGCACTAGAGCAGCTGCTGTCCTTTTAAAGGGGCACTGGCGCCAAGCCGAGTTAGCTTGCGCGCACGTGTTCCCGCGCACACGTGCCTGCTGCGCACATACGTGCGCCACTGCCCGGTCCGGCGAGTCTCCGTAGGAATGTGTGCGCATGTGCGCACGCCCGAGCATCTACCTTGTCACACAGGGTATCCCTGACACCCTCCCACAGCTCTACACAGGCTATGTACAGCACAGGCTGGGTAAAGGGGCAACAGACCACACAGATCTTGATGTGATCTGATGCTTTGGAGGCCAGAGGAGACATCTGGAGTCTAATAGACCCCAGGTGTCTCAGTAAAGAGGACCTGTCACTGCTTATTGTTGTCACAAGGGATGTTTACATTCCTTGTGATAGTATTAAAGTGATAAAAAAAAAACACTAACGGGAGAGGTTAAAAAAAATTCAAATAAAATAAATAATAAAAAATATATTTTTTTTTTTAAAGTGACCATGTCCCGCTGTGCTCGTGCGCGAAGGCAAGCGCATGCATCAGCCACACACACATATGCAAACGGTGATCGCACCACAAATGTACCGTATCGCCGTGAGCAATAATTCTAGGAGGAGATCTCCTGTTTAACTCTAAACTGGCAACTGTAAGGGCTTTTAAAGCGTTGCCTCTGGCGATTTTTAGGTAGATTTTTAGGTACCATAGTTTGGCGTCGTTCCAGGGGTGTACGCAGTTTTAAAGCGTGACATGTTTGGTATCTATTTACTTGGCGTAACATCATCTTTTATCGTTTTCCAAAAACGGGGTATTATATTTTGTTTTTGTGCATTAAAATTAATTAATAAGTGTATTTTTTCCCAAAAATTTGTGTTCGGAAAAACTGCTGCACAAATACGATAGAAACACAGAAAAGCGATTGGAGAAAAAAACTGAGTAGTCCATCGAGTCTGCCCATTTTTTCTTTTATTTTTTTTCTATTTGTTTTGTTTTTCTTTTTGTTTTTTTTGTTAAAGTGGAGTTCCACCCATATTTTAAACTTTATCTGAATGGGTCCCTTGCCGCAAGTCTTTGGCATGTTTTTTTTTTTTTTTACTTACTGTGTGTGCCTTGTTGCTATGTTGTCCCTTGTAATCTGCCTCTTCTCGATCGCCGCGCCGTACATCATATCCTGCCTTGGCTCCTGGGAGATGTTTGTCATCGTTCCCAGCAGGGCTTGACAAATTTGCTTGGAATCTATGAGCCAGCTAAAAAAGTTAGGAGCCAGGTTGTTTTTTTTTTAACGACCGATGCGTGCAAAAGCAAACACAAACGTGAGTAGCGCCCGCATATGAAAGCGGTGTTCAAACCACACATGTGAGGTATCGCCGCGATCGGTAGAGCGAGAGCAATAATTCTAGCCCTAGACATCCTCTGTAACTCAAAACATGCAACCTGTAGAATTTTTTAAATGTCGCCTATGGAGATTTTAACCACTTCCATACAGGGCACTTAAACACCTTCCCGCCCAGACCAATTTTCAGCTTTCAGTGCTCTCACGCTTTGACAATTACTCAGTCATGCTACACTGTATCCAAACAAATTTTTTATCACTTTTTTCTCACAAATAGAGCTTTTTTTTGGTGGTGTTTAATCACTGCTGGGTTTTTTATTTTTTGCGATATAAGCGGAAAAAGAGCAAAAATTTTGAAAAAAAAAAACACTTTTTTTTAGTTTCTATTGTAAAATTTTGCAAAGAAGTAATTTTTCTTCATAAATTTGGGCCAATATTTATACTGCTACATATCTTTGGTAAAAATAACCCAAATTAGTGGATATTATTTAGTCTGTGTGAAAGTTATAGAGTCTACAAGTTAGGGTGCAAATCACTGAAAATTGATCACATCTGATCACACCTGATGTACTGAAGGCCTATCTAATTTCTTGATACAATAACAATCCAGGAAAGTACAAATACCACCAAAATGTCCCCTTTTTGGAAAGTAGACAGTTCAAGGTATTTATTAAGATGCATGGTGAGTTTTTTGAAGTTGTAATTTTTTCCCTCAATTCTTGGGAAAATTAAGAATTTTTTTTTTTTTTTTTTTTTACACAAACTTATTGTATTGATAGGTTATTTCTTGAAAACAGCATATGCATACTTGCAACTACACCCAAAAATACATTCTGCTACTCCTCCTGAGTATGGCGATACCACATGTGTGAGACTTTTACACAGCCTGGCCACATACAGAGGCCCAACATCCAAGTAGCCCCTCCAGGCATTTTAGGAGCAACATTACACATATAATTTCATGATGACCTATCTCAATTTTGAAGGCCCTGGAGCACCAGGACAATGGAAACATCCACAAAATGACCCCATTTTGGAAAGCTAACACCCCAACGTATAATCTATGAGGCATAATGAGCTTTTTGAACGGTTCATTTTTTTCCAGAAGTTTTCGGAAAACGTGGGAAAAAAATGAACACGCATTTTTTTTTACACAAAGTTGTCCATTTATAAAATATTTCCAACACATAGCATGTACATAGCAAAAATTACACCCCAAAATACATTCTGCTACTCCTCCTGAGTAGAACAATACCACATGTGTGAGACTTTTACACAGTCTGGCCATATACAGAGGCCCAACATCCAAATAGCACCTCCAGGCATTTTAGGAGCAAAATTACACATATAATTTCATGATGACCTATCTCAATTTTCAAGGCCCTGGAGCACCAGGACAATGGAAACATCCACAAAATGACCCCATTTTGGAAAGCTAACACCCCAACGTATAATCTATGAGGCATAATGAGCCTTTTGAACGGTTCATTTTTTTCCAGAAGTTTTCGGAAAACGTGGGAAAAAAATGAACACGCATTTTTTTTACACAAAGTTGTCCATTTATAGAATATTTCCAACACATAGCATGTACATAGCAAAAATTACACTCCAAAATACATTCTGCTACTCCTCCTGAGTAGAACAATACCACATGTGTGAGACTTTTACACAGCCTGGCCATATACAGAGGCCCAACATCCAAATAGCACCTCCAGGCATTCTAGCAGCATAAAATTACACATATAATTTTTTGACTACCAATCACATTTTTGAAGGCCCTTCATATTTCTAACACATAGCAGGTACATACAAAATAACAAAAGATTACCTGTGGTTTTAGTAGTGCAGTGGTCCACAGAGGAGAGCATCGGTCCAGGCAGTAGGCAGGAATAGACAGGCAGAGACACCGCACAGCCAAAGCACAGGTCCAGGCAGCAGGCAGAGATGTCCAGGCAGAAATACTGTCCATAGTCAGTAGAGGCAGCAGGCAGAGAAATGGTCAACACAGCCAAAGTATTGGTCCAGGCAGCAGAAAGAAACATAGTCCATAAAGTCCTGGGTCATTACAGGCATCGATATGGTCAGCACAGCCAAAGTATTGGTCCAGGCAGCAGGAAGGACCATCAAGCTAAGAGCCAGGGGGACAGGGGTAGAGGCTTCTCCCACCCAAATCTCTTTGAAGTCTCCGGGCAACCAGACCCTGTTCTGGGAACACAGAAAACCAAAAACTGAATTTCTGTACTCAGAACGCTATTCTGGAGCCCCTCACATATGTGAGACCCCTGTGCTAAAGTAGAAGGGCAAAGATCAGTCCAAGTGGCAGGCAAAAACGTGGTCGATTAACAGGCCGAGGTCGGTACACGTGGAAGTCAGAAACGTGGTTAAAACGGCAGGCAGAGGCATCGTCGGTAAACAGGCTGAGGTTGGTGCACGTGGAAGTCAGAAAGGTGTTAAAACGGCAGGCAGAGGCATCGTCGGTAAACAGGCTGAGGTTGGTGCATGTGGAAGTCAGAAAGGTGTTAAAACGGCAGGCAAAGACATTGTCGGTAAACAGGCCAGGGTCAGTAGCAGGCAGGCACAGGTATTAGAAAGGGGGAAATGGCAGTCTGTTACTAATAAGGGGAACTAGTATCTGATAGATCGGTGATAATATTTGAAGCAATCGCCGATACACAGGCCAGGTTGGGAGGGACATTCGGGACAATGATAACTTGTATCTCTTCTAACTCCTCGTCTTGAGCATACACGACATCTCTTTTGACGTCTTCTTCCGGATTCTGCGGGGGGAATACTATAGGGCAAATGTGGCTCATGCAGTCGACTCACACTATCGGAGCGAATGCTTCCTGGGGCGGGTCCTTGCTGGTAAATCAGGGCAGTGACAATGTCTTCAATATATTTGAGGTAGGAGGTGGGTTGGTTTTCGGGTGATTTTTGATAGCAGACAAATGAATTGAACAGGGCCATGTTAAAGAGATGAAATGCTACTTTTTTATACCAATATTTTGACTTTCGGGTTGATAAATAGGGTTGTAGCATCTGATCGTTTAAATCCACCCCCCCCCCATGTACATATTGTAGTCATGAACACATTCAGGCTTTACTATGGGCCACGTCTTCTGTCATCGTGGATTGTAGACATCATATGAACATCCTTCTTGTCCCGCCACTTCATGGCCAACACCTCCTCATTCCTCATGAATGCGGCTTCCCCCTTTTGTAGCTGTTTTGAAAGCAAATTCTGTGGGAACCCCTTCCTATTTTTTCAGAAGGTACCGCAGGCCAGGGTTTGTTCACGATACAGGTGACGGAAAAGGGGCAAGCTGCTGTAGTAATTATCTACATAAATGTGGTATCCTTTTTTGAACAAGGGGTATGCAAGGTCCCAGACAATTTTACCACTGGTTCCTATATATGTGGGGCAATCACGGGGCTGGAGTTGGGAATCTTTGCCTTCGTAAATACGAAATTTGTGCACGTATCCAGTGGCTCGATCGCACAATTTGTTAAATTTTACCCCGTACCTGGCTCTTTTACTTGGGATGTACTGCTTGAACTGCAGCCGGCCAGTAAAGTGGATAAGGGATTCGTCTACACAAATATTTTTGTCGGGGATAAACACTTCAGAAAACCGTTGGGAAAAAGAATTTATTAGGGGGCGAAGCTTATATAATTTGTCATGGTTGGGGTGATCTCGGGGAGGGCACTGCGAATTGTCATTAAAATGAAGAAAGCGCATTATCATATCGTACCGTGTCCTGGACATGACAGCAGAAAATATGGGCATGTGGTGGATGGGGCGGGTGGACCAGTAGGCATGCATTTCGCTTTTCTTTGTAAGCCCCATATTAAAACTAAGGCCCAAAAACAATTTAAATTCCTCTAGTGTGAGACGTCGCCAATTAAACATACGGGCGTAGGACGAATTGGGGTTGGCAGCAATAAATTGCTCTGCGTAAAGATTTGTTTGGTCCACCATGTACTGCAACAAATCTTCGGGGAAAAACAAATAAAAATAGTCCAATTGGGAAAAATTTGACGTGTTGGGCTGCACACCTGGCTGTGCGGTGAAAGGGGGGATTGTAGCGGATCCTGAGTTGGCAGGCAACCATAAGGGGTTTGCCAGGGCATCAGGAAGGTAGGACTGGGCCCGGATTCTTTGGGCTGGATGAGAAATTCCAGTGCTGGTATTCGGCTCCTCTTCCTGGGGTCTGGCACTGCTGGTGGTAGGCAGGTCTTCTGATCTAGGTCCTAATCTCCTTACTCTTTTAGGAGGGGCGGTTTCCTCCTCTGACTCGGACTCCGATCCTCTACCCTCCACTGGCTCGTATTCCGAACCAGAATCGGATAATGGGAGCTCCCCGTTGCTCTCATCATCCGACATGGCGAGGATGTTATATGCCTCCTCAGGTGTGTACATTCTTTGCGACATGGCGGTACTGGTGGTGCTACTGACAGCTCACTGATGGCAAGCCTGTGTGAGGGTAATGACAGGTTACTGATGACCTGTGTGATGGTACTTATGGCGGGACTGTGCGGCGGTAGTGATAGCGGTACCGATGGCGGTACTGATGGCTACCTGTGTGACAGATGGGCTGTCAGATCCTGGCGGTACTGATGGCGGTACCGTTGGTGGCCTGTGTGACAGATGGGCTGTGACAGATGGGCTGTGACAGATGGGCTGTCAGATCCAGATGGTACCGATGGCGGTACCGATGGCAGTACTGATGGCGGTACCGTTGGTGGCCTGTGTGACAGATGGGCTGTGACAGATCCAGATGGCGGTACTGATGGCGGTACTGATGGCGGTACCGTTGGTGGCCTGTGTGACAGATGGGCTGTGACAGATGGGCTGTCAGATCCAGATGGTACTGATGGCGGTACCGATGGTGGTACTGATGGCGGTACCGATGGCGGTACCGTTGGTGGCCTGTGTGACAGATGGGCTGTCAGATCCAGATGGTACTGATGGCGGTACTGATGGTGGGCTGTGACAGGTCCAGATGGGCTGTGACAGGTCCAGATGGGCTGTGACAGGTCCAGATGGGCTGTGACAGGTTCTCTTTATTGGGGGGGGGGGTGGGGGGGACGTGTAGTGCAGACAGTATTTTTTCTAAATCAAAATCGCAAAAAGACTCGCAGATCTCTCCTTCTCTCTCCTCACACAATCGGTGTGTGAGAGAGAGAAGGAGAGATCCCTGGAAACCGCCACATTGTTTATACTTGTGACCGGCTGTGATTGGTCACAGCCGATCACGTGGGTAAACAACCAATTTTATTGGCAGTTTACCCTGATCGAGGATGGGCTATGTCCGAGGGACACGCGCCATCCCCGATCGGCGCGCAGCGCGCTCCCGGCGGCGCGAATAAGGCGCGCCTCCTATTTGTTTGGACATGTGACCGGCTGTGATTTGACACGGCCGATCACATGGTAAACAGCCAATGAAATTGGCTGTTTACCCTGATCGGGTATGCGCTGTGTCCGGGGGACAAGCGGCATTACCGATCGGTGCTGTGCGCGCCCCCGGGGGCGCGCAATAACACCGAATCCTGACGGACGTCATATGACGTCCAGTCAGGATTATACAACCACTTTGCCGACGTCAATCCGCCATAGGGCGGGCGGCAAGTGGTTAAAGGATAAAAGTTTGTCGCCATTCCACGAGCGGACGCAATTTTGAAGCGTGACATGTTGGGTATCGATTTACTCGGCGTAAAATTATCTTTCACAATATAAAAAATAATTTGGCTAACTTTACTGTTGTCTTATTTTTTTAATTTAAAAAAGTGTATTTCTCACCTCGTCTTTCAGGACAGCACCTGGAGAGAGCGCAGCTCCACCCCTTTTCCCAGGAAACACTGCAGTCAGTTTTCTTTAAAGACCGGACACTTCCACCATGGCCCCAGTTGTAGTGTTTCCTCCGCCATGGTGGAAGCGCTGCAGGGAACCAGGGGTAATGCTGCGCTCTCTCCAGGTGGAGACAGTATGGGGCATACCTGTTAGTTTTTTCTTTTGTTCCAGGCCAGCCCAGCACCCCCCCTTACGTGAGGTGGATGCTGCGGTACCTTCTCCCCTTCATACCCGGCGAGGGTTCAGGCTGCGGGAGGGCCTGCTCTCATCAGACCGGCACTGGGGGCATGGAAGGAGGGATGGCATGCTCCTCAGGAGACGAGCAGCGTCTCTTTCGTTTGTATCCCCATGTTTTCCGGGTCCCGGATGGCGAGCGCGTCATTCCGGCCGGGGGCGGGACTTCCCGTGGTGCGACGCGGCTTCCGGTTCCGGCCGCTGGAACGCAGGGGGAGGAGGCGGCCTTCGGCTGGTGTCATTTCCGGTCCTCACAGCGGTGAAAGGACCGGGAAAATCAAAAAAGGAGCTGTCGGACGCCAATTCAACCTCGCAATGGAAGAGGAACAAGCGGCAGTGGTGGGAACAGGAGCCACTCACACCAGCCAGACCCAGGTAAGCAGGGACAGAGGTCCCTGTATATATACTTTATGGGGTCTTGTATATTCTTTCCCTCCTTTTCTCCCCTGGGGGGGAAAGCAAAGGAGCCTGTGCCACTCTCCCTTAGATTGTTACTAGAGAGTTGGTTTTTTTGTTGTTATGGTGGCTCAGGGGGTGAGTCACTAGGTAAGCTGTGCTTATAAATGTAAGGGCTAAAGTGTTAGTTCCTTCCTCTTTTATTTTCCAGCTGATTTAGAAGGTTTTGGTTACTATTATGTTTTAAAAAAAATTTAAATATAGTATGGTGTTGGTGTATTTCAGCTTAAAGCCAAAGACAAAACCAAACACTCCTCTCCTCTTCCCAAGAGGAGATGTCCGTCTTGCAAAGACACGCTTAGGGAAACATGGCCTAAAGCGCTATGCAAGACATGTATTGCAGAGCTGTTAAAAGAGGAAACTGCCTCAGCTGCAGCTGCTGCTCAACCAGGGGAGCTATTAAGCTCCTTCCGAAAGGAACTAGCGGACACTTTTCAGTCATTCCGCTCCTTTTTGGATAGACGTCCGGCGGCCCAGCCAAACAGGAAAGGCAGTTCACCATCCTGTTCTCATCCTAGTACTCCTGCACCCAGAGGGGTCAGCGACTCGGAGGATGAGGAGATAAATGTTGCCACAGGTTCGGATGAAGAAGAGGAAGAAGAAAGGGAAATTTCTTCTTCCCGCTATAGGTTATCCCTGGAGGAAGTGGACGATCTATTAAAAACAATACACACAACGCTTAATATCGAAGAGGATAAGACGCAATTATCCTTACACGATAAGATGTTTCAAGGCATGGGAGAAGTAAAGCAACGGGTGTTCCCAGTGCACAAATACATCTCCGAGACAGTAAAGAGAGAATGGAAGGACCCAGAGAGGGCACCTTTCTTTTCCAGATCCCTCAAGAGAAGATTCCCCTTTGAGGATGATAGTCAGCAGGTTTGGAATAAAAAACCAAGACTTGACGCAGCCTTTTCGCAGGTTTCAAGGAATACAGACTTGGCCTTCGAGGACATGGGCACCCTAAAAGATGCCATGGACAAGAGGGCAGACTCCCTACTAAAAAAGGCATGGGATTCGACTCTAGCCAACTTTAAGCCAGCAATGGCATCAACCGTGGTAGCGAGAAACTTAGAACACTGGTTGGAGCAATTAAAAACTCACATTGAGGCGGGAACTTCTCGTAAGGATCTTCTTGACACGCTGCCTATACTTCAGAAGGCGGTAGGGTACATGGCTGATGCCTCTGCTGAATCTATCAAAATGTCAGCTAGATCAGCAGCCTTGGTCAACTCAGCCCGCAGAGCCTTATGGGTTAAGACCTGGTCAGGGGATATAGCCTCAAAGGCGAAGTTATGTGGTTTGCCTTTTGACGGTGACTTAGTTTTTGGCCCTGATTTGGAAGCCGTACTTAATAGAACGGCTGATAAAAAGAAGGCCTTCCCAATAAAGAAGAAAGTGGTTCCTCAGGGTAAAACTAATTTTCGTGCTTTTCGGCAAACCGAGGTTAAAAAAGACACGGGCTATAAAAGACCTTGGAGGTCCCAGAGAGGGAGAGGAAAGTCAGGGGTACTATTCTGCCCTCCTGGCCAAACCACAAACACCCAGTGACAGTCCGCCAACGGTGGGAGGAAGGTTACAGGCCTTTCTTCCACAATGGAAGACAGCGACGTCCAGTCCATTTGTCCTCAAAATAATATCAGAGGGCTACAGGCTGGAATTCTCGCAACCCCCTCCAAACCGTTTTTATGTAACCCGGACTCCTCGAGACCTGGAGAAGTCTATAGGGATGTCATCCTTACTGGAAGAACTCATCCAGCAAGAGGTAATTATAGCTGTTCCCCCCGAAGAGGAAGGGATAGGGTGCTATTCACACATCTTCCTAGTGAAGAAGACGTCAGGAAAATTCCGGTTGATCTTGAACCTGAAGATACTAAACAGGTCCATCAGATACAAAAGATTCAAGATGGACACAATTTTCTCAGTGAAACATCTCCTGACGCCAGGTTGTTTTATGGCATCCATAGACCTGAGGGATGCGTACCTACACGTTCCTATAGCGCCAATATCACAGAAGTATCTGCGATTAGCAGTAAAGACGGGAGACACGATCTCACACCTGCAGTTCAGAGCCCTCCCTTTCGGACTGTCATCCTCACCAAGGATATTTACAAAGGTCATAGCAGAGGCTCTAGCACCCCTCAGATTAAAGGGGATATCAATAGTGCCATATCTGGACGACCTCCTGATATTTGCCAAGACAAGGGAGTTATTGGCGAAAGATCTAAAAGAGACGAAAAGACATCTCGAGAGTCTCGGATGGATCATAAACCAAGAAAAATCAAAAATGATCCCTTCCCAGACGATAACATTTCTTGGATATACAATAAATTCCATACAGGAAAGACTTTTTCTCCCAGAGGAAAAAATAGAGAAACTCCAGAGGGCAGTAAAGGGGACTCAAACAAATCTGCCGATGACAATCAGAGCAGCCATGTCAGTCCTAGGCCTACTCACCGCCTCAATACCAGCGGTACAATGGGCACGTCTGCATGCGAGAGACCTCCAGCAGACAATTCTCAGGAATTGGTCCTACGGAGAGTCGCTGGAAAAATTGATAAAAATACCCCCTCAAGTTCAGAGAAAGCTGTGGTGGTGGAGGAAGCAAGCAAATTTAGACAAAGGCCTGCTTTGGACTTTCCCTGTAGAACACAGATTGACAACGGACGCAAGCTTCTGGGGGTGGGGTGCTCATCTGGATGGACAGATGGCCCAAGGAACATGGTCAAACAGAGAAGCCCGGAGATCCTCCAATTGGAGAGAATTGAGGGCCATTCTACTGGGACTATGGGCGTTCAAGAAACAAGTCCTGGGTCACCACATTCAGGTGTTATCAGACAATGCCACGGCAGTGGCTTATATAACAAGGCAGGGAGGCACGAGGAGCAGAGTGTTGCTATCCTCAGCCCTCCACATTTTGGCCTGGGCAGAATCCAATCTAGCCTCCTTGACGGCGGTACACCTAAAGGGAGATCTGAACCAAATAGCAGACTTCTTAAGCCGAGAAAGAGTACTGGAATCAGAATGGAGTCTGAATCCGGTAGTATTCCAGAAGATAACAGGAAGATGGGGAGTTCCCCAAATAGACCTGTTCGCATCCCACGCCAATGCGAAGGTGGAAACATACTTCTCCCTAAACAGGCAAGATCAAGCGGAGGGTCTAGATGCACTGGCACAACCATGGACCTTCCACTTGTGCTACGCTTTTCCCCCCTTCCAAATGATCCCATTGGTCCTCAAAAAGCTACAGAAGGAGCCTACAACATTAATCCTAGTAGCCCCATTCTGGCCCAAAAGGACTTGGTTTTCAACCATCCAGAGGATGGCGGTGGAACCCCATTGGTTTCTTCCTTTACAGAAGGACCTTTTAACACAGGGGCCCCTACAACATCCCAATATCAAGCACCTCAGACTAGCTGCTTGGCTACTGAGGAGCAAATCCTAAAAAAGAGGGGCTTGTCCAATAAACTAATTTCAACATTATTGGACAGCCGAAAAAAGGTCACCAGAGCGATCTATTTCAAAGCTTGGAAATGTTTTAATTCCTGGTGCAGAGAAAAGATCCGTTCACCAAAGGAGACTATCTCTGTATTAGAATTTCTCCATGAGGGAATGGAGAAGGGGTTGGCGATTAGCACCCTAAAGGTGCAAGTAGCCGCCTTATCAGTGTTCCTGGAGAGACAACTATCTCAGGACCCCCTTATCGTTAGATTTTTTAAGGCACTGACCAGAGTTAGGCCAGTACCCTTTAAGTTCTTCCCAAAATGGGACTTATCTCTGGTGCTACAGGGTCTGACAAAAAGACCCTTTGAACCTCCGGAGGAAGCAACGATTAAATTTTGGTCCCTGAAGGTAGCACTCTTAGTGGCAGTTACCTCAGCTAGGAGAGTGAGTGATCTACAGGCCCTGTCAATCATAGAACCTTTCCTTTCTATATTTCCAGACCGGGTAGTGCTGAGAACTGACCCAGGCTTCCTACCAAAAGTGGCAACGGTATTCCACAGGTCACAGGAAATAGTTCTCCCTTCCTTCTGTCCTACACCAGTGGGCACGGAAGAAGAAGCCTTTCACAGCTTGGATGTAAGGAGGTGCATACTGCACGATCTAAAGATAACAAGTGAATTCAGAAGATCGAATTCCCTGTTTATTTTGTTTTCTGGCCCACGTAAAGGTTATAGTGCGTCCAAAAAAAGGGATTTTTATAACAGCTTACCTGTAAAATCCTTTTCTTGGAGTACATCACGGGACACAGAGCGACTTAGTCATTACTAATGGGTTATATAGTTTACCTTCAGGTGTTGGCACTGGCCAATTCCAAACCGGAAGTACCCTCCCCTATATAAGCCCCTCCCACCCGGGAGCACCTCAGTTTTGTAGCCAAGCAATAAGTGTCCCAAAAAGAGGGGTGGGAGCTCTGTGTCCCGTGATGTACTCCAAGAAAAGGATTTTACAGGTAAGCTGTTATAAAAATCCCTTTTTCTTTTTCGTACATCACGGGACACAGAGCGACTTAGTCATTACTAATGGGACGTCCCAAAGCAATGCCAAATGAGGGGGGGGTACATAAGCTGGGCGCCATCAGGCATGAGGATCTTTTGCGGCCTGCAACACACTGCGCCCAAAGGCGACATCCTCCTGACTTCTAACGTCTACCTGATAGAATCTAGTAAACGTGTGTACCGAAGACCATGTTGCGGCCTTACATACTTGAGCCAGGGAGGCCTGGTGATGCACTGCCCATGAAGTTCCAACCGCTCTTGTGGAGTGCGCCCTAACTTTGAACGGAGGCGGTCTCTTTCTCAAGCCATAGGCTTGTATTATGACCTGTCGAATCCACTTGGCTAAAGTAGATTTTGATGCTGCCTGACCCCTTCTGGGGCCTTCCGGCAGAACAAACAAAGAATCCGTTCTGCGAATCTGAGCAGTGGCTTTTAGATAAGCTTTAACTGCTCTTACCACATCCAAAGAATGTAATAACTTTTCCTCTACTGAGCTAGGTTTGGGGAAAAAAGAAGGAAGAACCACATCTTGGTTCAAATGAAACCTCGATACCACCTTAGGAAGAAAGGCTGGATGAGGACGTAATACTACTCTGTCCTTATGGACAACCAGATATGGCTCCCTACAGGACATAGCTGCTAATTCCGACACTCTTTTAGCCGAACAAATGGCTACTAAGAAAACCAATTTCCTGGTGAGAAGAACCAAGGAAATGTGTTGTAATGGTTCAAACGGTTGTTTCTGTAGAACCGACAGAACCAGGTTTAAGTCCCAAGGACATATGGGAATACTAACCGGAGGGCTAATACGCATCACTCCTTGTATAAAGGCTTTGACTAGTGAATGCGAAGCCAAGGGCCTTTGAAAAAATATTGACAAGGCTGAAATCTGACCCTTGATAGTACTCAAGGCCAGCTTCCTATCTACAGCCCACTGTAGGAAGTCCAGAATCCTCCCTATCATGTACTTACGTGGATGCCATTTCTTGGTCTCACACCACGTAATGTACGCTTTCCAGATCCTATAATAGATCTGCCTGGATACCGGTTTCCTGGCATTGATCATGGTAGATACCACAGAATTAGAGAGCCCTCTCTTTTTCAGAATGTGGGCTTCAATAGCCAGGCCGTCAAACCTAGGGCTGGTAAGGAAGGGTGGTATATCGGTCCTTGCGACAGCAGGTCCGGACGAAGTGGGAGGGTCCAAGGACTCCTCACTGACATTTTTACAATCTCCGCGTACCATGCCCTTCGGGGCCACGCTGGAGCCACCAGAATCACTGGTTTCTTTTCTACCCTGATTCTGCGAAGTAATCGCGGTAACAATTGTGGCGGTGGGAATGCATATATCAGCTTGAACCGATCCCAAGGGAACACTAGGGCATCCGAGCCGCAAGCTAGGGGATCCCTTGTGCGAGACACAAACCTGTCCACCTTTGCGTTGAATCTGGATGCTAGCAGATCTACATCCGGTGTTCCCCACCGCTGGCATATTGCCTGGAAAACCTCGGGGTGAAGAGACCATTCCCCCGGGCATAATTGTTGGCGACTTAGAAAGTCCGCTCTCCAATTTTCCACTCCTGGGATGAAAACCGCGGATATGGCTGGGACATATCTTTCTGCCCACTCCAGGATGCAATTTGCTTCCTTCTGGGCTGCACGACTTTTGGTGCCACCCTGATGATTGATATATGCCACTGCCGTGGCATTGTCTGATTGAATTCTGACAGGGGACCCCTGGAGTTTGGATGTCCATGCTACTAGGGCATACCGGGCTGCTCGTATCTCTAAGAGATTGATGGGCAGGGCCTTTTCTGCTTCTGACCACCTGCCCTGGAGAGACCATTGCTCCAGCACTGCCCCCCAGCCGATGAGGCTGGCATCTGTAGTGACCACCTTCCAAGAAACCGGACTGAAGGGTTTCCCTCTTTCCAGATTCTGGGGCACCAACCACCAATGGAGGCTCTTGCGAACGGAAGGGGACAGGGACATTGGTAAGTCTAAAGCCTGAACTTTTTTGTTCCAGGCTGACAGTATGGCCCTTTGCAAATTCCTTGAATGGAATTGACCGTAGGGTACCGCTTCGAATGAAGCCACCATCTTTCCCAGCAGCCTCATGCAGAGACGTATGGATGGTTTTCTTTTTGTACCCACTAAGTGGGTCAAATTTCTTAAAGACGACACCTTCTCTGGAGGTAAGAAAATCTTTCTCTGATTTGAATCCAGCCTTAGCCCTAAGTATTCCAGACTTTTGACTGGTCTTAGAGCTGACTTGTCCCGGTTGATAATCCAACCGTGATATTCCAGATACTCGATTGTCTTGTGAATAGCTACTTCCAGCTTTTCCACTGAGTGGTCTATTAGTAGCAGGTCGTCTAGATATGCCATTATCGTTACACCCTGTGTTCTTAGATTGGCCAATAATGGGGCCAGAATTTTTGTGAACACTCGTGGTGCTGTGGCCAGACCGAAAGGTAAGGCTCTGAACTGAAAATGGCGCCCTTCTACTGCAAAGCGTAGAAATTTCTGATGGGCCGGAAAGATGGGAATATGCAGATAAGCATCCCTTATGTCGATCGAGGCTAGCCATTCCTGCCCTTGTAGGGCGGTGGCCACTGATCGGATCGACTCCATCCGAAAGGTCCTGATATTTAGGAACTTGTTTAGCCCTTTTAGATTTAATATGGGCCTCACGTCCCCATTTGGTTTGGGGACTGTGAAAAGGTTCGAGTAAAACCCGAATCCGCTTTCTTCCAGGGGAACCTTCATGATTACCCCTTGGAGCAATAGTTGTTCTAGTGCCAGAAGGAGGGATCCTCTCTTTTGGGGATCTCTTGGCACGTTTGACCTCATAAATTGGGCAGGAGGAGTGCCTTTTAACTCCAGCTTGTATCCCAGACTTACTGCGGAGAGCACCCATCTGTCTCTGATGGTGTCCCGCCAGGTCTCTGTGAACAACTGAAGTCTTCCCCCCACCCGATTGAGCGGGGGCAATACTTCATGCCTTAGGGGGAGGTTTTGTACCTCTCTTGATCCAGGGCTTCTTGTTACCCTGTGATTGTCCCTGATTTCTGCCCCCTGAATTTGACCGCGGAGGCCGTCGGAACTGCTTCACAGCCGATGTGCCCGGGACTGGAGAGGTAGGCCTCTTAAAAGAAGGACTTCTACCCTTGTTCTTAACCGGTAAGAGTGAACTTTTACCGGCAGAAATTTTCTGGATATATTTGTCCAGATCTTCTCCAAATAAGCGTTCTCCATGAAATGGGAAGCTAACCAGCAGTTTTTTACAGGGAGCTTCAGCAGACCAGTTTTTGAGCCACAGAAGCCTACGCATATGTACTATAGACAGCGTAAAGCGGGAGGCCTGTTGGATTGTATCCTTTATGGCGTCCACCGCAAAACACAAGGCTCTAGGCAGGTCAGCTAGGGCATGAGCCTGCTGATCTGGTAAGTCCCTTAAGACTTGTTTCAACTGATCTTTCACTGCTTGGCAGACTCCAATCGCTGCTACCGCAGGTTGTGTCACCATACTTGCTGTAGAGAAAGCAGATTTTAGTAAAGACTCCAATTTTTTATCTATTGGGTCTTTGAACATTGGAACATTATCTACTGGACATGTCAGTGATTTGTTAACAGAAGAGATGGCTGCGTCCACTATAGGGACCCTCCATTTTCTTATGAACTTATCCTCCATGGGATAGATCACCGGAAATCTCTTGGGGGGAGCAAATATTTTATCAGGATGCTCCCAATCCTGGTAAATAAGCCCTTCTAATAAAGGGTGGATTGGGAAGGAACAGACCGCCTGGGGAGCTTTTAGCGACCCCAGCGAGGAAACCGTAGTGGATGGTGGTTCCGCCAGAGGCATTTTAAATGCTGATCGGACCATGTTAGTCAGAGACTGAACCCATAATCTTTCAGCCTGAGAAGCTGAGAAAGGTTCTTCCACTGTTGATTCCTCTATAAGTGAATCAACCTCATCCTGATCCCCTTCAGGTAGGTCGATCTCTGTGTGGGGCTGTTCCTCCACTAACAGGCACTCTGAAGGAGGAGACGGAGATCGGACGCGCTTTTCCTGTGACAGGGAAGCAGCGATCAATGCTGTTAATCTCTCTTCCAATCCTCCCAGAGTTGAGGATAAAACCTCCTCTGTTATATATACAGGAGCAGGTGGACTGGGGACAGCCGCAGCACCAGGCATTCCTGCGGGGTTTCTACGGCTACTGACCTCTGCATTCTCAGGGGAGATTGGTGCAGTGCAAGCATGCCCAATATCCTCAGAGCCCGATGGAGACCCCTTTGGCTTCCTGGAAGATCTATTTCCGGAGCGTCTGGACGACATATCCTTTAAGCACAAAGCTGAGGTATTCCCGTCGTCATACACCAATTTTTGCTGGTAATAGTCTAACACAGGTGCTGCTATATACCAGCTGGTGTCCACTAAAGTGCCTTTCTATGGGGATGCCTGCATCAACCGCCTCTGTGTGCCACTGTTTGTTGCTAGCTCTGCTTGCATGCAGCTGACACTTGTACTGTGTCTTTTAACCATGCTGGGACGCCCGCACATGCGCAGAAGCGCCGCGGCGCGCATCGAGCGTCATCCACCCGCCCCGCCCCCTTTTTTTTATAGGAGGCGCGTGCACGCGCCCGCGCGCGCGCCCGTGCGCCAATGGCGCCCTTTTCGAAAACCAACAGAGGACTAGGAGCCAGGGCCCTTTTTGCCGGAGGGCCTGTGCGGTGGATGAACGCAGCAACAGGGCAGAGGAAGTGGATTCCCTCAGAGAAACTTACCAGCTGCCTGGATCTTTTGAGTTGAGAAAACCAAAGATCCACATTTACAAGAAAAATGGACTACAGCGGCCTCTAGTGGTTTAACACAGGTACCGCGGTCCCTGTTTTTTTTTTTTTTTTTTCTTGACTACTATTAAAATTTTACATTTTCAGTAGTTATAGGCAAACACAGATATTTAGCGGGAATACCGTTAGGTAACAGACAGAAAGACAAATTAGGCTTGGGGGTCCCCCAATAGAACCAAGTTCCTGAGGGCCCCCACTTACCTGATCCCCGCCGCAGGACTTTGTTTGGTCCACAAAAGTCCAAACTTCACCTATCACGGCAGGCATTGTAATTAAACCTTCAGGGACCGGGTTCCCAAGGATTCCACTCCCCTGGACCTGTATAGCACCCTGCACAGACAGCGTCTTGGTCGTGGGTATGACCAGAGCTCTGGATCCCAGGGTCCAGCCCTCCTAAGAGAAGCATTACAGGCAAAACCTTGCTCTTCTGCTGCAAGGCCCGGGTACCGACCGTTTAGCTATGAAGCTTTTTTGGTGGGATCCGGAACAGCTTACTAAGGCCCAAAAGAACCTGTACGCAAGCCCAGTGAAAACACATGTTACTCTTTGGCCAACACCTTAGACACTGGCAAAAAACTGAGGTGCTCCCGGGTGGGAGGGGCTTATATAGGGGAGGGTACTTCCGGTTTGGAATTGGCCAGTGCCAACACCTGAAGGTAAACTATATAACCCATTAGTAATGACTAAGTCGCTCTGTGTCCCGTGATGTACGAAAAAGAAATACCATAGGTAGGTGGCTACGAATGGCTATCGGCGAAGCCTACAGAGCTTCAGGGATAGAACCTCCCACAGGAGTAGGGGCTCATTCAACCCGGGCAGTAGCAACATCCTGGGCAGAACGAGCTGGAGCTTCGCCGGGAAGAATATGCAAGGCGGCTACGTGGACAAGCTTCTCCACTTTCACCCGCCATTACAGGTTGGATTTACTCTCTGCATCTGAGCAATCATTTGGCAGAAAGGTCCTACAGGCAGTGGTCCCACCCTAGAGTAAGTACTCTTTTATCATCTCCAGGTGCTGTCCTGAAAGACGAGGTGAGAAAACCTCAGTTAGACTTACCGGTAACGGTATTTCTACGAGTCTTTCAGGACAGCACCGATGACCCGCCCTAAAGTAATGATAAGATGTGGTGTTATTGCTATGTTCTGCTTATCTAATTTCAGCATGGCTGGAGGTACTCTTAAACAACTGAGGCCATGGTGGAAGTGTCCGGTCTTTAAAGAAAACTGACTGCAGTGTTTCCTGGGAAAAGGGGTGGAGCTGCGCTCTCTCCAGGTGCTGTCCTGAAAGACTCGTAGAAATACCGTTACCGGTAAGTCTAACTGAGGTTTTTTTCCTCAAAAAAGTGCGCTTGTAAGACCGCTGCGCAAATACGGTGTGACAAAAAGTATTGCAACGACCGCCATTTTATTCTCTAGGGTGTTAGAATAAAAAATATATATAATGTTTGGGGGTTACCTTCTAAGTAAAGGGAAGGAGATGGGCGGGCAGTGAAACAGGCAAGCATTGCTGGTTGTCTTGTCATACCAACGGGCACCACAAGAGGGCGCCATATTACAGAATGAATCATAGGCCTGCAGAAGGCCGCAAAGCCGCGGCCTCAATTACCGGCCAGTGCGGCCCGACGAGATTGCGCGATCGCGGGGGGGGAGGCGCACAGAGACACAGGGAACCTCAGCTGTGCTTCCTCAGGCGCCAGGTCGCTAATTCTAGTCGCATTTGCGACCTGGCGCCCGGGTTTTGTCGGACCCTGGTTCCCAGGAGTCAGTGGGCATCGCCGCAGGATTGCATTGCCCTGTGTATACTGCACATGCACGAGATCGAGAGGTGCATGCTGGGTAGCTAGCAGCACCTTATCCCGGAACAGATTCCTAGTGGGCTTCACATGCCCACAGTGAAGATGGAAGTGCTCTGAAATGCAGAAAACAAACTGTTGACTGTCTTACTACCTCTGCTGGAAGTCTATTCCAAGCATCTACCTTTTCAGTAAAATAATACTTTCTAAGATTTGTTTTGAACTTTCCCTGTGTTCTTGATTTTGGTTTCATATGGAAAAGACTGCCCTCCTGAACCTTATTCACCCTGATGTATTTAAAGGTCTCCCCTTTCCCTTCTTTCCTCCAGACTGTACATATTAAGTTCCTGAAGTCGCTTGTGATATGTTTTATCCACCAAACCTTTCACCGTTTTTGTTACTGTGTGATATAAAAATATGCAACACCCACCATTTTTTTAGGGGTTCTAGATATTTTTCTAGCAACAAAATTATGTTTTAATTTCTTATGTTAAAAAAAAAATATATATATATATATATATATATATATATATAGTATATACTGTGTATATATATATATATATATATATATATAGTATATACTGTGTATATATATATATATATATATATATATGTTTTTACATGTAGGAGAGGAATGGGAGAATTGGACCAGACTGAAAGTGCAAATACACGAGCAGACGAGGAGGGAGCATCCACAGAAAACAGTAATGATCCAAGTTAAATGTTAAAGGCCATTTACAGTAGGGATCATTTGCGAAGGACAAATCTCCTGGGGCAGTTGACAACAGATTGACCAAATAGATATTCCTGGATTATTTTTGCAATCAATAAAAAAAACCCCAATAAAACAGCCTTATAAATATGCAAATCTGTTGCATCTGATATTTCCCCTGTAAGTATTTACACAATAATAATTCCAACCCTTTGCAGTTCGTTCCAATGTGTAACTGAGCAGTCTTAGTGTATTACGACGTGTGATGCTCTATCTCTGTGTATATGTATAGCATCATCGCACTGAGCTGTCCTGATCATGTGACTGGTCCTCCTCCTCCTCCTCCTTCTCCGAGCATCTCTCATCCTGCAGAATCAGCCCAGGCTCCATCACCAAAGCTCCAAACTGCCTACAGCCGCCCACAGCCTCACCCTGCCATGGCCAGGAACCGAAAAGAGAGAAACAGCTGGGGTGAGTGTGACATCACAATCCATGGGGTTCTGCTGGGATTAAAGGGGGCACAGGTAGTCTGCAGTTCATGGCCAGGGTGTGTTCCAGACTCAATCCATTGTATCTGCAGGTTTCATGTTGTGTGTATAAGCGGCATGCAGCCTACAGCTCATACATACATTGTTCAAAAACAATAGCAATACCAAAAAAAAAAGAGTAGCTAGATTTGCATTTCGTAGATTCATCTTTTTCTCCTTGTTGTGTACATGCAATAAAACGGATGGAGCCACCAGGGAAATTCCAGGACCTCAGCTGCTGCAGAACTCTTTACCAGCTAGGTGGCACTCGGCGTCTTGTTTAAAGATGCAGTGTCACCGATAGGGATCTACCTTTCAGGATGCTGCTGCGATAGGCATGGCTATGATCTGCAAGATTTTCTATAAAATAATGTCATCCACGTACCCAGCCAGTGTTCATCTCTTATTTATGACGGCCTTTGTGTTCATTACTGCTTCAGTGCTGCCAGTCCAAGGACACCCCCCTCTGGTCCTATTCCACAGATAACAATTTTAGTCCATTATTGCTACTTAGGTCTCATGCTCATAATACCAGGGGTAATGAATTAAAATCCTAAGGACTGGAAGACTTGTCAGTAAAATATTCTTCCAGCAGAGGTCTGAATCTCATGATTGTGCTAAGACTCAGATTCTAGTATGTATGCATGTCATTGCATGTCTATTATAAAATAAACAATGTACATTCTCCATAGCATTTCAATAATATGTATTGTCATTTTTCAGTGTGCTTCCCTTGCGTCTATTGTCCCCTTACATTAGTTGTCAGCATCAGAGTGCCCCCTACACCAGATGTCCCCATCAGAGTGCCTCCTTACATCAGGTGTTCCCATCAGAGTGTGCCCTTATAGCTTGTGTCCCCAACACAGTGCCTCCTTACATTGGGTGTGCCCATCAGAATCCCCCCTTATATCAGGTGTCCCCATCAGGTGCCCCCTGTACAACAGGTGTCCCCATAAGAGTGCCCCCTTACAATGGGTGTGACCATCAGAGTGCCCTCTTACATAAGGTGTCCCCATCAGAGTGTGTCCTTATATCTGGTGTCCCCAACACAGTGCCCCCTTACATCAGGTGTGTCCATCAGAATGCCCCCTTTACATAAAGTATGTCCTGTACATCAGGTGTCCCCATCAGAGTGGCCCCGTACATCAGGTGTCCCCATCAGAGTGCCCCCTTACATCAGGTGTGGTCCACAAGAGTGCCTCTTTACAACAGGTGTCCTCATCAGAGTGTCCAGTTATATCCAGTGTCCCTATTACTGTGCCCCCTTAGATCAGGTGTCCCCATCAGGGTGCCCGCTTACATCAAGTATGACCATCAGAGTGTTCCCTTACAACAGACGTCCCCATCAGAGCACCCCTTTACATCCGGTGTCCCCATCAGAGTGTGTCCTTATATCTGGTGTCCCCAACACAGTGCCTCCTTAAATCGGGTGTGCCCATCAGAATGCCCCCTTACATCATGTGTGCCCCTTATATCAGGTGTCCCCATCAGGTGCCCCCCTCACATCAGGTGTCCCCATCAGTGCCCCCTTACATTGGGTGTGACCATCAGAGTGCCCTCTTACATAAGGTATTCCCATCAGCGTGTTCCCTTATATCATATGTCCTCAACACATTGCCTCCTTACATCGGGTGTGTCCATCAGAATGCCCCCTTACATCATGTGTGCCCAGTACATCAGGTGTCCACATCAGGTGCCTCCTTACATCAGGTGTCCCGATCAGAGTGCCCCCTTACATCAGGTGTGTCCATCAGAATGCCCCCTACATTACGTGTGCAATTTACATCAGGTTTCCTCATCAGAGTGCCCTCGTGCATCAGGTGTCCCCATCAGAGTACCACCTTACATCAAGTGTGGTCCACAAGAGTGCCCCTTTACATCAGGTGTCCTAATTAGAGTGTCCAGTTATATCCAGTGTCCCTATTACTGTGCCCCCTTAGATCAGGTGTCCCCATCAGGGTGCCCCCTTACATCGGGTATGACCATCAGAGTGTTCCCTTACAAAAGGTGTCCCCATCAGGGTGCCCCCATATACCAGGTGTCCCCAACATAGTGCACCCTTACATCGGATGGGCCCATCAGAATGCCCCCTTACATCATGTGTGCCCCCACATCAGGTGTCCTCATCAGAGTGTCCAATAACATCAGGTGTCTCTATCACCGTGCCCCCTTAAATTGGGTGTCCCCATCAGAGTGCCCCTTTACATCATGTGTCCTCCTTCAGTGTGCCCCCTTACATCGGGTGTGTCCATCGGAGTGCCCGCCTTACATCAGGTGTCCCCTTCACAGTTCCCCCTTACATCAGGTATAACCATCAGTGTGCCCCCTTACATCAATGTGCCCCCTTACATCAGTGTGCCCCTTACATCAGTGTGTCCTCCTATCTTTCTTTTACTTGAATTTTTTTGAAAAGAATGAAGGAAAATGTACACAGTACAGAAAAATTGTGCATTAGTGCAAAGTCAAAAGAAGTTTCTCTCTGCAAGTATCGTAATCAA
This sequence comes from Rana muscosa, assembly GCA_029206835.1. Taxonomy (NCBI): domain Eukaryota; kingdom Metazoa; phylum Chordata; class Amphibia; order Anura; family Ranidae; genus Rana; species Rana muscosa. The sequence goes on along the minus strand of CM055126.1, from coordinate 197,893,310 downwards.
TGATGCAGAAATATAAATGTATATTAAGAACAAAAAAGGGGAAGGGGAGCAACAAACAGGCACATCCTATCTTTTAGCACCAGGCAGGTAGAGTTGGGGAGCCAGAAGCCAAAGCAAGCTACACATATGAATGGAAGATGGTTTCCATCCTCCAGCCGCTCTGGGGGCAGGGTACATGTGACATCATTGGTTGTACGGGTGCTGCCAGCACTAACAACATTTATAACTAAAAGCTCATCCTGCCAGGCTGCCACCAGTGTTGCCCCCATACCTGTTCTAGCTTGCTAGACTAATACCCACAGCATCCTGCTTCAGTGCATCTCTAAACACTCTTAATGCCAATACCAGTAATACTACCTGTGCAGTCAATTTATACACCATCCTATACTGTAAATATCAATGTGTCTTAAAGAATATGCCTTCTAGATTGTACACTGCCATCCCTGCCAATGATGCCAGCCTGTCCTTGCCAATAAAGTAATTTCTGACCACAAAAACGAGTGAAATATTTATGCCACCCTGATATCTCTCCCTCCCCTCCGTGACCAATGCTGCGTCCTCAGGCCTGCCTGGCCCATCCCTACGTGATGGCTGCGCCCAGCCTGTTAACCAGTGCAATCCTGTATGTAGATAATGCCACCTTGGCCTACCTGTGCCAACTCCGTAAGCCATAGAGAATTAGCAGCACAGTTTTTTTGTCCACCAATCAGATTTAGAGCATTTGTCAATGAAAAAAGGTTACCAATTGTTAAGATTACAGCATAAGATCATAATATATACCGTATATACTCGAGTATAAGCCGAGGCACCTAATTTTACCACAAAAAACTGGGAAAACGTATTGACTCGAGTATAAGCCTAGGGTGTCCATCTGCATGCCTCACTGTGCCTCACTTTGCCTCACTGTGTCCATGTGCATGCCTGACTGTGTCCATGCCTCACTGTGCCCATACCTCACTGTGCCCATGCCTCACTGTACCCATGACTAGACTGACGTATAACATGGGAGTCTATGGAAGGGGTGCCCAGCATTGAAAAATCGGTGCTCCCCAGCCGTAGGTTCTCCAGACAACAAACGTGTGCCATGTTTCGGGTCCAGGGGACCTACGAACAGTCGGTACCGGGTCCCCAAAATCACCGGAGAAATTACCGTTTAACATGGGAGTCTATGGAAGGGGTGCCCGGCTTTGAAAAATCGGTTCTCCCCGGCCGTAGGTCCCCCGGACAACAAACTTTGCACACTTGTAGAGGAAGAGTGGCGCTACATGTGTGCCAAGTTTGGGGTCCAGGTGACCTACGGCCAGGGAGATCAGGCAGATCAGGCACAAAAAGGTGACTCGGGTATAAGCCGAGGGGGGCATTTTCAGCACAAAAAAATGTGCTGAAAAACTCAGCTTATACTCGAGTATATACTGTATGTAGCACACAGACCCTTTTTCCTGCTTACCTTCACTTGCCACATGCCCGTATCCTCCTGGTATAAGAGGTTGAGCGGTGTTCATACTATTTTGGGTCCTGCAGCGAGTTACCTCCCTCCATTGGTTCTCGTCCCTAGAATATAGGGATAAGTCTATTCTTTCTCCCAAAAGAAGGCCAATGTCCAGACAGTGTTTAAACTCCAACAGACAAGTTTATTTTCCTTGCTTGGAACAGATTGGGAAAAGGGTTGAAGACAGAGATAGAGTTGGGTAGGGAGATAGGTTCAGGCACGCGGCACCCAGTTACCCTATTCTCCACTCAAGCCTGAGTGGGTATTGCTCACCCGGATAGATCCCACTCACAGTTCTAGCAGCCGGAGTGAAGCACGAACAGTTACTTCAGATTTAGTCCCCTTCAAAGACAAGTTCAAGAGATCCTCTGCCACAGAATCCTTTAGTTCCTGAATCTAGAACTCTTTAACGCCTGCAACCTTTAGAGACCATGTGTGCCAATGGGGCACATCACAGGCGCTACTGTGCAACTCACGGAATCCTTCCCTCTGATAGGCAACCAGGCCTCTCCTGAGACAGTGACTTCCTTCACCGATCCTCCGGACAGGTCCTCCCCTGGTTTCCTCTCTTTCAGAGCAGGCCACCCTCCCTCGGGTTCCCTGGGACTCCAGTGGTTTGGTTGTAGACCCAGTTGAAGGTACTGGGCCTACCTGAAACACTACAGCCTCGGGCTGAAGGTGCCTGAGACTCCTCAACCAATTCACACACCCCTGGCCAGCAGGGCCAACGGGCACGACTCTCGCCACCAGAGGTCCCACCTTGGAATCCCCCGGCCAATCTCTCCAGATCATAGCGTCTGCCCCTTATGTACCCTCTCCGGGCATGCACAGCAGGTAGACCACGCTCACTGTATGGCTGCCGAGAGAGGACACCCAATCACGCCACAATGCCACCTGTGGTTCAACCCGAGACCTGAGCGACAGCACCACCCGCAGGTCAAGGGGAACTATACACCCAGGTAACACCACAGCAGAGCAGAGTCCAATGCTAAGAATACAGAAAACCTGAGCCAAACTATTGATCAGGCTGCCCTTAAATTTAAGGCATAGCGACCCCAATTTTGGGGGTCCCCTACACATACATGAGCAAATCCGGAAAAAAAGGCGTTTGTAACATTTATTTCTATATTGTGTTCAGTGATGTCATCGCCTACATAGAAAACTAATGTTACAGCAGTAAAAATTTGTAATTTCTGAAGAAAAATTATGTCATTCTGTGATGTCATTCCTCTGAGAGATAACATATAGGAAGTACGGCTGTCTCATATGAATGAATGAATTAATGAATGAATGAATAAGAAACAGGAATGGATGGACAAATTACCTCTCCCCTTTATGCCTCTGCACTGCAGCCAGTACATTGTGCAGATGTAAATCCTAAGTCCATTTTCTTTGCTAAATCACTGTGTACCATATATATATATATATATATATATATATATATATATATATATATTTTTTAATAACTTTTTCTAAACCTTGTTTTTACCCTATGTTGCACATGCACTGCTAATCTCATGCAGCCTATTTGCAGCGACTTCTTGTGCTGCATGAGGGTGGGTTTTCCAATGGTGATAATAATGGACCTTGCCTGAGCAATGTGCATCAGCACGGCTTCTTGTAGTCTTCACTGTAAGAGCATGTCACAGAGTGACAACGGAGAACCATTGGGAGACAGGGACAGAGCGTTGTCACCATCTAACAGGAAGAGTCTGTATATGGATAGGGACCTTCACACCAGGATCACCGGGTAAAGAAAAAATACTGCAGATTTAAAAATGTTGCAAATTAATAACATTCAGATGCCAAGGCTTATAGAATTTTAGGAATTTGGGTTTACATTTACTTTAACCACTTGCCTACTGGGCACTTTCACCCCCTTCCTGCCCACTGCCCAGGCCAATTTTCAGCTTTCAGCTTTGAATGACAATTGTGCGGTCATGCAACATTGTATCCAAACTACATTTTTATATATTTTTTTCACACAAATAGAGCTTTCTTTTGGTGGTATTTAATCACCACTGGGTTTTTATTTTTTGCCAAACAAACAAAAAAAAGACCAAAAATTGTGGGAAAAAAAAGTTTTTGCAAATAACTAATTTTTCTCCTTCACTGATGTGCACTGATGAGGCAGCACTGATGAGGAGGCAATTATATGGGACACCGATGGGCATCACTGACATCACTGATGGGCACTGATAGGTGACACTGACAGGCATCACTGATGGGCACTGATAGGTGACACTGACAGGCATCACTGATGAGCACTGATAGGTGACACTGACAGGAATCACTGATGGGCACTGATAGGAGGCACTGACAGGCATCACTGATGAGCACTGATAGGTGACACTGACAGGCATCACTGATGGGCACTGATAGGTGACACTGACAGGCATCACTGATGGGCACTGATAGGTGACACTGACAGGCATCACTGATGAGCACTGATAGGTGACACTGACAGGAATCACTGATGGGCACTGATAGGTGACACTGACAGGCATCACTGATGGGCACTGATAGGTGACACTGACAGGAATCACTAATGAGCACTGATAGGCGGCACTGATAGGTGACACTGACAGGAATCACTGATAGGCGGCACTGATAGGTGACACTGACAGGCATCACTGATGAGCACTGACAGGCATCATTGATGGGCACTGATAGGTGGCACTGATGGGCACTGATAGGTGACACTGACAGGCATCACTAATGGGCACTGACAGGCATCACTGATTGGCACTGATGGGCACTGACAGGCATCACTGATGAGCTGCACTGATAAATAATGTAAAACCCTTACCCCAAAAGGAACAAAAAACTATTTGCTGTACCTGCTTAAAAGTGTTCGCTGAAATAGCTTCAATTTGTTAGTGTATCTAAATATGCTAGTGCATCTAACACTCCCCTACCCCCAGATTAAGAATGCTCCTGTCTAAAGGTGTCTTTGTTGCTCTTCCATTCAGAGTGGAGGCACTCTGATACAGTACATGTGTTATTGGCCAGATCACCAGGTGAAAACAGACGGGGGGAAAAGCCTAAAAAAGGAAAACTAATGCAGTCACCACATCTAATGATTGGTAAGCTACAATTATTTACATATTGGCTTTGGGGTTTAATACAGCTTTAATGCTTTAGGTATTTTAAACTAATAGTTTAGATGTGTTTATAACGTAACAAAATCTTTATTTTACAAATTATTAATACAGGGTGTACTTAAGGTGTCAAAAAAGTGTTATGGGCTTTCTAACGAGAACACGCAGCATTAGGTTTCTGCTTTTCAAAGTCTGTATGAAGCCATAGGGAGCGAGGAGGAAGTGGGTTTCAGTCCCTCTCAGCTGTATGCAATCAACAGGATTTTTGGGTTGTCCCCAGAAAAGAAATAGAGGGGATTTCCTTTCACTTCCTGTTTGACTTTAGGACAGGAAGTGAAGGGAAATCTCCCCAATAGGACAAAGATGGCAAAAACAAACCTTACAGGGGTTATAACCCTCCCTTATCCTATCCTAAATGAAAAAAAAAAGATATATATTCAATGCACTATATGATCCCCTTAACAAAATTCCTGCCCGGCCTATACCAAAATGACGGGCGGTGGATTCCTGACTGGGTGTCATATGACGTCCAGCAGACTAAGCCACCCGCTCGCGCCCCCGAGGGCGTGCATCGCAGTGATTGATAGTGCGATGTGTGTCCCTCCGACACACCCCATCTCCGATCTCTATAAAGAGCCTATGACGTAGGCTTTTTACCATGTGATCAGCTCTGTCCAATCACAGCTGGTCACATTGTAACCTGGAAGTGCCGGTTATCGCCTTTTCCTCTATTCACGCTGACAAGGCTCTCCTGACAGGGAGGGGGGGTCTGTGCTGATAATCAGCGCATCGATTATCAGTACAGCCCCACCAGGGATGCCAACCCGTGCCCACCAGGGATGCCAACCCGTGCCCACCAGGGATGCGAATCAGTGCCCATCTGGGATACCAATCAGTGCCCATCAGTAACGCCTGTCAGTGCCTCCTCATCAGTGCTGCCTATCAGTGCCGCATATTAGTGCCGCATCATCAGTACCACCTCATCAGTTCCCATCAGTGCTGCCTCATCAGTGCCCGTCAGTGAAGGAGAAGACTTACTTATTTACAAAATTTTATAACAGAAACTAGAAAAACTTTTTTTTTTAAATGTAAGGTCTTATTTTTTTGAAAAAAATAAATAGCCCAGCGGTGATTAAATACCACCAGAAGAAAGCTATATTTGTGGATTTTTTTTTAATAAAAGTTTCATATGGGTACAGTGTTGCATGACTGCGCAATTGTCATTCAAAATGCAACAGCGCTGAAAGTTGAAAATTGGCCTGGGCAGGAAGGGGGTGAAAGTGCCCTGTATTGAAGTAGTTAAAGAGTCCCTGTAATGCTGGTCCCATCCCCCCTTACCAGTGCCACCTTCTGTGAAAATCCATCACATGAGCAGATAAACTGTATTGTCAAAAGTATCGTGACACCTGCCTTTACACGCACATGAACTTTAATGGCAGCCCAGTTTTAGTCGGTAGGGTTCAATATTGAGTTGGTCTAACCTTTGCAGCTATAACAGCTTCAACTTTTAAGGAAGGTCCATAAAGACATGGGTGAGCCAGTTTGGGGTGGAGGAACTTGACTGGCCTGCACAGAATCCTGACCTCAACCTGATAGAACACCTTTGGGATGAATTAGAGTGGAGACTGCGAGCCAGGCCTTCTCGTCCAACATCAGTGCCTGACCTCACAAATGCGCTTCTGGAAGAATGGTCAAACATTCCCATAGACACTCCAAAACCTTGTGGACGGCCTTCCCAGAAGAGTTGAAGCTGTTATAGCTGCAAAGGGTGGGCCAACTCAATATTGAACCCTACGGACTAAGACTGGGATGCCATTAAAGTTTATGTGCGTGTAAAGGCAGGCGTCCCAATACTTTTGGCAATACAGTGTATGTGAGATCTTCGTGAGCCACCACTCTCATCTAGACAAGAAAGGAAGTGCTGAAGCACACAAAAAAATCTAATTATGGGAGAGGAAGAGGCAAATAAGTTGTTTGTGTTTTTTTTGGTTGGAGGTCGCTTTAATGTGTATCTACAGTCAATTTTTTTTTTCAGTTTTGGATTGAGGGATGAGGTGCTAGAACCTCTGTCAATTCTTTATTGCTGTCTATATCTTCGTTAGAAAGATTCATTGTCTTTGTTTGTCCTGGGGACCACTGTCACAGAAATGATGGATTAGGGAAATCACAAATTTTGTCACCAGGACAAGAAGTGAAGGGAAATCTTCCAGTGGGGACACCTGGCCCAGTGACAACTGCACACCAGCGCTTTACAACACGAGGGCGGACAGTACAGTTACAATACAATTTAATAAAGGAGGAATCAGAGGGTCCTCCCTGCTCGTTAGAGTTTACAATCAAATTCCCCCAAATGCCCCTTACATTGGTCAGCAACCAATCAGCATCAGACTGGTCATTAAAGTTTGAATCCGATTGGTGATTGTGGGGAAGCAAGTTTTGTTTTTCTGAAGAAAGTGTTAATACATAAAGCACCTAATTCAGCAAATAATTTTGACCTGGATTTATCATCACAGATCGCCACCTATGAGTTCATGCACTTGTAGAAGTGCAAGGCGAATACATGAAGAAATCTGAAGCAATCAGGAATAGGGCTCATGTTGATAAGCGTTGTTTTCGAACGTTACCTTTTGTATTTGAACTCTATGCTACTCAAACATTTCTTCCAACGCAATACACAGCAAAGGGCTGAAGTCACTTTCTTTGCATCTTAATAGGATCTACTATGACCGAACGCAAAGTAGCTTCAGAAATGTCATACACAATACACCAACCTTTTATCAACCCTTTTCTTGTTCATACATCACGGGACACAGAGCGGCATAGTCATTACTATGTGGGTTATATAGAATTACCTTCAGGTGCTGGCACTGGCAACTTCCAAAACAGGAAGTACCCTCCCCTATATAAGCCCCTCCCATCCGGGAGTACCTCAGTTTTTTGCCAGTGTCTAAGGTGTTGGCCAAGGTTAACATGTATTCATCTGGGCTTGTGTACAGGTTCTCTGGGCCTTAGCAAGCTATTCCGGATCCGACCAAAAAAGCTTCATAGCTAAACGGTCGGTACCCGGGCCTTGCAGAGAAGAGCAAGGTTTTGCCTGTAATGCCTCTCTTAGGAGGGCTGGACCCTGGGATCCAGAGCTCTGGTCATACCCAAAACCAAGAGGCTATCTGTGCAGGGTGCTATACAGGTCCAGGGGAGTGGAATCCTTGGGAACCCGGTCCCTGAAGGTCTAGTACAATGCCTGCCGTGAGAGGTGAAGTTTGGGCTTCTGTGGACCAAACAAAGTCCTGCGGCGGGGAAAAGGTAAGTGGGGGCCCCTCAGGAACTTGGTTCTATTGAGGGGACCCCCAAGCCTAATATGTCTTTCTGCCTGTTACCTAAAGGTATTCCCGCTAATAGCTGTATATGCCTAAGAAATCCTAGAAATGTCTTTTCATAAGGGAAGTTTTAAAAACTGTAAACCTAGAAATGTTTTTCATAAAGGAGGTTTTAAAAAAAAAAAAAAAAGACAAAAGTGCGGTACCTGTGTTTGTCCACTAGAGGCCGCTGTTGAACGTCTTTTTTTCTTGGGACCATTCCTTCCATGGTGAAAGTCCAGGCAGATGAGTGAGCTCTCTATCAGGGAAGCTGCATTCCTCTGTCATGCTGCCAAGTAGTTTCCTTCCATCCCCGAGTCCTGGTGAAACAGGGACCCTGGCTCCTCTCCCTACATGGCGCCAAGAGTGCACACATTCATGCGCGCGCGCGCGCGCACACACGCTTTCTTTTTATAGATTTAGCTTCAAAAAAGGGGGCGGAGCCTGGCAGATGACGCGCTCTGTGCGCCCAGCGCTTCGGCGCATGTGCGGGCGTCCCAGCAAGATAAAAGGACTCAGTCCACGCTGCTTGCTATGGACACAGAGCATGAAAAGGAGCTGGTAGCATGGTATAGGGGCTTACAGCGGGCGGTTGATACAGGCATCCCCAGAAAGACACATTAGTAGACACCCACTGATGTACATAGCAGCAAATTTCATTAGACTATTTCAGTAAAGGGGTGTATTGCGGCTGGAATACCTCAGCTTTGAACTAAGGAATATGCCGCCTAAAAAACTCTGAGATATACCTCTCAGGAAGTGTAGGGGGTCTCCATCGGGCTCTGAGGATCTGGAGCAGTCATCTGCACCCTCCTCCCCTGAGAAATCAGAGGTTAATACCCCTAAGGAACCCCCGGGAGTGCCAGGTACTGCGGCTGTCCTCAGTCCACCTGCTCCTGCATATATAACAGAGGAGGTTTTTTCCTCAACTCTGGAGGGATTGGAGCAGAGATTGGCAGCATTGATCGCTTCTTCTCTACAGGAAAGAAAGCGCGCCAGATCTCCATCCCCTCCATTAGAGTGCCTGTTGGCAGAGCAACAGTCCCAGGAAGGGACTGACCTACCTGAAGGGGATCAGGAGGAGGTTAACTCTGTTTTTGAGGAATCGACAGTAGATGAACCATTTTCAGCATCACAGACTGAAGGATTGTGGGTCCAGACCCTAACTGACAGGGTTCGATCTGCATTTAAAATGCCTCTTGTTGAACCATCAACTACTGCTGTCTCCTCGTTGGGGTCGCTAAAAGCTCCCCAGGTTAATTGCTCCTTTCCAATACATCCATTATTGGAAGGACTTATATACCAGGACTGGGAACATCCTGATAAACTATTTGTTCCACCTAAGAAATTTCAGGTGATCTATCCCATGGAGGAAAAATTCACCCAGAGATGGAATGTTCCTACGGTGAACGCAGCCATTTCTTCTGTGAACAAATCACTGACATGTCCAGTAGATAATGTTCAAATGTTCAAAGATCCAGTAGATAAAAAATTGGAATCTTTATTAAAATCTGCTTTTTCCACAGCAGGGGCTGTTACACAGCCAGCAGTGGCAGCTATTGGGGTCTGCCAAGCTTTAAAGGATCAAATGAAAATGGTCCTGAGGGATTTGCCAGACCAGCAGGCCCAGGCTCTGGCTGATCTGCCTAGAGCATTATGCTTTGCGGTTGACGCCATCAAGGATTCTATCCATCAGGCCTCCCGCCTCACGCTGTCTTTGGTACATATGCGTAGGCTTCTGTGGCTCAAGAACTGGTCTGCTGAGGCTCCCTGTAAGAAGCTCTTAGTTAGCTTCCCATTTCATGGAGAACGCCTTTTTGGCGAAGACCTGGATAAATATATCCAGAAGATTTCCAGTGGTAAAAGTACTCTCTTACCAATTAAAAAGAGGTCTAGGGGTCCATCTTTTAAGAGGACTGCCTCTCCTATCCCTGGGACGTCTGCTACTAAGCAGTTCCGACGGCCTCCTCGGTCAAACTCAGGAGGTAAAAATCAGGGACAGTCACAGGGTAATAAAAAGCCCTGGATCCGAAGAGGTACTAAACCAGCCTCCAAGTCAAGCCTATGAAGGGCTGCCCCCACTCAAACGGGTGGGGGGAAGACTTCAGTTGTTCACAGAGACCTGGCGGGAGACGATCAAAGACAGATGGGTGCTCTCCGCAGTAACTCGGGGATACAAGTTGGAGTTAAAAGAGTCTCCTCCTTCCCATTTTATGTGGTCAGGCATGCCAAAAGACCCTCTGAAAAGAAGGTGTCTCCTAGTGGCGTTAGAACAACTATTGCTCCAAGGAGTAATTATGGAGGTTCCTATGGAAGAGTGGGGGTTGAGTTTCTACTCAAACCTTTTCACAGTCCCGAAACCAAACGGGGACATAAGACCCATATTGGACCTAAAGAGTCTAAACAAATTTCTAAACGTCCGGTCCTTCCGGATGGAGTCGATCCGATCGGTCACCGCTGCCCTACAGGGGGAGGAATGGTTAGCCTCGATCGACATCAAAGATGCTTACTTGCATGTTCCCATCTTTCCAGGTCATCAAAAATTTCTACGCTTTGCAGTAGAAGGGCGCCATTTTCAGTTCAGAGCCTTACCTTTCGGTCTGGCCACAGCACCACGAGTGTTCACAAAAATTCTGGCCCCACTGTTGGCCGATCTAAGAACACGAGGTGTAACGATAATGGCATACCTAGACGACCTGTTGTTGATGGACCACTCAGTTGCCAAGCTAGAAGTGGTAATTGTCGATACAATCAAGTATCTAGAATCTCACGGTTGGGTCATCAACCTCGACAAGTCAGCCCTACAGCCAGTGAAAAACCTGGTATATCTAGGGCTACGGCTGGATTCAGACCAGAGGAAGATTTTCTTACCTCTAGACAAGGTATCCTCTTTGAGGGGCTTGGTCCGTCTGCTTTGTGCAAAAAGACAGCCGTCCATACGCCTGTGCATGAGGCTGCTAGGAAAGATGGTAGCATCATTCGAAGCTGTGCCATACGCCCAATTCCACTCAAGGAATTTACAGAGGGCCATATTGTCAGCCTGGAACGGAAAAATTCAGGCTCTAGACTTCCCGATGGCTTTGTCCCCTTCCGTTCGGAAGAGTCTCTGCTGGTGGTTGATCCCCCAGAATCTCCAGAAGGGAAAACCCTTCAGTCCGATATCCTGGAAGGTGGTCACTACAGATGCCAGCCTTATAGGCTGGGGGGCAGTACTGGAGCAATGGTCTCTCCAGGGCAGATGGTCAAATGTAGTAAAAACCCTGCCCATCAATCTCTTAGAGATACGAGCAGCCCGGTATGCCCTAGTAGCCTGGGCATCCAGACTCCAAGGGTCCCCTGTCAGAATTCAATCAGACAATGCCACAGCAGTGGCATATATCAATCATCAGGGAGGCACCAGGAGTCGTGCAGCCCAGAGGGAAGTAAGTCACATCCTGGAATGGGCAGAAAAGCATGTCCCATGTATGTCAGCTGTCTTCATTCCAGGGGTGGAGAATTGGAAGGCGGACTTTCTAAGTCGCCAACAGTTATGCCCAGGGGAATGGTCCCTTCATCCCGAGGTCTTCCGAGCAATATGTCAGCGGTGGGGAACACCGGATGTAGATCTGCTAGCATCCAGATTCAACGCAAAGGTGGACAGATTTGTCTCCCGGACAAGGGATCCCCTCGCTTGCGGCTCGGATGCTCTGGTGTTCCCTTGGAATCAGTTCAGACTGATATATGCATTCCCTCCGCTACAATTGTTGCCTCGACTCCTTCGCAGAGTCAGGTTGGAAAAGAAGCCGGTGATCTTGGTGGCTCCAGCGTGGCCCCGAAGGGCCTGGTACGCGGAGATCATCAAAATGTCTGTGGGGAGTCCTTGGACCCTTCCACGTCGTCCGGACCTGCTTTCGCAAGGGCCGATATACCACCCTTCCTTACTAACTCTAAGTTTAACGGCCTGGCTATTGAATCCCACATCCTAAAGAAGAGAGGTCTCTCTAACTCTGTGGTATCAACTATAATCAATGCCAGGAAGCCTGTATCCAGGCAGATCTACTATAGAGTTTGGAAGGCGTACATCACTTGGTGCGAGGCCAGAAAGTGGCATCCACGTAAGTACGTTATAGGCAGAATTCTGGACTTCCTACAGTGGGCTGTAGACAGGAAGTTTGCCCTAAGTACTATCAGGGGTCAGGTTTCGGCCTTATCAATACTATTTCAAAGGCCCCTGGCTATGCATTCACTTGTCAAATCCTTTATGCAAGGGGTGACTCGTATTATTCCACCGATTAAAGCTCCCATATGTCCATGGGATCTAAATTTGGTTCTGTCGGTTCTGCAGAAGCAGCCATTTGAACCTTTGCGGCACATTTCCTTGGTTCTACTCACCAGAAAATTGATATTTTTAGTAGCCATATGCTCGGCTAGAAGAGTGTCGGAATTAGCCGCCATGTCCTGTAAAGAGCCATATCTGGTTATTCATGAGGACAGAGTAGTATTACGTCCTCACCCAGCCTTTCTTCCTAAGGTGGTATCGAGGTTTCACTTGAACCAGGATGTGGTTCTTCCTTCTTTTTCCCCCAAACCGAGCTCGGTAGAGGAAAAGTTATTGCATTCTTTGAATGTAGTAAGAGCAGTTAAAGCTTATCTAAAAGCCACTGCTCAGATTCGTAAAACAGATTCTTTGTTTGTTCTGCCGGAAGGCCCCAGAAAGGGTCAGGCAGCATCAAAATCTACTTTAGCCAAGTGGATTCGACAGGTCATAATGCAAGCCTATGGCTTGAGAAGGAGACCGCCTCCGTTCAAAGTTAGGGCGCACTCCACGAGAGCAGTTGGAACTTCATGGGCAGTGCATCACCAGGCCTCCCTGGCTCAAATCTGTAAGGCCGCAACATGGTCTTCAGTACACACGTTTACTAGGTTCTACCAGGTAGACGTTAGAAGTCAGGAGGATGTCGCCTTTGGGCGCAGTGTGTTGCAGGCCGCAAAAGATCCTCATGCCTGATGGCGCCCAGCTTATGTATGGTGTATCCCCCCCCTCATTTGGCATTGCTTTGGGACGTCCCATTAGTAATGACTATGTCGCTCTGTGTCCCGTGATGTATGAACAAGAAAGTAGGATTTTTAAAACAGCTTACCTGTAAAATCCTTTTCTTGGAGTACATCACGGGACACAGAGCTCCCACCCCTCTTTTGGGGACACTTATTGCTTTGCTACAAAACTGAGGTACTCCCGGATGGGAGGGGCTTATATAGGGGAGGGTACTTCCTGTTTTGGAAGTTGCCAGTGCCAGCACCTGAAGGTAATTCTATATAACCCACATAGTAATGACTATGCTGCTCTGTGTCCCGTGATGTACTCCAAGAAAAGGATTTTACAGGTAAGCTGTTATAAAAATCCTACTTTTTCCCTTAAAGGCCTCAAACCAATTCCTAGGTGGTCAGTGGGAAGAATGCTCCTTACATTGGTGGTCAATGAGAGAAATTCTCGTTACATTGGTAGTCAGTGGAAAGAATGTTCCTTACATTGGTGGTCAGTGGCAGGAATGCTCCTTATATTGGTGATCAGTGGGAAGAATACTCCTTACATTGGTGGTCAGTGGGAAGAAAGTTCCTTACATTGGTGGTCAGTGGGAAGAATGTTCCTTACATTGGTGGTCAATGGGAAGAATGTTCCTTACATTGGTGGTCACTGGTCAGTGGGAAGAATGCTCCTTACATTGGTGATCAGTGGGAAGAATGCTCCTTACATTGGTGGTCAGTGGAAAGAATGCTCCTTACATTGGTGATCAGTGGGAAGAATGCCCCTTACATTGGTGGTCAGTGGGAAGAATGCCCCTTACATTGGTGGTCAGTGGGAAGAATGCCCCTTACATTGGTGGTCAGTGGGAAGAATGCTCCTTACATTGGTGATCAGTGGGAAGAATGTCCCTTACATTGGTGATCAGTGGGAAGAATGCTCCTTACATTGGTGGTCAGTGGGAAGAGTGCTCCTTACATTGGTGGTCAGTGGGAAGAATGCCCCTTACACTGGTGATCAGTGGGAAGAATGCCCCTTACATTGGTGGTCAGTGGGAAGAATGCTCCTTACATTGGTGGTCAGTGGGAAGAATGCTCCTTACATTGGTGGTCAGTGGGAAGAATGCTCCTTACATTGGTGATCAGTGGGAAGAATGCTCCTTACATTGGTGGTCAGTGGGAAGAATGCCCCTTACATTGGTGGTCAGTGGGAAGAATGCCCCTTACATTGGTGGTCAGTGGGAAGAATGCCCCTTACATTGGTGGTCAGTGGGAAGAATGCTCCTTACATTGGTGGTCAGTGGGAAGAATGCTCCTTACATTGGTGATCAGTGGGAAGAATGCTCCTTACATTGGTGGTCAGTGGGAAGAATGCCCCTTACATTGGTGATCAGTGGGAAGAATGCCCCTTACATTGGTGGTCAGTGGGAAGAATGCCCCTTACATTGGTGGTCAGTGGGAAGAATGCTCCTTACATTGGTGATCAGTGGGAAGAATGCTCCTTACATTGGTGATCAGTGGGAAGAATGCTCCTTACATTGGTGATCAGTGGGAAGAATGCTCCTTACATTGGTGATCAGTGGGAAGAATGCTCCTTACATTGGTGATCAGTGGGAAGAATGTTCCTTGCCATGGTGTTCAGTGGGAAGAATGTTCCTTGCCATGGTGTTCAGTGGTAATAATCTCCCTTATATTGGAGGTCAGTAGGAAGAATGTACCTTACAAAGTATAGAAATTTAATTGTCAACTGGCAATCAATGTACAGCCTGTTACAATGTTACCTGTAAGGTAAGGGATTACAGTACAGGTGTCAAACAGAAGGACCACGGGCCGAACCCAGCCCGCCAGCCCATTTCATGTGGCCCTTGCACCTCTGATGCAGCTGCTGAACCCCCCCCCCCTGTCTCTGCCCCCACCTTCTTTTAGCAGCAGAGGACAAAACTCCTCCACCAGATCCTGTGCTTCTCTATACAGCCACAACAACCCCTCTTCTCCTCCTCCTCCTTTGGTCTCAGCATTTAGCAGACTCCAGCAGCCGACTACAGATCTCCTCTGGTCCTGCTCCAAACTCTGCACTTTCTGCTACTCAGCTCTGCCCCCAGCTTCTTCCCGACAGCAGCACAAGGTAAGGGGGTGGGGGCGGTGTACTGAGATTTAAGGAATGGTGGGAGACTCTTGACTTGTGATTGTGGGGTGGCTCTTGACAGCTGATGTCAGGGGGAGTAGGGTGTTCTAGACATTTAGTCTTACAGATATACAGTGGAGCCTCGGATTGCGGTTGACGAGCGTTTCGCAATACGAGCACTGTATTTTTAAAAATCGTAACTCGGTTTGTGAGTGTTGTCTCGCAAAACGAGCACGATTCAGGCCAAAGCAGTGTGCAGTACCACGTTTGGCCTGATGTGGGGGGTGCCGGAGCCGAGCAGAGCGTCGCCGATCGCAGCCAATCGGCGCTGTTCGGAAACGCACGGAAAGGCTCGAGGACAGCTCTCGGGAACACAGTTTTTCCGAGGTTTGCCGAGGTCAGCCAAAGTGTCCCCTGGCCTTTTTGGCCGTTTCCGAGGCTCTCCGGTGCCCCCCGCCTCTGGCCGCATGCGGTATTGCATGCCATTGAAGTCAATGCGGAACTAATTATTTTAGTTTCCATTGACTTCAATGGGGAAACTCGCTTTGATATGCGAGTACTTTGGATTACGAGCATTCTCCTGGAACAGATTATGCTCGTAATCCGAGGTTCCAATGTAATACAACTGGCCCTTAGAGAGTAACCATAATGCTGATGAAATTGAGTTTGACACTCCTGGATTACAGGATTGATAACAATTGTAGCTGACAGCGGACTACAGTTATCTGGCACTGCAGACTCCCCTCTCCTTTCTTAGACTGTCTCTGTGTTCCTCTAGTGCTGGGCTTGAAAATACTTGCATCATCTTCCTGAGCCCAGTAGAGAGCAGTGTGGGGACTGTAGTCTCATGAACAGACATCCTGGATCTGCAGAACTATCCCTGGACTACACATCACAGCATGCCATCTGCTCCAGAGAAAGAACTCTAGGAGAGTCTTTAAAAGGGTCAGCCGATTAGGCCCATGCCTCTTGCTTCCCGGGTTCCATCAAGTAAACACCCCTCTGCTGCAGTGTGAGAGGACTGCGGCCTACCACCCTGCAAAACGGCAATCCTAGCTCCGACCCAGGTCGGTCCAACGGCGCTTGCTACACAAGGGGCATCACCGCAGTGTCGCAGTAACCAGCCCGATCAGACAACTCACGGTCCCAGCAGCCAGTCCGTCATCCCTGCCCGTTCTGCAGAAGGATGCACCGACTTGAATCGCTCTTCAGGAGGTTACTATGCTGTTCTTCAGTTTGGTGAGTGGGCATCCGCCTGCCAATACAATCTCTGCTTGATCTTGGTTCACAGAACACTGTATATAGACACCTCACACCTGGAATTGCCTTATCCTATATCACAGAACACTGTATACAGACACCTTACACCTGGAATTACCCTAAGGATTACAACTAGCCAGGCACAACTGCTTGTGTTGATTACACATCACTGTGCCACACTCAGAATTCTTGTTCTATGAGCTCCAACTTGCCGGTGAAGATCATTGCAAGGCCTTGCATCCTGGACACTGTTATCCTATTGCTATTTAAAGAGACACACCCCTAAGATCTAGAATACTCAGTCTCTTATTAGAATTAAAGGTACAATAGGCCATCCTGGGGTCCCCTGTTTAGCAGTGATAGTATATACAGCAAGTAGTAGTTTTCCTTAGATATTCATTAATTTATTGTCTTCTTCTATGTTTATTGCTATTTTATATCTGTGAAGTTGTTATTTCGTTGCCTCAGAGGACATTTTCAACTTTGTTTTGGCTGTTTACCCAGGACTAAGCTGACTAATACCCTGTTACACGACTCTCTCTTTGAACAAGTAAAATCAGAGAGAGATAATCAACCTGCATTGTGTCAATGTATTATTTAAAGTTACATTCAGCATATCTGAACCCAGAGTGTCAGGAGGGCTGGAAAGTTCACAGGGTCAAAGTGGCGCAGATGAACATGCAATTCTAAGCAACCCCCAAGGGGGCAGTACTACACAATGATAAAATATACAAAGGTTTAGGTTTAGAGTTAAACGTAGGAAATATTTTATTAACATTAGACCAAATAAAGAGGAAGGAAAGACAAGGGGACAGTTGGGAGCCGTGCTTTAACATAACAGGGGGCCGGGCCGGGGTATGGCTGAACATGACTGGCCCAGGCTATATTGGAACATCTCAATCCATCCATCCTGGCTCAGCCAATCCTACAATCATGACACTCCCTCCATTATCTGCTCTACCCCACCTCCATCTCTTTAATTTATTATCCAGTAATTGTAGCCAGTGCCACCTTTGTGTGGAAAATCCATTAGTTTCTACATTCCTGGAATATGTCATGTTGGGTGGGTCTACAGCATTGCAGATAATCCTTTTTGCTATCTAGGCTGCAGCTCCTCACATAAACATTTTTGCAATATGCACACAAAGTAGCATGCTGTGCTATAACTATCATTGCCTCCCCCTGTGCCCTATATTACAACAAGCATTTATTTTACTCGACAGAACCCAGTAGGGGTCCAAAATAACTTTTTATTCGCAAATGCTAAACTATTTTATAAGCATATTTTCCTCAAATTATATATGCAGTGTGTGGTATGTGTTTATGGAATGATTGTATGTCACATACGTTATTTCTCATATTTCGTCCATGAGATAAAAAAAAAAAATACTTCTTAGAATTTATTTGGGATATTACTACCAAATGTTAAGAAGATAAGATGGAGAAAAAACTTTTCAATGCATATTTTGTATTTTATTCTTACCAAAGAAGCGCAGAGGTGCGCCATGTGCAGAGTTCAGGGGTGCGCCCATAGATGGTTCCAATCTTAGCAGGTCCCTGCTAAACCAGGCAAAATTCGAATCATCTAGTGCAGGCTATATGGTGGTGGGTAGTATGTGCAAGATTGTTTCAGTAGGGCAGTGGATAGTGTCAGTAGAGCAATAGACAGTGTCAATTTCTTTTGTTTATTATTTTATTTTTTATTATTTTTTACAATTTTATTTTTGTATTTGTTTTTTACAAAAATTTTGTGAGGGCAGTGGATTGTGTCAGTAGAGCAGTTGATGGTGTCAGTATTTTTTATTTTTTACATTTTTTTTTAAGATTTATTAATGTTTTTTGACAGGGCTGTGGACGGTTATGGCTGGACGGTGTCAGTAGAGCAGTGGACAGTGTCAGTAGTGTTTTGTTTTTTTATGTAGCATCCTTGTCCTAAACAGGGCTGCTAGTAAATGTAGTTGTGCTAGGTGGTACCAGCCTGGCTAATTTGTAGTCTTTGATAAACTGTTTGTTCTCCTAAGCTTGAATTTAATTGTAGTCTCTCTTTTCTGTCAATAGGTGGCACTGTTGCCTTTGGCATTAGGATGATAGATTACAGTGAATTCAGGTTATGAGTAGATATGTTGTCTCAGCCAATCAGCAATAGTTTATTTGGCCGCTGAGCATGCTGGGATAGTCTATTTTTTTGAAAGGAGTCAGGTGATCGGGGTTCTTTCCACCAGGGCTGCGGCCTGGATAGGTGCATGTGGAGTAGCAGCAGAGGTGTAGGCCTGAGACCTAACCATGTGTAAAGAGGCTTGGCCCGAAGGGAGCCTGATAGTTGCCGGAAGCAAAGGTGAAGCAGTTGCCAGAGGGACAACCACTCTTGTTGCTGGAGGCAAGTGTAGAAGGTATGGAGTTCTGAAGGAGTACCAGAAAAGATGCTTCACCAGCCGGGGATGGTGAAGTGGGAAAGCTTCAGTAGAGACTCATCCAGGAATACAGCAGGTAGCTGTGAGTAAAGCTTGAAGATAAGTACAGTGGGTAGCTGAGAGTCCGATTAACCCAGTGGGTAGCTGTGGGTGAAGCTTAAAGGATCCAGCGGGTAGCTTGGAGTCCAAAGAATACAAGCAGGTAGCTGTGAGCCAAGGTTGAGGATTTACAGTGGGATACTGTGAGTAAAGTTGTTGCTATAGGAGACAGCAGTTGCTACAAAGTACAGATTGCTACATTCAGCTTAAATGCCATGTTTCTGTATTGCTGTCTGCCTAGTTAAATTTTTGTCAAAGGAGTCTGCCAATTTGCTATTGCATTTGCCTAAGGGTGTCCTCTGCCCTACACCTCTCTCCCCCTGTTCTTTTTAAGAGAAATAAAACTCTCTTTGTTCATTTTTAAAAGTGACTAGTGCCCATCCTTCCATCTTCCACTACATCCACCATGCCTAGTAACCTGCACCCTGAGGAGGAATGTCAGCTCTCCCTGAGCTGTATTTATTTTACAATTTTTAATATATATTTTTTTCCACAATTCTTTTTTGGGGGAGGAGGTTGTCAGGGGATCGTATCAGTAGAGAAGTGGACGGTGTCAGTATTTTGTTATTTTATTTAAAAAAAATAAATGAATTTAATTATTTTTACTATCTTATATATTTTTTGTTATTTTTTATTTTATTTTTTACAATTCTTTCTTTTTAGGGGTGGGGGGAGTGGACGGTGTCATTGTTTTTTTATTTTATTTTTTATTATTTTTACAATTTAATTATTAAGTATTTATTTATTACAATCTTTTTTTTTATCAGCCCTATTGGGGGGGCCCTGGTGAGATGTCAGGGGTCTAAACAGACTCCTGACATCTCCCCTTTGAGACAAGGAAAGGGACTGAGGACACAGATTTCCCAGTACCTTTCTCTGCATTCTCAGGTGCACTGAAGATAAATGGACAGGAGACAGAGGCTCCTCTCCGTTCATAAACTGAAGCATCACAGTTTACGATGCTCAGTTATGAATGGACAGAGGCAGTGATCACTGATTCTGTTTATTCAGAAAAGGAAGGGGCCAGTAAATTACATATTTACTGGCTCCTTCCTCCACTCTCCATCCTGACAGATCCGGGACGAGGGGGGGACCGGGGGAGCACAGAGGGGGAGCCGGGGGGCTCAGAGGTAGACCAGAGGAGGACCCGGGTAGTTAGAGGAGGAACCTGGGAGGCAGAGGAGGGCACAGGGGCCCAGAGATTAAGGGACATTTGATGGGCAGTCGGGGATGATCGGTGTGGTGGTGGGGGAGTTACAAGCACTGATCTCCCTGTTAGGCTTTCAATGAAGCAGCTGACAGCCAGGGGAGGGAGAGGAGGAGAAGCGACTGTCAGCTGCTTCATCGAAAGCCACACGGAGATCGGTGCTTGTAACTCCCCCCACCACCTCACCGATCATCTGTGAGGCTGCCCGGGCCCCCCTGCTGAACTCAGGCCCCCGGACTCGGTACAGAAGGGCCGGCTGTATTGGCTTAACAGCGGTACAGCCGGTCCGGAGGATTCGGATCGATTGAAACCGGACAGGGGGTTTGTTTTCATCCGCTTTCTCCATTGAGGAGAGCGGGAGTCTGACAGGTCCGGCTCTGCACAGTGAGCAGAGACAGGCCTGTCATTTGCCTACTCAGCGGGGATCAACGGATCGATCCCCCCGATGAGCAAAGTGGAGTCCGCCAGGCGAAATGCCTGTGTGAAAGGACATAGACACACATAGACACTCCTTCCTCAACACTGTCCCCCACCTAATGCTGCCTGAAGAGGCCACCTCCCTTGGCCTCATTGACAGCATGTCCCTGATCACAATCAATTGTCCGTTTTTTAAAAACTAAATACCTTTTAACATTTTTTCCATCCTTTTGTGCTGATGATCTCCTGTAGCCTATTTACATTATTTTAGACTGGGTCGCTGATGGTGACAACAGTAGCCAGTAGAGTAACATGCCAGTTTAATGTGTGTTAAATGGCCGCTTGTAGTCTTCATTGGAAGAGAATGTGGTAGGATGACAACTCAGAAAAAGGATTGGGAAAATTGGGGGACAGGGGGCAGAGTGTTGTCACCTTATAACAGGAAGGACCTTTATGGCAGGATCACCCAGTATTTTTTTAATAAAAGCTGAAAATTTTAAAAAGACTGAAAAATCACTTTTGAGATGATATTAACAGTTTAAAGCGTATATGAGATTTTTGTAATCAGATTTACATCTACTTTAATAAGTGAACATGTAGTTTGTTGAAGTATATTCTAGTGCTGTCTCCTATTGCCTGCAGGTGGATTTACTGATCGCAATTATGACTGGAGCTCAGAAGAGGAGGAATGCGAGAAGAAGGCGCACCCAGTGCAGGTCCTGGTCGTTAAAGATGACCATTCCTTTGAGTTGGATGAAGTGGCATTAAACCGCATCTTGCTTTCGGAGACTGTGAGGGAAAAGGAGGTTGTAGCCGTGTCCGTAGCTGGAGCATTTAGGAAAGGAAAGTCATTCCTCATGGACTTTATGCTGCGGTACATGTACAAAACCGTACGTAAATGTTTTCACTTAACTTACCCTTAAACGTAGGCTTTCATACAGTGCCTTGAAAAAGTATTCCTACCCCTTGAAATTTTCCACATTTTGTCATGTTGCAAACAAAAACATAAATGTATTTTATTGAGATTTTATGTGATAGACCAACACAAAGTGGCACATAATTGTAAAGTGGAAGGAAAATGATAAATGGTCTTCAAATTTTTTGTACAAATATCTGAAAAGTGTGGCGTACTCTGATACCCCAAACTAAAATCTGGTGGAACCAATTCAGAAGTCACCTAATTAGTAAATAGAGTCCACCTGTGTGTAATTTAATCTCAGTATAAATGCAGCTGTTCTGTGAAGCCCTCAGAGGTTTATTAGAGAACCTTAGTGAGCACCATGAAGGCCAAGCAACACACCAGACAGGTCAGGGATAAAGTTGTGGAGAAGTTTAAAGCACGGTTAGGTTTTAAAAAAATACCTTTTAAAAAAATACCCCAAGCTTTGAACATCTCAAGAAACACTGTTCAATCCATCATCCGAAAATGTAAAGAGTATGGTACAACTGCAAACCTACCAAGATATGGCCGTCCACCTAAACTGACAAGAGAGCATTAATCAGAGAAACAGCCAAGAGGCCCATGGTAACTCTGGAGGAACTGCACAAATCCACAGCTCAGGTGGGAGAATCTGTCCACAGGACAACTTAGTCCACAAATCTGGCCTCTGGAAAAGTGGCAAGAAGAAAAACATTGTTTAAAGAAAGACATAAGAAGTCCTGTTTGCAGCTTGCGAGAAACCACAGGGGGGGGGGGGGACACAGCAAACATGTGGAAGAAGGTGCTCTGGTCAGATGAGAGCAAAATTGAACTCTTTGGCCTAAAAGCAAAACGCTATGTGTGGCGAAAAACTAACACCGCACATCACCCTGAACACACCATCCCCACTGTGAAATATGGTGGTGGCAGCATCATGTTGTCAGGATGCATTTCTTCAGTAAGGACAGTGAAGCTGGTCAGAGTTGATGGGAAGATGGATGGAGCCAAATACAGGGCAATCTTAAAAGAAAACCTGTTAGAGTCTGCAAAGGACTTGAGACTGGGGGGAGGTTCACCTTCCAGCAGGACAACGACCCTAAACATACAGCCAGAGCTACAATGGAATGGTTTAGATCAAAGCATATTCATGTGTTAGAATGGCCCAGTCAAAGTCCAGACCTAAATTCAACTGAGGATCTGTGGAAAGACTTGAACAATTGCTGTTCACAGACGCTCTCCATCCAATCTGACAGAGCTTGAGATATTTTACAAAGAAGAATGGGCAAAAATGTCCCTCTCTAGAATGTACAAAGCTGGTAGAGACATCCCCAAAAAGACTTGCAGCTGTAATTGCAGTGAAAGGCGGGTTCTACAAAGTATTGACTAAGGGGGCTAAATATAAATGCACGCCACACTTTTCACATATTTATTTGTAAAAAGATGTTGAAAACCATTTAGCATTTTCCCTCAACTTCACAATTATGTGCCTCTTTGTGTTGGTCTTTCACATAAAATCCCAATTAAATACATTTTCGTTTTTGGTTGTACCGTGACAAAATGTGGAAAATTTCAAGTGTTATGAATACTTTTTTCAAGGCAACATATATATATTTTCTATTTTATTTATTACATTAATTATTCAATAAATATATTTAAATATGTAAATGTATTAATTATTTTACTTAGTATTATTTATTAATTTAATGTATAGTCAAACATTTTTTTTTTTGAGTTTTGTAAAGAGCAATAAAGGGTTAAAACCCTGTAAGTTTATTTTTGCTGCCTGTGTCCCATTGGGGAGCTTTTCTTTCATTTTATTTCCCAGAAGTGAGAAGAAGACTCTGCAAAGTGAGGGGAATTGGGCTTACTTGTCGCTGGCACATTTGTCCCCACTTGAAGGATTACCATAACCTCTTGCTCTGGTGACAACTGTAAGATTTTCGATTTCCCATCCCTTGCTGTCATGCTGCCATTGGTCATCAGAACAGATAAATCTACTTAGCAGGAACACTGACAGCAATATACAAAAAAAAACAAAAAAAAAAAAAAACGGTCAAGGGTCATAATCCTTCCCTGCTCTATGAAAACACATACACACCCATTTTATGTTCCATCCCTGCCGGGAGAAGATAGTGATTGTTGCTAGTGGCTAGACCAGCCGCTTGCAATAATTGCAAGTAAAATCAATTAGACTGGTTCTACCCAAGTTGATCAACTTGATACATTCAGCATGGTTCAAATCTTGGCCAATAGTCAAACCGTCTGTGGCCAGCATTACAATCTAAGGTCCCTAACTAACTTTCCTACATATTCATATATTAGGGCTAATGTAGACAGAAGACAATTAATCTACCAGCATGTCTTTGGAGTGTGGGAGGAAACTGGAGCACCTGGGCAGGTAGTTCCATGGTTGGGATTCGAACCAACAACTCTAGTGATGCTAGGCAGAAGTGCTGCTACGCAGAAGTGCTAACCACCTAGCCAATGTGCTGTCCTTGAAATCCAGTCTAACTTAACCTTATTTTCCTATTGTGTCTCACAGGTCCATATGACTTGATCTATAGATCCTAAAAACATACAATGTGTATCGTATATACTCGAGTATAAGCCGAGTTTTTCAGCACATTTTTTTGTGCTGAAAATGCCCCCCTCGGCTTATACTCGAGTCACCTTTTTGTGCCTGATCTCCTGGACTTTGGGGATCCGGTACCATCCGGCCGTAGGTCCTCTGGACCCCAAACGTTGCACACATGTAGCCCCACTCTTCCTCTTTAAGTGTGCAAAGTTTGTTGTCCAGGAGACCTACGGCCGGGGGGCACCGATTTTTCTAATCCGGGCACCTCTTCCATAGACACCTATGTTAAACGGTAATTTCTCTGGTGATTTTGGGGACCCGGTACCGGCCGGTCGTAGGTCCCCTGGACCCGGAACTTGGCACACATGTAGCCCTATTTCTTCTCTACAAGTGTGCAAAGTTTTTTGTCTGGGGGACCTACGGCCGGAGAGCACTGATTTTTCAAAGCCGGGCACCCCTTCCATAGACTCCCATGTTAAACGTCAGTCTAGTCATGGACACAGTGAGGCATGGGCACAGTGAGGCATGGGCACAGTGAGGCATGGGCACAGTGAGGCATGGGCACAGTGAGGCATGGGCACAGTGAGGCATGGACACAGTGAGGCATGGGCACAGTGAGGCATGGGCACAGTGAGGCATGGGCACAGTGAGGCATGGGCACAGTGAGGCATGGACACAGTGAGGCATGGACACAATGAGGCATGGGCACAGTGAGGCATGGGCACAGTGAGGCATGGGCACAGTGAGGCATGCACATGGGCACAGTGAGGCACAGTGAGGCATGCAGATGGACACCCTGGGCTTATACTCGAGTCAATACGTTTTCCCAGTTTTTTGTGGTAAAATTAGGTGCCTCGGCTTATATTCAGGTTGGCTTATACTCGAGTATATACAGTATATTTATCTATTTGCAGGAACCTGTTGACTGGCTTGGTGATTATAACGAACCGCTATCTGGTTTCTCCTGGAGGGGTGGTTCTGAGCGGGAGACCACCGGAATCCAGATATGGAGCGAAGTCTTCTTGGTGGAAAAGCCCGATGGAAAAACGGTAATGGATCGGTATCACAGATGACCCTTGTTGACTTTGGGGGAAGTATTCAGAGAGATGCTAACTACTATTGTTAATGTTTCAGGTGGCCGTGTTACTGATGGACACACAAGGAACATTTGACAGCCAGTCAACCCTAAGGGACTCCGCCACCGTGTTTGCCCTCAGCACCATGATCAGCTCCATTCAGGTGATACTTTTTTATACTCCAAGAGAACTTCATTCAATTGCAATAACAATAAAGTCAGTTAAAACAAGGATGACATAGACCACGTTTCTCATTGAGTGTTCGCAGCCATTTTTACAATGCAAAATGTATATCTAGATAAAAGTTTTTAAAACTTTATAGTGTTGAACAGTGCAGGTAATCATTGGGATAATATGTCCTGGTGGTGACCATTGTAGTTGACAAAGTAGAATAAATGGAGTAATTATGTATTAGGCTTCATTCTGACATCCATCCTGCATGTAGCCTCCCTTTGTTATCACGCCTGTATCTGCCCCAGGCTGTGTATGGGCAGCCTATAGAGGTGGATGCAGACGCAGCAGCTGCAAAAACACAGCAACATACTGGTGCGCGGATTCAAATGCAGACAGTCTGCGTTCGGATCTGTGCACCCACTCCTGCCCATATGTCAAATTTTGACATGCAGCCACAGATTGATGTTATCCAAATTAAAGTTGGATAGCACTATGTTTCCATTCACACAGTATAACTTAAAAAAAACAAAACAAAAAAATTGGCCTAGGCCAGAATGATGTGTTACTGGTTCTGCAGCCTCCTGGGATACGTACATTACATCTACCAGAGGGATGCAGGACCAGGCACACACAGTGTCTATGAGCAGGCCCAGCACGTCATCGTGCTGGTGGACTAAGATGGCAGCATGGGACCCAGTTTGTAACCCAAACAATGGATTGTAGTGGGGCAATGCTGGATTTGCTGTATGTGTATGTTTTTTGAAAATAGTAAAGCATTACATCATCATGTACAAAAAAAAAAACATTGGGTGGGGGAGTTCTATACTGCTTTAAAGAGGGAGCTGTGGAGTTATGTTCACCATGGAACTGCACTGGCATATCTCATTGATTTAACTGCTTCCTGACCAGCCGCCGCAGTTATGCTGCGGCAGGTTGGCTTCCCTGGGTGAGCCGCTGTAGCTGTACGTCGGCTGCTTTAAGACCACTAGGGGGCGCGGGCCCACGGCGCAACAACTGAGCTGATGCGCGTGCCCTGTGGTCGCGATGTCCACAGGGCACCCACGATCGCTCCACACAGAGACAGAACGGAGGTCTGTCAATGTTAAACAGTCAGATCTCCGCTCTGTCAGGGGTGAGGAGACTGATCAGTTGTTCCTAATGCCTAGGAACAACAATCGGTCTCCTCCCCCAGTCAGTCCCCTCCCTCCACAGTTAGAAACACTCCCTAGGACACACATTTAACCCCTTGATCGCCCCCTAGTGTTAACCCCTTCTCTGCCAATGACATTTATACAGTAATCAGTGGCTATTTTTAGCTGTATAAATGTCAATGGTCCCAAAAAAGTGTCAAAAGTGCTCGATCTGTCCGCCGCAATGTCGCAGATCACCGCTATTACTAGTAAAAAAAAAAAAAAATGATAAAAATGCCATAAATCTATTCCCTCTTTTGTAGACGCTATAACTTTTGCGCAAACCAATCAATATATGCTATTGCGATTTTTTCTTTTACAAAAAATATGTAGAAGAATACATATCGGCCTAAACTGAGGAAGAAATTTTTATTTCTTTTTTTTAAATTGGGGATATTTATTATAGCAAAAGGTAAAAAATATATATATTTTTTTTTTCAAAATTTAAGTTTTTTGTTTATAGCGCAAAAAATAAAAATCGCAGAGGTGATCAAATACCACCAAAAGAAAGCTCTATATGTGGGGAAAAAAAAGAACATCAATTTTGTTTTTGTACAATGTCGCACGACCGCGCAATTGTCAATTAAAGTGTTGCAGTGCCATATCGTAAAAAATCCCCTGGTCATTAAGGGTCCAAATCTTCTGGGGCTTAAGTGGTTAAACTAGATGTGCACACTGCCTGTCCTAAAAAAGGTTTACAGTGGGGGGTAAACTCTAATGCCGCGTACACACGATCATTTTTCACGTCGTGAAAAATTAAATTTTTTTTTTTCAACAAGAAAAACGACCGTGTGTGGTCTTTTTGTAACTTTTCCCGACGTGAAAAACGGCATTAAAAACGACGAGAAAAATTAGAACATGCTCTAATTTTTCTCGTCGTTTTTCCCATCATTTTTTTCCGCGGCTGTTTTCCCATAGGGAAACACTGCCGCGGAGCCCACAGACGGTCGTTTTTCTCGACAAGAGAAAAAATGACGTGAAAAACGACCGTGTGTGGGGAACAAGCCGTTCCCTCGTTTTTAATGTCATTATTCACGGCGGTTTTTTAACCGCCGTGAATAATGATCGTGTGTACGCGGCATAATGCATGATTTTTACCTATAGGTAAGTCTATAATAAGGCTTACCTGTAGGTACTGTAAATATCTCCTAAACGTGCGCCGTTTAGGAGATATTTACTGTGGATGCAGCCGGTGACGTCACCGGCGCATACACTCTGAAGGAACGGCTACCCGGGCTGGTCCTTCAGAGTCCTGTGCAGCTCCGGCCACTTACACAGCCAGAGTCTGCAAATCCGGAAGGAAGACCTGGTGCAGATGGAAGTGCCTTTAGCGGCAACAGGGTGCCACTGGAGGGCTTTGTTCTAAGGTAAGTTTTACATTACTTCTGCTGCGGAAGGTTTTACCCCCTTCATGACCAGGCCATTTTTTGCTATTTAGCACTGCGCTACTTAAACTGGTAGTTGCGTGGTCATGAAACGCTGTACCCAAACGAAATTCATATCATTTTTTTCACACAAATAAAGCTTTCTTTTGGTCGTATTTGATCACCACTGGGTGTTTTTAATTTTTGGGATATAATTGAAAAAAGACCATAAATTTGGAAAAAAAAAACAATATTTTCTACTTTCTGCTATAAAACATATCCAATAAAAAAAAATTGAATGTCTTCATAATTTTTGGCCAAATGGTATTCTGTTACATGTCTTTGATAAAAAAAAAATCTCAATAAGTATATTTTGATTGTTTTGCATAAAAGTTATAGTGCCTATAATCTATGGAATTGATATTGGATTTTTTTTTTCCGTTTTTATACTACTAATGGGATTGCGATAGTGCAGTGGGCAGTCCGCATGGATTGCAAGGCTTGGGAGATACATTGTTTGTCCCCTATTTGCCTATTTGTAGATTTCAAGCTATTCTAAACAATAGAAGCTGCCTATAGATTCATACAGTATGTATGAATGTGCTCCAAAAAAACAACAAGAAAAGTAAGAAATATTTTTTTAATTTATGTTAGGTATGTTGTGTGAATGGGAACACACAACAAATATACAGTGGGGGTTTCTCAAATTTGACAGCAAAAATGTAAATACTAATTAAAATGGGCTTTCGCACTATTGTACATGTCATTTTGCCCTGCCTCCTCCCCCCTCCCTCTCTCACAATTGGATATAAAAACACTATATTACCAAAAGTATTGGGACACCTGCCTTTACACGCACATTAAAGGGGTTGGAAAGGTTAGTGTTTTTTCACCTTAATGCATCCTATGTATAAGGTGAAAAACCGCCTGGCAATGACGGCCCCCCCCCCCCCCGTTTTACTTACCTGAGCCCGTTCA
Source organism: Rana muscosa (assembly GCA_029206835.1). Taxonomy (NCBI): domain Eukaryota; kingdom Metazoa; phylum Chordata; class Amphibia; order Anura; family Ranidae; genus Rana; species Rana muscosa. Next base: position 197,864,568 of record CM055126.1, on the reverse strand, counting down.
CCTGCTGTGCTCGCCCCCAACGTCCTCTTCTCCACGGAGTCTGGATAGATTGATAGCAGGGCAGCCATTGGCTCGCGCTGCTGTCAATCATATCCAATGACGTGGCGCGCCGGGGGGCAGGGCCGAGTGATACAGTCGGCGGCAATAGCCGCCGGCTGTATCACGGGAGCGCGCCCGCAAGCTAACCCCCTAGAGAGAGAGAGAGCTTCCCATGAAACGGGGGTAAGCTCTTGCGGGGAGGAGCTGAGACAGCCGCCGAGGGACCCCAGAAGATCAGGATCGGAGCCACTCTGTGCAAAACTAACTGCACAGTGGAGGTAAGTATAACATGTTTGTTATTAAAAAAAAAAAAAAAACAAAGCTTTACAACCACTTTAACTTTAAAGGCATCTCAGTCTGTAGGGTTCAATATTGAGTTGGCCCACCCTTTGCAGCTATAACAGATTCAACTCTTCTGGGAAGGCTGTCCACAAGGTTTAGGAGTGTGTCTATGGGAATGTTTGACCATTCTTCCAGAAGCGCATTTGTGAGATCAGGCACTGATGTTGGACGAGAAGGCCTGGCTCGCAGTCTCCACTCTAATTCATCCCAAAGGTGTTCTATTGGGTTGAGGTCAGGACTCTGTGCAGGCCAGTCAAGTTCCTCCACCCAAAACTCGCTCATCCACCATGTCTTTATGGACCTTGCTTTGTGCACTGGTGCGCAGTCGTGTTGGAACAGGAAGGGGCCATCCCCAAACTGTTCCCGCAAAGTTAGGAGCATGAAATTGTCCAAAATGTCTTGGTATGCTGACGCCTTCACTGGAACTAAAGGGCCAAGCCCAACCCCTGAAAAACAACCGCACACCTTAATCCCCTCTCCACCAAATGATTTGGATCAGTGCACAAAGCAAGGTCCATAAAGACATGGATGAGCGAGTTTGTGGACAGCCTTCCCAGAAGAGCTGAAGCTGTTATAGCTGCAAAGGGTGGACCAACTCAATATTGAACCCTACGGACGAAGGCTGGGATGCCATTAAAGTTCATGTGCATGTAAAGGCAGGTGTCCCAATACTTTTGGTAATATAGTGTATATTATATATAGCAGCATGTCAGCATTTCTAGAATAGGAGAAAATGACGTTTGTGTCCCCCCTGTCCCCCTTATGCATGCTATAATGTGCCGCAGGGCTTTGGGTCCTGAGTGAGCCCTGTGGGCCCTGCTAAGCACATGCAGGTTTCCCGGGCATGCACAAATGCAGGCTCCTATGGAGATTCCTTTGCCGTCTTTGCTCATGCAAATCTGCACATGCAGAGATGTGCCAAAAGGCCCTGCCAGAACCAGAAGGCTGGGCAGAGCCCTTCGGAACACCTACGCATGCAGCATAATGGTGGCGCCAAGAGGAAGCCAGTACAGAGAGGACTGGTGGCTTATTCTACCAAATAAATTTCCATGTGTGTGACCAGCTGGAGGCTCTTGCAACTTGCATAGTTGTTGGCAGATCTAAAGGACATTGTACAGACCAATTGCAAGATGTATGGTTAGCTTTACAGAAGGTAGAGGTTTTAAGGAAGTTGTCACCAATGGCCATTGTTCGTAGTCAGAGCAGGCAGGAGGCGGGGCAGTGACACTAACTCTGAAAATTGTGCCTTCATCTTACACACGTAAATGAATGTAACCTGATCTGTTACACTATTCTATGAAAATGGACACTCAGTTCTCTATATGTTTTACCTTCAAGGTTTACAACTTGTCACAGAATGTTCAGGAAGACGATCTGCAGCATTTACAGGTAAAGATAACACAACGATATAGGATAGCATTGAAATCTTGTATATTTAATTGGAAGGGTTCTGTCACACAGGAGATGAAAGTAGACGGTTGGGTCGCGTTTTTAACGTTTCCCTTGCGCCTATTAATGCCACTCAAAATTGTGAAAATAGGGAGCGGATGGAGATATTCACACTGCAGTGTTGTTTTGCGTTGCGGTGAAGCAAAAATAAAGCTGCCTGCAGAGTTTGGCAGGCGCTGACGCTTTGCAACTGCCTCCATTTACTTCTAAGCGCACAATAAACGCACTGTAACGCGCCTATGGCATTTACAGTGCTTTCACAGGTGCGGTTGCAAAGTAGGGTGACCACATTTCCAAACTACCATTCAGGGACACCCCCCTTCCCAAAAATCAGCTTGTGCTGTAACGAATCACAGCACAGTGTTTGGACACAAGAGGCGGGGTTTATGATTTCTCCAATCACAAGCAGGGGGCGGGGACTGTGCTCCTCCAGGCATTCCCGGCCAGGACAAGTACTGTCAGTGAGTAAATCGGTGATGTGGCAGCCTTTTTTGGGGGCATTAGTTTGGCTTTGGGGGTGACTATGTCAGTTTCATTGCGGGACACTGTATTGTCCTGGAATGAAGGTGCCCGGGACAGACCTGCAAAATGCGGGACTGTCATGGGCAATCCGGGACACGTGGTCACCCTATTGCAAAGCTTTAAAAGTGATTATTACCCATTGTAGCCTTGTACAAAATAAAAAAACACATATCACAGGGTGCTTGAGGAGTGTTGCCTGACACAAGATGAATGCCTGTACAACACATCTAAAATGCTCACTAATGCTATAGGTAGGTTACTATGCTTTAAGACTGCTTTAGAATTCAACACCTGTGTGAAAGAGCCCTGAACGTGCCTAAAATTGAACTCCAGGTGGATATAGGAAAACACAATTTAATGCACTTGTGAATAAAAAATAAAAAAATAAAAGCATTTTTAAATGTAGCTAGCATAAATACCTGGATCTGTCTTAAAAAAAGCCTCATGTAATCTCCTGTGCAACAGAGCCTAGAATGGGAGAGGGAGGGCCAGTACTCCAAGCAGTGGCGGCTGGTGCTCCATTTTTTGGGGGGGAGTTGCAAACAAACCAAGCGCCACCCCCCCCCCCCTCGGTCGATCGGTCAGTCCCCCCCCATCGCTCGATCGCTCATCTGTCTGCCCACCAGTCCCGCACTTTCCCCATCTAGGTCCTTCGGCAGCTTCGGATCCTTCCTGAGTCTCCGCCTCCTCGGCAGCTTCCCCTGCGTCTCCTCCTCCTCCTCGGTTGACTTCCTCCTCGATGGCCAATGCAGTCGCATCTCCTCTTGGCCAATAGGGTCTCAGGGCCCGCTTCCTGATTGGCCGGGAGGAGAATCAGGAATACAACAGCATATAATAATTTGTTATTGTCACACAAGTGGGTGGGCTCAGGGTGCAGTGCTTTTTTGAAGCCTATTAGAGCCTCCGGCTCTAATCACGTGCTTCGAAAAAAAAAAAACATTGGAATCCATGCATCTAGCGCCCCTTATGTAGATTAGGCGCGGGACTCATGGATTAGGGACCTGCTGACAGGTAGAGAGAATACAGAGATGAGACCATCTGTCTCCTCCTCCTTTACTATCCAATGAAAGACTGGGAGAAAGTTGTTGAACAAGCTGTATGGATTGGTGCTGAAAAAAAAAATCAGGCTGGCTTTGCTGTTTGCCAATAACATGCAAGAGAAACATAGTAGCAAGAAGCAGGGATTAAAAGCGTGTAAAAAGTTTATTGGTAAACAAAGTATCACTTACAAGGAGGAAAACTGTGATGGGTTCACCGTGCTGGTAGTCAGTGTGTCAGCATGGCTAAATGGAACATTAGAGATCCGTGAGATCAGCTAGCCCAGGGACAGAGCGCAGGACCCGCCAAAATAATATGTCAACGGCGTCTACGGTCACTCCTGATGCAAGCCCAACACAGGTAAACTCAGCCAAATGTATGAGTGAAATAGGTGACAACATGTTTCGAGGGCTCCATCCCCTTTATCAAGCCTTTTATTGCTGTCTTCTAAAAGTATATAAATCTCAGGGTTGGCTGGACAAAATGACAAGTCTATACAGCTCCCAGATGTGTCTTTTATTTATTTAGTTGTTTTGCTTGAGTTCTGCTTTAAAATTATATTTTCATTATTGATAATGCTAGCCTGTAAAACACGAAGTGGTATACTTACCTTTTCAAGGGGGGGTGTTCAAAATAGTATTAAAGAGCTTCGGATGCCAGTGCTTTTCCACAGTGTTGTATAGCATGTCCCCTGCTTGTAGGTCAGTTAAAGTATAACTAAAGGCAAAATGTTTTTTTTTTTTTTTTTAGTTTTGTTTTTGTTTTGGATAGAGTGGAGATGGATTAGAACACCTGTCAGTTTTTATCGCTGTCTGTGCCCCTGTTAGGAAGAATTGCCCTCTCTATTTGTCCTGTTTACCATTATCATTAAAAATTAAAGGAAAAGAAAATCCAAAATTTTGGGTTGTCCCAAGAAAAGTAATAGAGAGGAAAGCGTCCAATGTGGACACTAGTTCTGGTAACCCGGGGATCCCCAAGAGATTCCCTTAAAGCGGAGTTCCACCCAGAAATGGAACTTACGCTGATCCGGTTCCTCCCCCCCTCCGGTGTCACATTTGGCACCTTTCAGGGGCGAGGGGGGGGGCAGATACCTGTCTAATACAGGTATTTGCTCCCACTTCTGGCAAAAGATCGCCGCAGTATCTACACCATGTCCGGCCCCTCCTCCGCTGTCTTCTGGGAGACACACAGGTCCCAGAAGACAGCAGGGACCACTCAGAACACGCAGCGTGACTCGCGCAGTAGGGAACCAGGCTGTGAAGCCGCGAGGCTTCACTTCCTGATTCCCTTACTGAAGATGCCAGCGCTTGCACCCGGAGCCGAGGAATGGGTCGGCTTCGGGTGAGGACATTGCCGGCTCCCTGGACAGGTAAGTGTCCTTATTTTAAAAGTCAGCAGCTACAGTATTTGTAGCTGCTGACTTTAATTTTTTTTTTTCAGGCGGAACTCCACTTTAATTTGCAGGAATTTCCTCTCACTTCCTGTTTGGCTATGGGACAAGTAGTGAAGGTAAATCTCCCTAATGGGACAAAGATGGCAAAAATAAACCTTACAGGGGTTATTCTGTAAGCCTCTCGAAAAGGAAAATAATTGTTTTGCCTATAACTCTACTTTAATGCTGTATTCTGTAATAATGAAGCAGCCAGCAGGAGGGGACTACAACTCCCACCAGGGGGCACATTGTTTCTCAAACCTTCTAATGTTGGATAGCAGTGGTAACCGGAGCTCTTCAAGAAAGCAAAGATTTCATACATGTTCTACTGGAAAGGTAAAAGGTCAAACATTTTAAATCTAATCAATATATATTTTTTTTTCAATTAACAATTTTTTATTGTGTTTTTCTTCAAAGAAAATACAAAGGGATGTAAGACTTAAAAAAAATAAAAAATGGAGTACATTACGTTTCTAGGTTGTCGAACAGCGATAGTAAAGTTTTATCCATATACTTGTAAGAAATAGCAGGCACCCAACCAAAGATGGGAGTGATGCAGAGATGCGTCATAGAAAAACAAAATCAAACATCCAGCAAACTATTCGGGACAAAGGGAGCCCTTAGAGTACTCTCAAGGGAGAGCAAGAAAGAGGAAAAGAGGAAAGAAAAGAAGAGAGATCATCATGGTAGCTCAGTCACCTGGTCACGGTGGGTCCTCCCGAAGGTGCCACAGCTCCCAGACTTTGTCGTGGGCGTCCAGCTTATCCTGCAGCCTGGCCGTCATTTTCTCCATCAGCTCCACGTCTTTGATTCTAGCGTGCAAGGCCTCGGGAGTAGGGGGGGATTGTTTTTTCCAGTTTAGAGCTATGAGACAGCGTGCAGCTGTGAGGATATGGCTTGTCAGTTTTTTGTAGGGTACGATAAGCCGCAGCGGCGAGAGGCCTAGTAAGAAGAACTTGGGGGTCATGGGGATCGGCATTTCCAACAACCGTGACAACAGCTGCTGTACTTCGGTCCAGTAGGGAGTGAGTAGAGTGCAACTCCAATAAATGTGAAGGAGGGACCCCCTGTCTTTCTGGCAGCGCCAACAGCGGTCTGAGCTGGAGGGGTATATGGCGTGGAGCACATCAGGGGTCATGTACCAAAAAAGAAGGATTTTGTAGGTGTTTTCCTTGTATAGAGTGCAGAGGGAGCCCTTCGCTGCCCGAGACCATATGATCCGCCACTGTTCTAGGGGAATTTCCTCATTGAGGGCCTTCTCCCACCTAATCATGTAGGAATGTTTACCCCTCGAATCCATGGAATAGGCGTTAAGTATTTTATAAATGGATGAGATTAAGCCCTTCTGGGCGGAGCCTGCCAGGACCAAGGACGCAAAGGGGGTTGGGGGGGAGAAGTGTAAGTCGGGAGCTATGGTCATAGCATAGTGGCGGATTTGTAGGTAGCTATAAAATGCTTGGTGCGGTAGGCCATATTTGGTCTGAAGTCTAGGGAAGGGTAATAACGTGCGCTTTACGGGATCCACTAGATTCCCGAAATGAAATAGATTCCGAGACGTCCAGGGGTGCGACATCTGGCGGGAGAGGCTATCCGGCACTCTGGGATTACAGACGAACGAAGTCAAGAGCGAACGCTCAGAGTTCAACCCAAAAGGACCCGCCACCCTGCGCCAGAGCCGCCTTAGCTGAGACATGGAGCCCAACAATCGGTCGGGGGGACCTCCGCACCCGCACTCCAAAGCAGACTATTTGGATGGGTCGGGGCTAGCCATATTTTCTCGATCTCCGTCCACCTGTTATAGGACCACTGAGTGAACCACGAGGCTATAGCGTGGAGCTGGGTCGCCTGGTAATACCCGACTAGGTCAGGTACCGCCAAGCCCCCATCCGAGCGCGCTGCCAATAGTACCGACCGAGGGACCCTATGTCTCTTGTAGTTCCAAATAAATTTAATAAGGTCAGATTGGAGACTTCTCAGGTGTTTGTAGGGGACTGGGATGGGCAGTGTTTGGAAGAGGTAAAGGAGCTTCGGGAGAATCGCCATCTTAACTGAGGCGATCCGGCCGAGTAGAGAAATGCGATGCTGCTTCCATTGCGTGATTAAAGTTCTAATCGAACGGAAGAGAGGGGGGAAGTTCTCCTGATACAGAGTAGAGAATTTTGAGGTGATATGTATGCCTAGGTATTTCAAGGTGGTATTCTTCCAGTGATAGGGAAAGTTGGCCTTCAGCTGAGCGAGTTCCGTTTCAGGAATATTAATAGGTAGGGCCTCTGACTTGGATTTGTTAATTTTGAATCCCGAAAGGGCTCCATAGCGGGCCAGTTCCGCGTGGAGATTTGGAAGAGAGATCCTAGGCTGCGTCAGTGAAAGGATAACATCGTCTGCAAACATGGAGACCTTAAATTCCCGACCTCGTACCGAGATTCCCCGGATAGCCGAGTTACCCCGGATGGAGGCTGCCAAGGGTTCAACGCAAAGCGCGAACAGCAGGGGTGAAAGCGGACACCCCTGCCGTGTGCCATTGGTTATAGAGAACGAGGGTGAGAGGGCAAAAGGGGTTTTTACCTGCGAGGACGGGTTGGAGTAGAGGTGCCGGATTGCTTGCAAAAAAGGACCCCGGAACCCAACATGGCGGAGCGTCGCAAACAGGAAGGGCCACCCAAGCCGGTCAAAGGCCTTCTCGGCGTCCAGGCTAAGGAGCAGGGACGCCGATTTCTCCCTGTTCGCCACGTCCACCAGATCAATCACTTTCCTAGTATTGTCGCCTGCCTGCCGGAGCGGCACAAAGCCCACCTGGTCCTTGTGGATGAGGGAGGGGAGAACCATATTTAAACGGATTGAGAGTAGTTTTGTAAAGATTTTTAGGTCTGAGTTCAGGAGGGCGATAGGTCTATAGTTGGCACACAGAACAGGGTCCTTATCGGGCTTGGGGATCAGGGTGATGAAGGAGCGCTGCATATCCGCCGGGACATTAGTGTCTCGCAGGAAGGCATTAAAAAGTTTACACATGTGGGGAAGCAACAGGGGGAGGAAAGACTTGTAGTATTCATAGGGTAGTCCGTCTGGGCCTGGGGATTTGTGGGAAGGTAGGGATTTAACTGCCTGTTCTATCTCTTCTTCGGTGATCGGCATATTTAAGGCCGTTAGGTCAGAATCCTGGAGTTTGGACACTCCACTCTGGTCTAGGTACTGTGTCATGCGTAGTGAGAGGTCAGGGGAGAGGGGGCCGTTGGGGATGTCAGGATTGTTATAGAGGTGCATATAAAAGTCAGCAAAGGTGTGGGCTATGTCCTTAGGATGAGAGTGTATGTTGCCGAGTTTGTCTTTGATCTGGTGAGGCGTAGTCGCAAGGTGGCTATCCCGCAGCTTTCTCGCTAAAAGGGAATGGGCCTTATTACCTTTGTCATAATAAACTTGTCGCAGTCTAATCAGAGCCTTTTCTACCCGACCTAGTGCTAGATCCTTTAGTGTCATACGCAGGTTCGTGATTTTTTTAAGAAGGGAGAGGGTGGGGGACGTCAATAGACGTCGCTCCAAGACCCCAAGCTCCCTCTCGGCTCGCAATTTCGCAGCCAAGGCATCCCTCCTCAGAGCTGAGGATATCGCCATGCATTTACCTCGGATGACCGCCTTATGAGCCTCCCACAATGTGGAGAGGGACACGTCGGGTGTGGAGTTCTCCGTGAAGTAAAGTTGCAGGGTGGTGCTCATGTCTGTTTTGGACGGGAGGTGTTGGAGGAGAAATGTGTTTAACTTCCAGTTGTAGGGTCTAGAGACTGGGGCGCCCACGTCCAATGTAAGCAAGATAGGTGCGTGGTCTGACCAGGAGATCGGGAGTATCCGTGCCTCACGGGTCACTCGGAGCGTGGAGCTGTTGGTAAAGAAGTAGTCGATACGAGAGTGGGTGCGATGCGGGGCGGAGTAGAAGGTGTACTGCCGATCACCCGGGTGGAGAGCCCTCCAGGCATCAAAGAGAGCATAACGTCTGGAGAGTTGGCGGAAAAGCCTCGAGTCCCAGAGGGCTCGAGCCGACGACGCCTGTGGGCTCACCACCAGGCGATCCGCAGTTGCAGAGTGGGCCAAGTTAAAGTCGCCCCCTATCACCAAAAGCCCATGTTCAGTTCTGAAGAGGCGGGCAAACACCCCCGACAAGAATCTATGTTGCTTAACATTCGGGGCATATAGAGCACAGAACGTGATCGCCTGTGTACGCCACAGTCCCCGAAGGATAACAAAGTGACCACGTGGATCACTATAATAACCAGAACAGATAAATGGAGACCCGTGCTTGATCAGTATAGCAACCCCAGCTCGCTTGCGGGGGCCGGAAGAGGAGTAGATCTGGGGAAACTGCCTGGATGCGAATGCAAATGACCCCCCCTTGTCAAAATGTGTCTCCTGGACGAGGACAACGTCCGCGCCCGACTGTCTAAACTCCCTCAGCGCCAGATGCCTCTTTCTGTCGGAGTTCAGGCCGTGTACGTTCAGGGACAAGACCTTAGCCATGGCAACGGGTGGGGGAGGGGAGGAAGTCTCTTACCTGGCTTGGCGTGGAGCTGACGAAGGCCAGGGGTCAGGGATCTGCACACCTCGGGAGATGGTCCAGGCGAGTTCCACGAACCGCGCGGAGAGCCACTCGATGATGAAGAAGGAGAGAGAAGAGAGAAAGACCAGAAAATAGGAAAAAAAAGAGAGTGAGCACGTAGAAAACAATAGACAAATAGAACAAATACTTGCATTTGACCTTGAAAGGCTAATAGGCCTAGGTCAATACGGTTTCCCAGGGATCCACCCAACCAAAGTCCACTAGGAGAGGTCAGGCGGATGCAAGGGAGCCCTAAGTTGGTCAGTGGACACGTAAAAACTCAGCTAAGAGATAGTAAACACTTAACCAGGGAGGGGGTGGCGGGGATGCAACAAAAAATCCTACTCTCACGAGACCCATCTGGAGCTCGCCCGTAAGAGAAACTGGGAATTTAAGCTAGGACACTTAAGAGGGGACTAGAGGTTCAAGAATGTCCAGGGCTGAAACAGCAGGCGAATCATATGGGCAGGCAGTTCAGTAAGAGGCAACATATGGGAAGAGTCTCAGCAGGTTCAGCCATTGCTGTGCCGAGCAGCCTTGCGGGAAGCCCCATTATTTCGTGAGCGCTTAGATGAGGGGACTTTCTGCCAAGTTGCAGGTGGCGGGGGTGGCGTCGCCACGAGGTCCCACTCTGGTAGTTGGGGGACGGATATCCCCAGGGCGTCACAAAAGGCAGGGAGATCCTCGGGGTATCTCAATGCAGCCGATTTGCCCTGATGGTTAGCCGTTAGACTGAAGGGGAAACCCCATCTGTAGAGGATGTTCCCCTCTTGCAGGGCATGAAGTAGCGGTTGTAGGAGTCTGCGCTTCTGCAGAGTGATCCATGAAAGATCCGGGTACAGCTGCAAGGGGGCATCATGTAACATTATTTTGCGCGCCAGTCGGGCCTGTCGCATGATCTCTTCCTTCAAGGGATAAGAGCTGATCCTACAGATGATATCCCGTGGTTTAGAGTTGGCGCCTTTGGGGCGCAAGGCCCGGTGGGCTCTGTCCATTTCAATGTGCGTTGTGGGAGGCTGCCCCAGAAGACCGTTAAACACAGTCTGTAAGGAGGTCTTTATGTCCTCAGGGCCATCCGACTCTGGGACCCCCCTCACCCGGATGTTGTTTCTGCGCCCCCTATTGTCCAAGTCCTCCACGTGACTATATAGGAATATGAAGGTATTGGGACTTTTAAGGTGCAACAACTACACAATATTCAATATAAAAAATATAATTTTATTACAAAAAAATATATGAAAATTCATATGTACAAATATACATGAACCATCAAAATAAACATAATAGAGTTTCCAAAGTGCATACAGACAAAATTCTCTACATGTTTCGCCATTTTGTAGGCTTCCTCAGGAGTTTGTCATGCAAATACTGGAAACAAAAAAAGGAAAAATAATAAATACATAATATTATTTACTCAAATTTCAAACTCAAAATTACAAAACAGAATATTATTAAGAAAAAAAGGATAACTGAAAACCATAACCAGCCCAATGGTTGCTCAAAAGTTCATCTCAAAATTAGATCTATTTATTCAAGGTATATGACCTTATTAGTATCAGTTGTAAGTACATTACCTGTAAATTTTGATGGTACAATCTAAAATGAAGAATGACCAGATAGCCAATGAGCTATCCCACACGGGGGCGCCCGTAAGGAGGGGATCATATGGTGTATCATAGAGGGGGAGAAATACTGGCACAAATAACCACCCGGATATTACTAGCACAGGAACAGAGGGCCATCTGGGGGAAATTACAAAGAAAATTCGAATGAAGTCAAATAACAATCTATGTATAAAAGTAAAGGCGTCTAATCTAGTTATACGGCACATACCCCATCAGTATTTACCTGTTTATGGCTGTTGATAGTAAAAAATATAAATTAGAATAGGCAAAAAAGGGGGCAGTATCTCCAAAGTACCCCAATCAGTGTCCACTCTAAAGGAAACAGAAATAGTGGAAATTACTATAAATATATATAATAATCCCCTCTAGTTGGTAATCAGAATTTTAATTTTTAGCCATATACTTGCTAGCTGATATATACCTGGTTAATCCAATTGGATAAAGTGTGTCCACATTAGGGCATCTCTGCCGAAAAACTTGTTTTACAAAACCGATCAATCAGTTTACTGAAAAAATATAAAATATAAAAACCAATTGGGATTAAAGACCAAAGTAAACCAGACAACAGGATAAAAACCAATGTTGCCCATAAAGAGATCTAGTGCCTAAGTAATTTACCTTTGACTGATATCTAAGAACGTCTTCTCCCCAGAGTGTTGGTCATGCTACTGATTTACAAGGCTGCGATCCGGACTATATACCCCCCCTCCCCCTTCCCATTGGACGCACAATGGCGCCAAATCAATGGGCGGAGCGGGCACGTCAGTTCCGACATCCGCCCATCGTCAGATCCGACCCGGAAGTGACAATTCCACCACTGAAAAACCGGAGACGTCCGCCGGAAGCACCACCCCGCTCATCAGGAGAAAACATCCTGACGAGCTGGACGCACCATAAGACTGATCCGGAAGGGGAAAAAACATGCCTAAAGTATAGAAAAGGGCAGACTTCCTTTTAAAATCACGGCAGAAAGGGCACATTGGATGTTAAAAAATGGGGCCAGGATATCCGGTGGGCTTAGTCAGATGGCGCTCAGATTGTCTCCCAAAGGAGAACAAAGAGAAACGCCCTGGGCGCCCATATGATCACCAAATCCCCCCCAAGAAAGAAAAGGGAAACGCCACCCTAAAAAATGTGGTAAACTCAATTGAAATCAATTACATATAATGTAGATTTATCAATGATTAAAGAGAGCCCCTATGGAATATAGAAATGGTACATTCAGTCACCTGTACATAAAGACAAATTTAATAAACAAAAATAAAAATAACAAAACAAAATTTAATTTGTTTTAAACAGAGTCTACATATACAGCATAACGATTTTTTTTCCTACAAAAAGGGTTTGAAACTGATGGACTCATTTAACCCGGGATACATAGTAGCTCTCAAGGTATGTATCCATCTGGTTTCTCGTTGTAGGAGATTTTTGTCCACATCCCCACCTCTTTCATTAAGAGGTATGTATTCTAAAGCAAAGAATTTAATCTTTGACAGATCGAAGGAGTGGAAAAGACCACTATGTCTACTAATAGGAGTCTCCATTTTTTTCTTTTGAATGAGAGATACATGGTCTCTCATTCTGTGAAAGAAAGGCCTCTTCGTTTTACCAACATAGAAGGCCTTACAATCACAGATCATCAAATAAATTACGCCAATTGACTGGCAATTGCTAAAGAAATTTGGTCTATACGTAACTCCATTAGGGAGAACTATTTCAGTAGAATCATATATAAACCTGCAAAATTCAATTATTATTATTATTATTTTTCCTTTTTTTGTTTCCAGTATTTGCATGACAAACTCCTGAGGAAGCCTACAAAATGGCGAAACATGTAGAGAATTTTGTCTGTATGCACTTTGGAAACTCTATTATGTTTATTTTGATGGTTCATGTATATTTGTACATATGAATTTTCATATATTTTTTTGTAATAAAATTATATTTTTTATATTGAATATTGTGTAGTTGTTGCACCTTAAAAGTCCCAATACCTTCATATTCCTATATAGCTTCGTAATGAAGGGATGTGGTGCCTATGAGATACAGGTGACAGGTATTATTTTCAATTTCTCCTCCACGTGACGTTGCATATCTCTCAGGAGGGAACGATGGTCTGCGCCTTGTGTTTGGACCCTGTGAACAGCTAGCTTGGTGTCTTGAATGTCCTCCTCGGCCATTTCTACACGATCGGCCAAGTGCCTGAGGCCGGACTGTAGGGCTTGGATTTCTGAGCGGCACGTGGACTTCACGTCCTCCACCAGTTGTCTAAAGTCCTCCTTAGTAGGTATCGCCTGTAAATATGATTGCCACTGTGGGGGTGGAGGTTGGACGTGGGCCAACATGGGGTGTTGTTCTGGTGGAGGCAGTCGGGGTGACAACGGCTGAGAGTGTGGAGTAGTGTAGCCATGCGCCAGGTACGCCAGCCCAGCAGGTGAGGCCCACTGATCGCCCCAGGGTGGCACCTGGTCCGGCCTGGGGGGCTGTATGGCTGCAGTATTAGGTGGACGTGGAGCAGGGGAGCAGCCGTTTTGAGAGCTAGTGGGAGCTGGCAGTACCTGTAGTGCCACAGGAGAGCTGGGGGCCTGTGTGGGAGACCGTCTCTGAGCCTCATGAGGGGGCGGTATATGAGTGGAGGGTTGGAAGTCCTCCCGAGGCCTCACAGGCTCCTGAGGTGTCTGGACTGCAGGACATATGGGGCCCGGCAGAGTGGGGAAGTCCAGTGAGGACTCCGAGTGAGAAGGGGAGCCAGGGCTCGGTCCCTGCATGCAGGGGTCTGAAGCTGTCCGTAGCAGACGTGGGAAGGCATCCGAGCACTGAGTGTAGTGCGGGGGAGGAGGGGGAGGGAGCATGGCGGCCTGCACTCCTCGTGGTGTCACCTCGTGGAGGAGGAAATGGCTGGGTGTACTCACAGCTCCTGACGTGGAAGGAGAGTCCGCGGTGTCCGAGGCCGGCAGGGATTCAGCAGATGTCCGGTCGGACGTGTATGCCGTCGGATTCTTCTGTGCGGAGGACCGCGAGCGGGTCATGGAGGGGTCCGGCGCCATCTTGCTTGTTCTCCCGGGGGAAGAAGCAGGCTGTAGGAAGAAGTCCCTGAGGTCCGCTGCTGATCCGGGCGGAGGCTGGGACGATCCCCTGTGTTCAGTGGAGCGGGTGTTCCGGGATTTGCCCATCCTGGTGTAGCGAATTGTCCCCAAAAGTGCCTATAAAGCTCGGGCCGGGAGAGAGCTGTGGATCTAAGCTGCCATGTAGGTCGGCTTCCGGACACGCCCCCCCTAATCAATATTTTTTATTAGACCAATATAACTAATTTTATAAGTGACTAAGTGTAGCATAAAAAAAAAGATGGTTCAATAAAGCTTTGAAAACTAAAAAAAGTTTTTTTTTTTATATTTAGATAACAGATTACTGGGTAACTATTCCCTTACCGTAAAAAATACATGCTTTAAGGGCATTTTTTTGCTCCTTGAAAGGAGCATGCATCTGGTTTACCTGTATGCTGAGCACATAGAAATAATTTACAATGTATCAGCCATTAATGGTTGAGTTAGGAAATCCAGTCTCTTTGTCACCTCCATCTCTGCAGAATGGCAGCACAATGCTTCTTAGTCGCCTTATGTGACTCACTTCTGTCTGACACTGTAGAGTCTATGCAGAACAAGCAATGTCTAGCCTAGCAACAGGCAGACTAAATCCAGTCCTACAGTATGTGTAGCAAGGAAAGAGAACTCATAGCAACCAATTAGACTCCAGATGTTTCCTTGTGCAGCAGGTTATCCAATGAATTATAGCATCTGCCTGATTACAATGTGCAACGCTCCCCTCCCATCCTGCGCATATACAGTGGAACCTTGGATTACGAGCATTATCCGTTCCAGGAGAATGCTCATAATCCAAAGCACTGGCATATCAAAGCGAGTTTCCCCATTGAAGTCAATGGAAACGAAAATAATTTGTTCCGCATTGACTTCAATGGCATGCAATACCGCATGTGGCCAGAGGTGGGGGGGGGGGCGCGGGAGAGCCTCGGAAAGGCCCGGGGACAGCTCGGCTGAACTCGGAAAGGCTTGGGAACGGAGTATTTCCGTGTTTTTCCAAGCATTTACAAACGGCTCTGCTGGGCTCCATTCAGCTCCGGCGCCCCCCCCACCTCAGGCCAAACGCGGTACTGCACACCGCTGTTGCTTGAATCCTGCTCGTTTTGCAAGACAACACTCACAAACCGAGTCAGGATTTTTTTTAAAACAGTGCTCGTATTGCGATACGCTTGTTAACCGCGTTACTCGCAATCTGAGGTTCCACTGTACTTTTCGGCCTGGATCACACCTATGCATTTTTTAGTGGCATGGGGGTCCCCCCAAAATCCATACCAGGCCCTTATCCGAGCATGCAGCCCGGCAGGTCAGGAAAGGGAGGGGACGAGCGAGCGCCCCGCCCCTCCTGAACCATACCAGGCTGCATGCCCTCAACATGGGGGGAACATGGGGGGATGGGTGCTTTGGGGCAGGAGTGGCGACCCCCACCCCAAAGCACTTTGCCCCCATGGCTCCCCCCTATGTGAATGAGTATGGGGTACACTGTACCCCTACCCATTAACCCCAAAAAAGTAGTGTAGTGTTAAAAAATACAGTAGACGACAGTTTTTGATAAGTCATTTATTAAAAATATCTTCTTCTTCTCCGCTTCTTCCTCCGGTCTTCCTCCATCTTCTCCCACATCTTCATCCTCCGGTCTTCTCCTTCTCCCCCTACTTCTTCTTCCACTCTTCTTTCTTCTTTGTCCGATGTTGTTCATCCTCTGCCGCCTCTCCCGCCGAAGACCCTACTCCGATGCTGCGTCCCACTGATCTGTCCGTGCCGATGTCAAGCATTTCTTAAATAACGATGGGGGCCTGGCAATCGGATTATGTCATCCGGAGGCCACGCCCCCTTGTGACATCACAGACCCATTATGCCCCGACGGTAACGTCACAAGGGGGCGTGGCCTCCGGATGACATAATCCGATTGCCACACCCCCATCGTTATTTAAGAAGCAAGAGTTTCCGGAGTCCTAAAAGTTATTTCAAGGGTTCCTCTGTGTAAAAAAAGGTTGAGAAAGGCTCTGCACAGCACCAGAATGAAAAGATGTTGCCTCCGTGGGACATTACACAGATGACATCTAATACAGCATGTCAGATGGAGTAAAAACGCCACGTGTATTGTTGTCCCAACCACTTAGTCAGGGACCATGTGCAGTCTTTTTATACCCATGTACTCGAGACATACTGTATGTTGTTATTGTTTTAATAAAGTGAATTAAATATATATTTTTTTGATGATGCAGTATTTGATTTTATTTCTAGGGGTGCACTTTGTATAGTTCGTCTCAGGTTCTTTCTTTGGTGTGGGTTCCTCTGTGTGTTCATTAAATGTTACGTGGATTGGATACAGAACTCACAGCTAAATTATTTGATGGCTTTTTTTTTCTTGTCTACACCTAGCTGTTCACAGAGTACGGCAGACTGGCTATGGAGGAGACATTTCTGAAACCGTTCCAGGTCAGTGTGTCATCTACTATATATAGATACCTTGTAATCTGCTGCTAGGTCCAATGTGACGGACATTGGCAAACATAAAAACGCCTTTAATGTGGTACAAAGTGTGGTATCCATTACGTTATATTTATGTAATGAGCTAAGTGAGACTTATACAAACCAATCGATGCAAATATTTGATCGGTATCTTTGGTGCAGAATTTTGATACTTTATTAGAATTAGGTGAGAAAAGTGAGGAGTAAAGCATTTTTATAATAACCTGGAGATGAACTCTAGGCAGATATAAAAGACACAGAATAATGCAGCTCTGTAATCATAAACACATGTATTTGTTAAGTGAAAGTCGTGTGAGAACCTGAAGGTGACCTGGAATCAGCCTATTGCAGTCCCTGTACAGCAGGGCCAAAGTGTGGGAGAAAGAAGCAGTACAGGGCACCAATCAGTTGATGATGTGCTGACAAGAAGCATGCTGATAGGTGGAGAGGGCAGAGTGATAGAAAGATGAGCTCATCACTGTGCTGCTTCTCATTTAACTGTCCAGTCATGGGCCGGGGTGGGTCCTGGGTGACCTGGGCTCATTGGAAGTGGGCTGAATGATGCTGAATATCACACTGAAAACATCTAGCAGCAGAAGAAAATCTTCGGATCGAAAATCATTATTACAGCAATTCATTTTTAGCTTGATATATTTGTCCATAGTCACACATTTTTAAACCACTTTTACTATTAGTGAACTTGCGGTACAGAAATATGGCAACATCCACTCTATAGAGCAGTGATGGCGAACCGTGGCACCCCAGATGTTTTGGAACTACATTTCCCATGATGCTCATGTACTCTGCAGTGTAGCTGAGCATCATGGGAAATGTAGTTCCAAAACATCTGGGGTGACAAGGTTCACCATCACTGCTATAGAGCAAAGCCAGGCAACAAGTGAAATCAGTCCAATGAGGTGGTAATATTATCCAGGAGACATAACAATTCATTGATGCTAAACCTCCAGTGCCAGTTTGGTACATTGGACCTACTCATGCTTTGCAGCAGTGGGGTCTTGGGTTTTAATCCCCACCAGGAACACGATCTTCATGGAGTAGTTATGTTCCAAAACAATATACAAATATATATTCTAGAAAGGAGGAACAGCATACAAATAAATATATAGCCACCATTATTTATTCACTTAAACCAGAGGTCTCCAAACTTTATAAGCAAAGGGCCGGTTTAGACTTCAGACTTTAGGGGGGGGGGGCTGGAGTGGCCAGTGGAAGTATAAAATGCTCCAGCATCAGTGGGAGTAAAAAAAAAAAACATGGTGCCTGAAGTCAGTAGAAGGAGGAATAGTGTCCCCATCATTGGTATTACTGGGAGGAATTACAGTGCCTCGAAAAAGTATTCATACCCCTTAAAATTTTCTATATTTTGTCATGTTACAACCAAAAACGTAAATGTATTTTATGTGATAGACCAGCACAAAGTGGCACATAATTGTGAAGTGGAAGGAAAATGATAAATGGTTTTCAACATGTTTTACAAATACATATGTGAAAAGTGTGGCGTGCATTTGTATCCAGCCCCCTTTACTCTGATACCCCTACCAACGCTGTATCCTGGCCTAGGGCAGCACTTTTGCAGGGGGGCAGCACGGAGAGTCCCCACCGGCTTGCGCTACACTGTTAGTGTAGCGCCAGTCTTATGGGGCGGACTGAGTTGAGAAGCAAATTAGTCTAGATTCCCCATAAAGCGGCCGCACTGCTTCCGGTATGTGGGCGGCCGGCATTCCGCAACTGTGGGGGGGGGGGCACTGCTTCTAATTTTGACTGTCCTATCATTCTGGACCACAAACCTTCCTCACGGTGCTATATGTTTTCTGCTGCACCATTGGCATGGTTATATCTTCTTAGTCCTCTCCATAAAATTATCAGAAATTTATGCTTAAAGTAGAACTATAGGCAACCCCTTTTTTTTTCATTTTGGATAAAGTAAGGGAGGGTAATAGCCCCTGTCAGTTTATTTTTTACCATCCCTGGCCCATTGCAGAGATTTGCCTTCACTTCCTGCCCCATAGCCAAACAGGAAGTAAGAGGAAATCAATGCAAATTAAGGGAATCCATTGCCCCCCCCCCCCCCAGGCCCTCAGAACTAGTGTCCCCACTTGAAAATTTCAGGGCGGGTCTTAAACAGAAAGGAGTGTGGCCTTGACAGGAAGGGGTGGGTCATATTTAAATTAGGGGGTGCACACGTTTATTCAGGCCTAGGGCAGCACAAAACCTAATTACACTACTGACCCTTACATAATATCTAGTGGAACCAATTGCCTTCAGAAGTCACCTAATTAGTAAATAGGGTCCACCTGTGTGTAATTTAATCTCAGTATAAATACAGCTGTTCTGTGAAGCCCTCATAGGTTTGTTAGAGAACCTTAGTGAGCAAACCGCATCATGAAAGACAAGGAACACACCAGACAGGTCAGGGATAAAGTTGTGGAGAAGTTTAAAGCAGGGCTAGGTTATAAAAAATATCCCAAGCTTTGAACACATCACAGGGCACTGCTCAATCCATCATAACCCAAAAACGGAAAGAGTATGGAACAACTGCAAACTTACCAAGACATGGCCTTCCATCTAAACGGACAGGCCGGGCAAGGAGAGCATTAATCAGAGAAGCAGCCAAGAGGCCCATGGTAACTCTGGGGGAGCTTCAGAGATCCACAGCTCAGGTGGAAGAATCTCTCCACAGGACAACTATTAGTCATGCAATCCACAAATCTGGCCTTTATGGAAGAGTGACAAGAAGAAAGCCATTGTTGAACGAAAGCCAGAGGTCCCCATGTGCAATTTGCAAGAAGCCATGTGGGGGACACAGCAAACATGTGGAAGAAGGTGCTCTGGTCAGATGAGACCAAAATTTTACTTTTTGGCCTAAAAGCAAAACGCGTATGTGTGGCTGAAAACTAACACTGCACATCACCCTGAACACACCATCCCCACCGTGAAACATGGTGGTGGTAACATCATGTTGTGGGGATGCTTTTCTTCAGCAGAGACAGGGAAGCTGGTCAGAGTTGATGGGAAGATGGATGGAGGCAAATACAGGGCAATCTTAGAAGAAAACCTGTTAGTGTCTGCAAAAGACTTGAGACTGGAGTGGAGGTTCACCTTCCAGCAGGACAACGATCCTAAACATACAGCCAGAGCTACAATGGAATGGTTTAGATCAAAGCATATTCATGTGTTAGAATGGCCCAGTCAAAGTCCAGACCTAAATCCAATTGGGAATCTGTGGCAAGACTTGAAAATTGCCGTTCACAGACACTTTCCATCCAATCTGACAGAGCTTGAGATATTTTGCAAAGAAGAATGAGGCAAAAATGTCACTCTCTAGATGTGCAAAGCTGGTAGAGAAATCCCCAAAAAGACTTGCAGCTGTAATTGCAGTGAAAGGCGATTCTACAAAGTATTGTCTCAGGGGGGCTGAATACAAATGTACCCCCCACACTTTTCAATTATTTATTTGTAATACATTTTGAAAACCATTTATCATTTTCCTTCCACTTCACAATTATGTGCCACTTTGTGTTGGTCTATCACATAAAGTCCCAATAAAATACATTTACGTTTTTGGTTGTAACATGACAAAATGTGGAAAATTTCATGGGGTATGAATACTTGTTCAAGGCACTGTATGCCCTATTGCTGGTGTCAGTGGTAGGAATAGTGTCCCATCACTGGTTTCAGTGGGAGGAAAAATGGCCCGCTGTTGGTGTCAGAGAGAGGAATGGTGCGCCGAGGGCCTTAGTTTGGAGACCACTGACTTAAACCAATAAAATAATTCCCAAACCTGATTTAAAAATATGACTGCATTGTCATAATACAGCTCTGGTGTAGCTGCAATCAGGATTGAACATGCCTTCTATTTACATAAGTAAAATAAATATATCAACTCAGGGCCATCATTTATTTTATTTATTACAGGTACTTACATAGCGCCGTCAATTTATGCAGCACTTTACATATATATTGTACATTCACATTGGTCCCTACCCTAAAGGAGCTTACAATCTATGTCCCTAACTCACATTCATACATACATATACTAGGGCTAATTTAGACAGGAGCCAATTAACCTACCAGCATGTCTTTGGAGGGTGGGAGGAAACCAGAGTACCCGGAGGAAACCCACTAAGGCGCAGGGAGAACATGCAAACTCCAAGCAGGTACTGCCGTGGTTGGGATTATTTATCTGTAATTTTGCGCAGCCAGTCTTCTGATCCAGACAACACAGCAAGGTGTAAGTTCTCACTTTTTCCAATTAAAATAAAAAATATCCACCAAACGCATTTTTGGTCGGTTGCATTTTACCCATTTACCGTAAGTCAATTCAAAAATAATGTCAAAATGTGCCCCAATGTATTCTTCTAAGGCCTCCTGCATACTGGACATTTTTGATTATGCTCTTAGCGGCGTCTGGTGTTTTTTTTTTTCTGCCTCTAAACGCCCCTCCATTTTAGTCTATGTGCCCATGCATTTAGAGGCAGTAATGTTTATAGGAAGAAAAAGAACCTCACTGCCAGTGCATCCAGGAGCAGCAGCATTTTGACAGAAAAATCTCTTGACACTTGTAAATGTGTGTTAAAGAGGAAGTAGATTCCGGTGGCTTTTTCTTCCTTTCTTCTTCCTTGCAAAGTAAAGGCATAATGTGCTAGTATGCTTTGCATACTAGCAAATTATGTGACACATACCTGCAAACGAAGCCTGCATAGTCTCCGCTGCAGGCCGCATCCATCTTCGCATGTCTTCCTTCCGGGGCTGCGCACTTCGGCTCTGTGACTAGCCGAAGCCGCGTGACGTCGCTCCTGTGCATGTGCGCGGAAGCCACCGGTCACGGCACACTTGGCTGAAGAAACGGCACAGGGCGGCCCCGGAAGGAAAAAAAAAAAAAATCTAAATATACAATATATTATACAAGACTAAGGTGTTATTACTGACCAAATGCTCTGCTTAGCCGATGGATAAAATTACGAAGGCCAAAGAAAATATTATCAACTGTAAATTCTTGGTGCAGGGTTTGTCATCACCACTAGGTGTCACTGCTTCACTTGTGGACATTTATTGTTAACAATGGGTGCAGTATTTTTATTGTGTGCAGTCTGCCTGCCTGCTCTCATTTAGTGTTGGTATTATTATTATTTAAGGTACTTTTATAGCGCCATAAATTTACGCAGCGCTTTACATATACATTGTACATTCACATCACTCCCTGCCCTCAAGGAGCTCACAATCTAAGGTCCCTAACACACATTCATATACTAGGGCCAGTGGCGTCTCCAGCTTTCATATTTAGGGGGGGCACATGGGGGGACAGGGACAAAAGTAGGGGGGCCAACTATAAAATGCAATTATATATATATATATATATATATATATATATATATATATATATCCTGGGGCCCTTTACTACGATCCCACAACGGGCCCTTTCACATGTTCTGCAGTGAGCTCCCTTCCTACTATACTGGGGCCCCCCAGGGTGGCAGAAAACAAGAGATATATGTCACCAGCACACCAAAAAAATATAAGGGTCCAAAGCAGTGGGAGAACTATCAGGGTTGCAAAGGTTGTCTTGCCACCGGGCCCTGGTGTTCTGCCACTGTGGGGTTCCCCAGCTGTCCTGTCCCTGCTATTGACAGTACTGGTCTGGCATCTGTCTCCTTGGCAGCGGCGGCAGTCTATTAGGACCTAGTGCTGGTGACATTATGGGTGCATGCAGGGGAAGGCTGGCACTATTGGTTATAGAGCGCCGAGCCCCCAGCTGGTCACCTAGCAGCAGTAATGCTGCATAACCTTCTCTGTTGACATGCTGATCGGGATGTGATCCTAGTGATGCTCCCAGTCAGATCTAATAAACACAGTATTTATTAGCATCAAGAGTACAACCACATATATATATATATATATATATATATATATATATATATATATATAAAAACTGTATGTTCAGCAGCCATGTGGGCTCTATGCCTGTAAAGTGTGGGCTTTGATCAATAAAATCACTGATATTTAACACTAGGATTTGACTAGGAGCATCACCTGGATTGCATCCCGATCAGCATGTCAGAGAAGGCGCCACTGCTGCTAAGCAACCTGCAGGAAGCTTAACTGTCTACAACCAATAGAGATGGGCTCAGGTGTGTTTGAAATCCCACATGTATACAAAAAAAGGGGGTGGCGCATAGGGCATATAATGTACGATTAGTACAATAGAAAAAGTCCTAACCTAAACTGGTAACCCAATGTGGGTGGAGTCTCACTAGTCAAAAAGTCATATATGAAAACAAAAAAAAGGGGGGAAAAGGGTCCCAACCAAATAAATGGGGGATCCAAAGACCAAAATGAGAGACTCCAAAATCAGGAGGTAGGTACAAAAGATAATAATTTATTAAATGATTGGAAATTATTTCCATAAAACAATCCTCTTGGAGAGAATGTGGATAGCAAAAAACTGACACAAAACATGGAAAAGCAACTTGCTATCCATGTGTAACCATAAACAAAATGACAAAAAACAGGACAGTGACCACAAAACATGAGACAGTGACAAAACGTCCGGACGCCTGATATCTATGTGCGGGCAGCCTGCTGCGAAAAATTTAGCAAAAAATGAAAAACCAAATGTGTATAGACTAGGCAGGTAAGCCCCACAGAGATCCCAGGAAGGCTATAGCCCGTGTGTAATGGGGGAAAAAGGGGGAAGGGGAAGGAGAGGGGAGGGGCAAAAGGGAAAGTCAGTGGGACCTCAGGGGAACAGGAGATGAGGGAAGGTTCCCAATACCATGGAAGTCCAAAGGGAGCAGAATAAATAAAATCCAATCGTCGTATCCACTGGCACAAAACGGGTAATGAGATGATATAACAATTAGTGATATACACTGGTGCAGGATATCAGACCAAAGACCAGATGGAATCGGTGGTAAATGGTGGTAATCAAACAGCAGCAGAAGAGAACACCTGATATGACTATAAACACTGCAATGCAGCGTGGCAGTATAGTCAGCATGTATAGTTTACAGCCAGGCTATGTATCAATAGCTAAGTGAGGCATACGATACCCTGATATGGGGGGGCCTGGTCATGGAAACGATGCTGCTCAGTGTGTTCAGTTCCGACTGTAGTAGCTGTATGGAGCACTTGACTCCCGTATATTGCAGCTGGATGTCACCGAATGACGAAGGGTATGTCCCTAAGGAAAGCCCCAGCGCATGGGATAGTGTACAGCACAGCGGTAGATCGCCACTGTGGACAGATCAAGTACTTCCGCGTTCCACCGCGTCCTCCACGGGCGGACTTCCCGGATGTCAGAAGCAGGTGTCACGTGACGTGGGTGGGTGATGTCAACGCGTTTCGCAAGGGGGATTCCGCGTAGCTTCATCTGGACGAGAAATCCCACATGCCCGATCCCGCCAGGAAGCCGACACTCCACAGTGCTAATCACAGCCAGTGAGACATTTCCTGATCTGTGCAGCTGCGGACCGGGAAATGTCTCACTGCCTGTGATTAGCGCTGTGCAGTGTGGGCTTCCTGGCAGGCTCTGGCATGTGGAATTTTGAATATGCCCAGCCCATCTCTAACAACAAATTGTGCTGGCCCTCCTGTACATCAGCCCCATAAAGTAACCAGCACTGGGTTCCAATGTGCTGCCGCCGCTACCATGGAGACAGAGACCAGCGCTGTGAATAGCCGGGACAGGACAGCAACTCTGGTTGTTCCAGCACTGGTCCACACTGGAAATATTCCCCCATCCACCTATAATGTGTAGATGGAGGAATTGGATCATTTCCTTTTTTTTTCATTCAACCTAATAGTTGAATGAAAAAAAGTGATCAATGTATGGGCTGCCTAAGAGCCAAGACCAGCCATAGACAGTTTAAATCTCAGCTGGTTCAGCAGGAACTGGCTGAGATTTGTACCATTAATGAGCAGATTCTCTTATGATTATCACTAGTGGTTGCTATGGCCACTAGTGATAATCACTGTTTGTCAGGAGAATACAATTGCTGGGCAGGAGGGATATTCCCCTGTCAGCACTGTCTGTGTTGATGGGGGAATTATGCAAGTTTATTTCCTGCAATCTGTGGATGCAGGAAAGAAATGTGCACTGTCTATTACCTGCCTAACTGAAAGTGAAAGTAAATTGTGAATGTCTTGAAAGAACAGGAGAGGGGAAGGGAGACAGATGGGGGAGAGAAGGGATGGAGATAATGCAGTTCAGTGATTACAGTGTACTGCAGTCTGCAGTGCACACACTTACCCACGGTCCAGGCTAGAATCTCAGGCATAATTCACACACAGCCAGGAATGCTGCTGATTTTCATATTTCCCGCCCACACATCCCCTCTCTTCAGATACAGCACACCCGGATAGTGTGGGCGGGACTGGAAGGAGGAGGAGGAGCTGTATTCCTTCCTGCTCGTATGTGAGGAGAGTGAGGGGGGGTGGCTGGACTCGCTGGGCTGTGAAAGAGTGTCATAGACTGACATTCGGCTCAGCTTGCAGTCACCACTCTCGGAATTTACAGGCTGGTTCTGAATGAGATGAAGGCTTGGGCCCCCCTCCCACAGTGCTCGTGGAGTCCTTCCTGCAACTCGCTCTTCTCCGTGCCAATGAGGATGCAGGGAAAGGAGCAGATCGGGCGGCTGTGGTTGTGTGAGCGCTCGCATTATGCAGTGTCAGCGAGCAGAGGGAGGGGGAGGAATCCCCCGCAGGAGCTGACTGGGGACGCTCTCCCTCTCAGGAGAGACTATGTTACCCCAGCAGCAGCCCGAGCGAAAAAAAAATGCAAAAAAAATTTTTTTTTTTTTTTTTTGGGGGGGCACATGGTGGGGCACAGCATAATGTTGGGGGGGCCAGGGCCCCCTCTGGTCCCCCCCTAGGGACGCCATTGACTAGGGCCAATTTAGACAGAAGCCAATTAACCTACCAGCATGTCTTTGGAGTGTGGGAGGAAACTGGAGTACTCAGAGAAAACCCACGCAGGCACAGGGAGAACATGTAAACTCCAGGCAGGTAGTGTCGTGGTTGGGATTCGAACCAGCGACCCTTTTTACTGCTAGGCTACCCACTACACCACTGTGCTGTGTTCTTATTCAAGTGGAAACCGTTATGGTTTTGTTTTTTGTTTTTTAATATATATATATATTTTTTTTAAAGTAATGTCTTGTATCTCTTTTTAAACTATAAATAGAAAACTTAAAAGGCTATAAAATTTCAACCTAGTATTCAACAAGAAACTTTTAGTATTACATTGTTCATCTCCCAGAACTTTTTTTGTTTTTATGCTTTTATATATTGACATCTGAAAGCTTGGAATAATCCTTTGCTGGAGCTAAAATGTATTGATTCTATGGCAGTATATAGCATATACCACTTTGCGTTACATTTTTTTTTAAGAAGACCTTCTATGAAAATGAAAGGTCTGCTTTATCCCTTACTATCACACACACAGACACACACATAAATACAGCTTAAAAATCCCAGTAAAACTTTGTAAGAAAAAAAAACTGGCTCCCGATGCATGGGAGGTGTGGGTGATGTCACAGTGCCTCGCCACTGCCTTCTGGGTAAACAAGGAGCTCCAAAAAAATGTAGCCCATTTTAAAAGGGCAGGGCCAAAAAAGATTATTTTTTTTCACAAATATTTTAAATCTTTACCTTGTTTGGAAGGGGGGCTGTGAGTAGAGTGGAGCTGGAAGGTTTGTTCTAATCACTATATGTGTGTGTGTTTTTCTTATTTTAGTCAAGTTTAACTTCAAAGGCAGTCAGCATGTAGGAATGTAGGCTAATTTTTTATGCATTTTACAAATTCTGCTTATCTACTTTGTTGTAAAAAAAAAAGCCTGTTTTCCATAGCGCTCAATACCTCAAGCTGAAATTTACAAGTTGATCCATGCAAAGACTCCTCCCCCAAGCCTTTGTGTGAAGCAGAGACAGCCTGCCTGAAAGGAAACTACTGCTGTGCTCTTTTCTTATGAAAACCCATAGTGCTTTGGGAATCTTTTATCATGTATTGTATTTTTTGAAAGTTTCTATATTCAAACTGAGCTTTTCTCTCTTTGTTTTTAACTAGATGTATAAATTCTTTATTTTACAAATAAAGAAATTCTTTATTTGTAAAATAAAGAATTTATACATCTAGTTAAAAATAAAGAGAGAAAAGCTCAGTTTAAATATAGAAACTTTAAAAAAATACAATAAAATTGGTCCAAGTACAGTTCTGTTTAACGACACCGTTAAATTGGATACATTTAATTTAAAATCAACGAGCGAAGAAGCAGAAGGAAACAGGAAATGTTCGGAATGTTTTGGTGGTGTGACCATGACAAGGAAGATTACATGTTTCTGCCGGTTCTGATTTTCTTGAACTATAATTGTAATCAGGATAAGGACCTCCCTTTCATAAAATCACAGAATTTAGAAGACCCAGATTATGGACGCAGAAAAGTCACAGCTGGCAAATTAGGCTGAATTCTCCCCAGGTTTTTTTTATTTATTATAAGTCATTTTAACCACTTAAGCCCCGGACCAATATGCAGCATAAAGACCAGGCCCCTTTTTGCGTTTCGGCACTGCGTCGCTTTAACTGACAATTGCTCGGTCGTGCGACGTGGCTCCCAAACAAAATTGATGGTTTTTTTACCCACAAATAGAGCTTTCTTTTGGTGGTATTTGATCACCTCTGCGGTTTTTATTTTTTGCGCTATAAACAAAAATAGAGCGACAATTTTGAAAAAAATTCAATATTTTTTACTTTTTGCTATAATAAATATCCCCAAAAAATATATAAAAAAACTTTTTTTCCCTCAGTTTAGGCCGATACGTATTCTTCTACATATTTTTGGTAAAAAAAATCGCAATCGCCGTTCATTGATTGGTTTGCGCAAAAGGTATAGCGTTTACAAAATAGGGGATAGTTTTATGGCATTTTTATAATTTTTTTATTTTTTTTTACTAGTAATGGCGGCGATCAGCAATTTTTTTCGTGACTGCGACATTATGGCGGACACATCGGACACTTTTGACACATTTTTGGGACCATTGTCAGTTTTTACAGCGATCAGTGCAATAAAAATGCACTGGTTACTGTAAAAATGACACTGGCAGTGAAGGGGTTAACCACTAGGGGCACTGAAGGGGTTAAGTATGCCTAAGGGAGTGATTCTCACTGTTAGAGGGCGTGGCTACGAGTGACACGTCACCGATCTTCACTCTGATTACACAGAGTGGAGATCGGTGACAGTGTCAGTAGGCGAGCGGGGAGATGTTGTGTTTACACTAACATCTCCCTGCTCCATCCCTCCGTGAGACGATCGCGGGGATTCCCGCGGCGATCGGGACCCGCGGTCCGACTCACGGGGATGACTGCAGGGTCGCGAGCGCGCCGCGGGCGACCACAAGGCAGGCAGTTAAAGGGGACGTACAGGTACGTGATTGTGCCTGTACGAGCCATTCTGCCGACGTATATGAGCGTTCGTTAAGGGGTTAAAGGGGAATTATTATCTCTTAGCACTCGTTTACACTAGTGTTTGGAGGGTCCGTAAAACACTGCGGTTGAGCCTTGTTTTTACAGCCACTCAACTTTAGTTGAAAAGGCAGCACAGCTAGGGGTGTACACATGCAAGTGAATGTAGCCCACAGCGCACGCAGTTGCAGTCTGGCATTTAGGAGGTTAAACCAGTCCTGAGGAAGGATGTACTGGAACTCGAGAGAGTCCAGAGAAGGGCAACAAAGCTAATAAGGGACTGGAGGACCTCAGCTATGAGGAATGATTACAAACAATAAACCTATTCTCCCTGGAGAAAGGCCCCTTACGAGGGGATATGATAGCAATATACAAATAACTTAATGGCGATTCCAACATTGGGAGGAAACTATTCAGTCTCAGGTCACTAAAGAAGACACCTTGCCAAGCAATGAAGTTGGACAAGAAGTGGTTTAAACCTAAAGTGTTACTAAACCCACAACAGTACAATCAGTCTGTATATGCAGTAAAGCATGCTTCTTATACTCACTGTGGCACCTAAAGGGGTTAATCCTCTGCATTGTGTAAAAAGGCTGTCTGGTCCTCCCCTTCTTCCACTGTCCCCAAACCATCTCCTGATAGAACAGAGCATAGGGGACAAGCTGCACAAGCTCAGTTTGGTGTGTATTCCTAGAGATTTTTTTTTTCTTGGGAGAGTGCAAGTAATCAGCACAGGGCCAATCAGCACTGTCCAGGCAGAGGGTCAGGGGTCCTGCAGTTTCATAGGACAGTCAAAGCAGAATGAAAACTCCTCCTACAAGCTTTAACCAGACACTCAGAGAAGTCACAAGACTTATTTTATATACTATATACTAAAATAATTGCATTTCCATGTTCTGTGTACTGTGGGAGACCCGATATAGTGAATGCAGGGTCCTGGGTTTAGTAACACTTTAACTACTTGAGGACCAGCCGCCGCAGTTGTACTGCAGTATGTTGGCTCCCCTGGGCGAGCAGTCGTAGCTGTACATTGGCCCCTTAAAGAGCACTGGGGGCGTGCGCGCACACCCGCGGCGCAACGATGGAGCCGATGTCCGCCGGGCACCCGCGATCGCTCCTGAGAGAGACAGAACGGAGGTCTGTCAATGTAAACAGACAGATCTTCCTACTGGTTAGGAACAACGATCGGTCTCCTCCCCCAGGCAGTCTCATCCCCTTACAGTTAGAAACACTCCCTAGCTAACACATTTAACCCCTTGATCTGCCCCTGGGTGTTAACCTCTTCCTTGCCAGTGACATTTATACAGTAATCAGTGGCTATTTTTAGCTCTGATCGCTGTATAAATGTCAATGGTCCCAAAAAAGCGTCATAAGTGTCTGATCTGTTCGTCGCAATGTCGCAGTCCCGATAAAAATCACTGATCACCGCCATTACTGGTAAAAATGCCATAAATCTATCCCTTATTTTGTAAACGCTATAACTTTTGCACAAACCAATCAATCTACACTTATTTGTGATTTTTTTTTTTTTTACCAAAAATATGTAGAAGAATACATATCGGCCTAAACTGAGGAAGAATTTTGTTTTTAAAAATTATTTGGGGATATTTATTATAGCAAAAGGTAAAAAATATTGTTTTTTTTTTTTTCAAAATTGTCGCTCTTTGTTTGTTTTTTGCGCTATAAACGAAAAAAAAAATCAGAGATGATCAAATACCACCAAAAGAAAGCTCTATTTGTGGGAAAAAAAAGAACGTCAATTTTGTTTGGGTACAACATCGCACGACCGCCCAATTGTCAGTTAAAGTGACGCAGTGCCGTATCGCAAAAAATGGCCTGGTCATGAAGGGGGTAAATCCTTCCGGTCCTTAAGTGGTTAATTAAGCTTTGACAAGGAAACCTAGAAGCTGATCGGTTGCTTTGCACAGCTGCACCAGATTCTGTCGGCACAAGTTTTAGTAAATCTCCCCCAATGTATACTGTCTCTTTTCTGCCCACATTCTGTCACTGACTCTGATATAAAGACATTCCAGATGCAGCCAACATCCAAACACAGCTGAGCTACGACTTCCTCCCCTGGAGAGAGCCGCGTCTGTGAATGTGGGTGTCGCTCAGATGATGAGTCCAGCTTTCGGCAGACTTTCTAGCGATATTTCAGCTGCATACTTTTCAGAGTGCGTCACATTCTGAGCAGCTCACTGCCCTTCCCTGTCAACACTGAAACTCCGGGCTGGGTGTTGGAGGAACACCTCGCTCTGTAGATACAATGGTATATATTTAGACTCCAGAACTATCTTTGTGATGGCGCCCCACCTCCTCCCATAACTTATGAGATCTAAATTAATGGGGTTGGGAAGGCCTCTATCATTAAAGCAAAACGCCAGCCAAGAATAACAAGATAAAAATCAACAGCCAGTTAAAAGATAAAACAGCAAAAACAAACTTTGCTTCAATATTCAGCTTTGATCCAGAGATTTCCCCTGCAGTACTTTGCCACTTGATGACCTCAGCCTGATGGCCAACATCATTTAACCCACTTCCTCAAAGACCAGGTGATCCTAGACCAGTGATGGCGAACCTTGGCACCCCAGATGTTTTGGAACTACATTTCCCATGATGCTTATACACTCTGCAGTGTAGATGAGCATCATGGGAAATGTAGTTCCAAAACATCTGGGGTGCCAAGGTTCGCCATCACTGTCCTAGACCCACCCGCAGCCTATGACTGGGCAGTGAAAAGAGGAGCAGCACAGTGATGAGCTCATCTCTCTGTCACTGTGCTCTGTCCTCTTATCAGCATGTTCCTTGTCAGCACACGAAACCGAGGCTCCTTACGCTTCTTCTTCCTCCCACACATTAGCCCTGCTGTAGAGGGACGGCAAGCGGCTGACACCAGGTCACATTCAGGTACTCACACTGCTCGCATTTAAAAATACACAATATTACCAAAAGTATTGGGACACCTGCCTTTAAACGCACATGAACTTTAATGGCATCCCAGTCTTCGTCCGTAGGGTTCAATATTGAGTTGGCCCACCCTTTGCAGCTATAACAGCTTCAACTCTTCTGGGAAGGCTGTCCACAAGGTTTAGGAGTGTGTCTATGGGGAATGTTTGACCATTCTTCTATAAGTGCATTTGTAAGGTCCGGCACTGATGTGGACGAGAAGGCCGGGCTCGCAGTCTTCGCTCTAATTCATCCCATGGATGTTATGTTGGGTTGAGGTCAGGACTCTGTGCATGCCAGTCAAGTTCCTCCACCCCAAACTCGCTCATCCATGTCTTTATGGACCTTGCTTTGTGCACTGGGGCGCAGTCATGTTGGAACAGGAAGGGGACATCCCCAAACTGTTCCCACAAAGTTGGAAGCATGAAATTGCCCAAAATGCCTTTGTATGCTGACGCCTTAAGATTTCCCTTCACTGGAACTAAGGGGCCAAGCACAACCGCTGAAAAACAACCCCACACCATAATCCCCCCTCCACCAAATGATTTGGACCAGTGCACAAAGCAAGGTCCCTAAAGACATGGATGCGCGAGGTGGAGGAATTTGAATGGCCCGCACAGAGTCCTGACCACAACCCGATAGAACACTTTTGGGATGAATTCGAGAGGAGACTGTGAGCCAGGCCTTTTCGTCCAACATCAGTGCCTGACCAGGAAGAATGGTCAAAAATTCCCATAGACACACTCCTAAACCTTGTGGACTTCTCAGAAGAGTTGAAGCTGTTATAGCTGCAAAGGGTGGGCCAACTCAATATTGAACCCTATGGACTAAGACTGGAATGCCATTAAAGTTCATGTGCGGGTAAAGGCAGGTGTCCCAATACTTTTGGTAATATAGTGTACATTTAATGATGTACCGTATATACTCGAGTATAAGCCGAGTTTTTCAGCCCTTTTTTTAGGGCTGAAAATACCCCTCTCGGCTTATACTCGAGTCAGTGTACCTTGGGCGTCCATTTTTTAAAACTCGCGGCTTCCTGCTGGTCCCGTCCCATTCCGTGATAGGCGGTAGCGGAACACAGTGTCAAATGCCTATCACAGAGGTCCTCTCATCCTCGGACTCAGTTTCCCAGCAGACACTGTGTTCAGTGTTCCGCCTATCACGGACCTTCTCTTTTCCGAGGATGAAAGAACGTCCGTGATTGGCGGAACACTGAACACCGTGTCTGCTGGGAAACTGAGTCCGAGGATGAAAGAACATCCGTGATAGGCGGAACACTGAACAAAGTGTCAAACGCCTATCACGGAACAGGACCAGGAGGAAGCCGCAAGTTATAAAAAATGGACGCCCACAGCGCAGCCTGTCAAGAATTTCAGGTACGTTGCAATGGGCACAGTGAGGTTGCAATGGGCACAGTGAGGTTGCAATGGGCACAGTGAGGTTGTAATGGGCACAGTGAGGATGGGCACAGTGAGGTTTCAATGGGCACAGTGAGGTTGGGCACAGTGAGGCGTGCAAATGGCCACAGTGAGGCGTGCAAATGGGTATTAATAATTACAGAGCTTCATACATTTATGTATTTTATATACACCTAGAGTTCAGTTTTAAATATAAAGCATAGTAAAAAGACATCTTGCCAGCCAACTAAGAAAAAAAAGAGAAAAACAACGGAGAAAAAAAAGCTTACCCCCCCTTTTTCAGTAAAACTATACTGTATACTGTACTGTAAAATATTTTATCATCATGTTACAAAGGCCCTTGGCATAGATGCCAACTGTTACAGAGTGACAACTGCCTGCTTGTCGCCCACATCCTTGGAATAGATGGCAACTGTCCTGGCTTTACAAGGACAGTCCCACTTCCTGACCCTCTGTCCTGCCTATGTCCCGGGATCACAGCATCAAACGTAATCAAGTTATTGCACATGTGCAGCAATTCAAAAAGCCATGAATTGTGGGGACCAGGGCTGCAATTAGGCAGTCCCTGTACAGTATAAAAGAAGTGGGGTCTGGGTGATCTAAACTTGTGAAAAGTTTTTGTGATGGGCGAAACCCGCATATTTAGAGGACGATTCTGGCCAGTCCCAACCAGGAAAGTGTTTGTAGTTGGTGGTCCCCACATATTTAAAGGCACGGTCTGGGCAGAGCCAATCCATTAAATGTTTGTAATTTGGGCCCGCCCACCTCAAAGAAGGGAAGGTTAAAAATGTTTTTTTTTAAAATAAAATGTAGATCATGGGCAGGGTTATCATTTTTTTGAGATCTGGGACCATAATGTTGATAAGTATGATTTGGTATAGGCTACAAAAAGCCATACTGAGACGCATTGTGCATCCATGGTCCATCGTTGTCATTAGCAGTAAGGTGGCCCAGAGCAATGATGTGTCTGAAAGAGGCTGGAGGAGATCAGCAGCACTGATATGCAAAGTAATTCTCATTGCACAATTTCCATCTGCATAGATAGAAGAGTATGCACTGAGCTATAGGGCTCTATGTGTACAGAATGTCTGGGTGTGTCATTGTCCCACATCTCAGCTTAGCTGGAGCAGCATCCGGGAAGGAAATGTCACAAATATGTCTTATTTATGAAGAACGGCGTTCGGATGTCTCAGGGATGGCCGGTGTCATGTCTTGTCACATATGTTTCCAATCATAAGTTATTTTGGAGCTCTTCCCAGTACTCTTCCCTGGGTGGGAGAGACTGGGACATGGTCCACACTTAGAGATCACTGCAGTTGATAAATCAGAATTCTTTGCTTTCAGCAATTGCTTAACAACCTGTGAAATGTCATATTAACCAGTTTTTTACGGCAGTAGCCTTTCAACGGCGGATCACTGTGTACTAGGCTGCCATTGGAGACACTGTACCCAGCCGTCACTAGAGATACTGTACCAAGCCATCATTGGAGACACTGTATCCAGTCATCATTGGAGACACTTTACCCCGCCGTCACTGGAGACACTGTACCCCGCCGTCACTGGAGACACTGTACCCCGCCGTCACTGGAGACACTGTACCCCGCCGTCACTGGAGACACTGTACCCCGCCGTCACTGGAGACACTGTACCCCGCCGTCACTGGAGACACTGTACCCCGCCGTCACTGGAGACACTGTACCCCGCCGTCACTGGAGACACTGTACCCCGCCGTCACTGGAGACACTGTACCCCGCCGTCACTGGAGACACTGTACCCCGCCGTCACTGGAGACACTGTACCCAGTCATCACTGGAGACACTGTAACCAGCCGTCACTGGAGATACTTTACCCAGCCATCACTAGAGTCACTGCACCCAGCCATCACTAGAGACACTGCACCCAGCCATCTCTGGAGACACTGCACCCAGCCATCTCTGGAGACACTGCACCCTGCCGTCACTGGAGACACTGTACCCTGCCGTCACTGGAGACACTGTAACTAGCCGTCACTGAAAACACTCTACCCAGCCGTCATTAGAGACACTGTACCCTGCTGTCACTAGAGACACTGCACCCAGCCGTCACTAGAGACACTGTACCCAGCCATCACTAGAGACACTGCACCCAGCCGTCACAAGAGACACTACCCTGCAGTCACTGTACCCAGCCGTCACTGGAGACACTGTACCCAGCCGTCACTAGAGACACTTTACCCAGCCATCACTAGAGACACTGCACCCAGCTATCACTGGAGACACTGTACCCTGCCGTCACTGGAGACACTGTACCCTGCCGTCACTGGAGACACTGTACCCTGCCGTCACTGGAGACACTGTACCCTGCCATCACTGGAGACACTGTTCCCTGCCATCACTGGAGACACTGTTCCCAGCCGATCCGAGCGGCTGGCTACCATGTGATTTCTGCGATTGGTCATCACAGCAATCACATGGTAATATTTGCAGTGTTGTACAGTGCCTAACAACTGGTGAAGGAGAGAGATCAGTACTTATGATTGGGCACAGAATTAATGCAGCTGCAGCTGCTGAACCATTTATTTTGCTGCAGGGACATAAATATTTTTTTCCTGCCCCTCTCCTACACATACTATATGATGCTGTCTCCATGTGACCTATATATTAAGGCCTCATGGACACTGGACATTTTGTCAGCTGATCTTAGGGGCGTCTGGCACTTATTTTTTCCTCCCTTTAAATGCCCCTTCATGGTAGCCTATGGGGGATATTTACTAAAACTGGTGCAGCTGGGCATGGTAATCAGCTTCCAGGTTTTAGGGCTGGTTGCCACTGGTGCGACATACGCTCCGACTTTGAGAGCACATGTCGCATGACGCGTAAAAATCAATGGTTCCCTATGAGAGCCATCTTAACCGGTCCCACACAAGTCTGTATGAATTTGAAACAGGTTCCTGCACTACTTTGGTCTGACTTCGGTCCATTTTCAGCCCATTCAATATCATTGAAGTCGGATCAAAGTCAGATCCTCGTCCTACCACACGGCTTGTGACATCCGACATGGTGATTACCGCAGCAGGAAAAGGAATTTATGTCATACTGGGAATGTTTTGATTGGTCAAAGGACAAGTCGGACTATCTCAAAGTCGGAACATTGTATCCTGTTCATTCAAGTCAGATGGAAGTAGGACCGATGTCGCAGGGTAAAATCAGATCGACCGTCGTGTCGTACCAGTGTGAACCTGGCCATATTGTCTTAGCTTGATTGAACAAGCTGAAGTTAGCAGCTGATTGGTTACCATGCACAGCTGTGCCAGATTCTGTGTGCACCAGTTTTAGTAAATCTCCCTCAATGTGTCCATGCACACATAGGGGTTTGATTTACTAAAGGCAAAAAGACTGTGCACTTTGCAAAGTGCAGTTGCACGCTGCAAGATCAGTTGCTCCAGAGCTTAGTAAATGAGCAGAAGCTCTGCTGACTTTCATCAACCAATCATGTGCAAGCAAAAATGCATTTTTTTCTATTTTCCTTGCATGTGATTGGGTTCTCTTTGCAAAGTAAAGCCTTACCTCATTTACTAAGCTCTGGAGAAACTGCCCTTGCAGAGTGCAATTGCACTTTGCAAGGTGCACAGTCTATTGGCCTTTAGTAAATCAACCCCATTGGCATTTAGAGGAGATTAGAGGCAGAAAAAAAAAAACCCACAGCCAGTGTGTCCCAGGAGCAGCAGAGTTTTGGCAGAAAAACACGCTTGACATGCCTAAACGCGCCTAAGTGCTAGGCACGTTAAGCACTTGAGAGTTGATTAATTTGAATGGCAAGAATATATTATTGTTCTGGCCAATTACATGAATTAACACCCAAACGCTTGACGCACCTAAACACGTTACATAAGTTTACAAGATTCAAGCATTTTTTCTGCCAAAACTCTTTGTGATGTGTCTAACCCTACGTTCACACATATGCGCTTTTTTGGTGCGTTTTTAATTTTGAAGAAACGCACTACAGTCCATTTAACATGGTTTCCTATGGATGTAGTTCACATCTGTGCATTTTGGGGTGCTGCGTTTTTTGAAAAGGGTTGGGGACTTTTTTTTTCCACAGCAGATTTCATTTTGCGACTTCAATGGAGTGGTACGAAAAATGCAAGTGTTGCTGGGTTTCTTCCTTAAAAAACACTGTATATAGCTGGTTGCTAAAAAATGGGCCAGAAAGCCTCTTTATTAACAACCGATGAGTCATCAGCTGTCAGCGGGTTCCCCCGCTGACAGCTGAATGCAAAAAAAATGAGGGAAAAAAAAACACATGTGGACCCCCGCAAATCCATACCAGGCCATTATCCAAGCATGCAGCCTGGCAGGTCAGGAAAGGGAGGGAGCAAGCGAGGGTGCTTTGGGGCACTAGCGTTGCTAGCCAGGTGCGGGGGGGGCGGGCCGCACCCGGGTGACACCCACCAGAGGGGTGACACCCGTGGGTAGCGCATCGGCACCACACTGACATCGCCCGCCCGCTGCCCTGTGCCTTAGGCTCACGCTGTGGCTGTGTCCCTCAGTAGAGCGGAAGGAAGCCGCCGCCCCCTCTGCCTCCTCTCTGTTTACATACACAGAGGAGGAGGAGGAGGAGCCCGCGCTCGAGGGACACACTGCTGTGTGTATCTGCCGCTCTGTTCTGAGGTCTGTAAGGTAAGGGGGGCATCTTTACTGATGGGGGAGGGGGTGTCTGTACTGCTGGGGTCTGCACAAGGGGGAGTTTGCACCAGGGGGGGCTGTAACTGAGGGGGTGTCTGTACTGAGGGGGGTGTCTGGTACTGAGGGGGGTGTCTGGTACTGAGGGGGGTGTCTGGTACTGAGGAGGGGGTCTGGTACTGAGGAGGGGGTCTGGTACTGAGGGGGGGGGGTGTCTGTAACTGAGGGGGGGTGTCTGTAACTGAGGGGGGGGGTGTCTGTTACTGAGGGGGGTGTCTGTTACTGAGGGGGGTGTCTGTTACTGAGGGGGTTGTCTGTACGAGGGGGGTGTCTGTACGAGGGGGGTGTCTGTACGAGGGGGGTGTCTGTACGAGGGGGTGTCTGTAACTGAGGGGGTCTGCACTGAGGTGGGGGTGTCTGTACTGAGGGGGAGGTTCATACTGAGGAAGGCGGGTCTATATTGATGGCAGGGAGTCTGTACTTAGTGGAGCGGGTTTGTACTGAGGGAGGGGATCTATACTGTTGGAGGGGGGTCTGTACTGAGGGGGGACTATAGTTGTTGGGGGGTGACACCATTTTTTTTCGCACCGGGTGACACCAACCCTAGTGACGCCACTGCTTTGGGGCAGGGGTCTCTGCATTAACCGTCAGTGACGTCACAAGGGGGTGGGGCCACCCCTTACCTATTTAAGAACTGTCAGACGGAGGAGTGGGCAGTTGGTAGTTAACCTTCAATGAGTGTAGAGCTTTTTTTTTTTTCAGGGACGGCGGGCGGCGTGATTGATGATGGGTCTACATCGGGGAACATTATTTGGGTTTTTTTAATAAAGGAACTTCGAAAATTGTGTTTACGAATGAGTAGGGGTACAATATATTCACATGGGGGGCAGGATCTGGGGACTAGGGTGACCACAAAAGCGCAGGTTTAAAAATGCACCACAAAACGCGCCTTAAAATCACATCAACCGCATAGATGTGAACCTAGACTAAATGCATGTGCAATATGAGGGTTTAGGTGCCTCTGACGGCTGGGTAGAGTTCTGGCGTTCAGAGGAGAAAAGAAAACGTCCTGTGCATGGGCCTAAGAACACATTACAGTGCCTTTTCCTAGCTGAACTGGCCTTCCTAGTGCTTTCAGCAGAAATAAGAGGACATCATGGGGGGATTTGATTTTAGTAAATGGAAGAAAGTATCCTGGGGGGTGATGTAGACCCCTGCCACAATCCTCCCAGTGCCTCCCTTAGAATGATGAAAAAGGCTCACATATAAAATATGTATAAACACTGATAAAACATACCAAATGTGCATAAATGCATGCAGAACAAATACACCCACTCTGTATGCATAACTGTGAAAGGGCCCACACACCAGGAATCTCTTTGTCTCTTTAAAATCTTTTAGAACAATATAAAGTAAAAGAAAAACAAAAAACAAACATTTTATCTGATTCAATGCACGCTTGTAACGTGGCACATTGTGAAATGTCCTGAAATGGAACAGGCTGCATATTTGTCAGTGAAGATAAGAAAGACATCTGGATAGGAAAGAGCTTTAAACTAAAAAACATTAACAATGTCAGTTAAAAATGATGCAAATCTAATGTGCATTAGGCCCCTTTCACACTGGGGCGGGCAGGTGCGGTGGCGGTATAGCGGCGCGATTTTCAGCGCCGCTATATGGTCGTTATCACCGCGGTATGCGGCCGCTAGCGGGGTGAATTTAACCCCCGCTAGCGGCCGAAAAAGAGTTATTACCGCCCGCAAACCGTGGCTATTGCCGCGGTTTGCGGGCGGTATTACCGCGGTGTCCCATTGATTTCAATGGGCAGCCGCGGTAAAGGAGCGGTGAACACACCGCTCCTTCACCGCTGTAAAGATGCGGCTAGCAGGACTTTTGGAGCGGTCCTGCTAGCGCACCGCTTCAGTGTGAAAGCCTTCGGGCTTTCACATTGAAGAATACAGGGCACGATTTTTTCAGGCGGTATAACAGCGCTAATATAAGCGCTAAACCGCCTGAAAAACGTGCCAGTGTGAAAGGGGCCTTAATGAATTTGAATAAATCCACTGTGCAATATAAAATTAACCTGTTCTTTTTTTCTTTATTGCACATTGGATTCATATAGACCGGTATATGAATTGTTAATTTTGTTATTTTTAGCTTAAAACGATGTTAAACCCAAAAGAAAACATTTATTATATTGCGGCTCACCAATTCTTATGCCACGTACACACGACCGTTTTTAATGACGAAAAAAAATGCTATTTTTTAAAATGGTAATTAAAAATGATTGTGTGTGGGCTTC
Source organism: Rana muscosa (assembly GCA_029206835.1). NCBI lineage: Eukaryota > Metazoa > Chordata > Amphibia > Anura > Ranidae > Rana > Rana muscosa. Next base: position 197,825,163 of record CM055126.1, on the reverse strand, counting down.
AGAGCATTTTTCACGATGTGAAAAATGGCCATGAAAAAATTGGAACATGCTCTAATTTTTCTCGTCGTTTTTCACATCGTCATTTTTCTCGTCATGAAAAACGGCCGTGTGTAGGCTTTAACGACGTGAAAAAAACGCGCAAGCTCAGAATCAAGTATGAGACGGGAGCGCTTGTTCTGGTAAAAGTAGCGTTCGTAATGGAGATAGCACATTCGTCACGCTGTAACGGACTGAAAAGCACGAGGCTGAAAAGCGCGAATCGTCTCTCAACAAACTTTACTAACATGAAGGGTGGCGCAGGGGCGTACCTAGAGTATTTGGCACCTGGGGCGGATCCTATATCTGGCACCCCCCCCACATTAAAATGTAAAAACACCCCACTGTGCCCCCTGCATACCTCTGTATCCTTCAATATCTCTTTGTCACTACTGTGTACCCCCTCTCCACAACTGGACCCCTTTACATTACACAGCACCCTGCACCACTGGACCCCTTTACATTACACAGCACCCTGCACCTCTGGACCCCTTTGCATTACACAGCACCCTGCACCTCTGGGCCCCTTTGCATTACACAGCACCCTGCACCTCTGGACCCTTTTACATTACACAGCCCCTTGCACCTCTGGACCCCTATACATTACACAGCACCTTGCACCTCTGGACTCCTTTACATTACACAGCACCCTGCACCTCTGGAACCCTATACATTACACAGCACCCTGCACCTCTGGAACCCTATACATTACACAGCACCCTGCACCTCTGGAACCCTATACATTACACAGCACCCTGCACCTCTGGACCCCTATACATTACACAGCACTTTGCACCTTTGGACCCCTCTACATTACACAGCACCTTGCACCTCTGGACCCCTTTACATTACACAGCACCCTACACCTCTGGACCCGTTTACATTACACAGCACCCTGCACCTCTGGACCCTTTTACATTACACAGCACCCTGCACCTCTGGACCCTTTTACATTACACAGCACCCTGCACCTCTGGACCCCTATACATTACACAGCACCTTGCACCTTTGGACCCCTTTACATTACACAGCACCTTGCACCTCTGGACCCCTATACATTACACAGCACCCTGCACCTCTGGACCCCTATACATTACACAGCACCCTGCACCTCTGGACCCCTTTACATTACACAGCACCCTGCACCTCTGGACCCTTTTACATTACACTGCACCCTGCACCTCTGGACCCCGATACATTACACTGCACCTTGCACCTCTGGACCCCTATACATTACACAGCACCCTGCACCTCTGGACCCCTATACATTACACAGCACCCTGCACCTCTGGACCCCTATACATTACACAGCATTTTGCACCTTTGGACCCCTTTACATTACACAGCACCTTGCACCTCTGGACCCCTTTACATTACACAGCACCCTGCACCTCTGGACCCCTTTACATTACACAGCACCCTGCACCTCTGGACCCTTTTACATTACACTGCACCCTGCACCTCTGGACCCCGATACATTACACTGCACCTAGCACCTCTGGACCCCTATACATTACACAGCACCCTGCACCTCTGGACCCCTATACATTACACAGCACCCTGCACCTCTGGACCCCTATACATTACACAGCACTTTGCACCTTTGGACCCCTTTACATTACACAGCACCTTGCACCTCTGGACCCCTTTACATTACACTGCACCCTGCACCTCTGGAACCCTATACATTACACAGCACCCTGCACCTCTGGACCCCTATACATTACACAGCACTTTGCACCTTTGGACCCCTTTACATTACACAGCACCTTGCACCTCTGGACCCCTTTACATTACACTGCACCCTGCACCTCTGGACCCCTATACATTACACAGCACCCTGCACCTCTGGACCCCTATACATTACACAGCACTCTGGACCCCTATACATTACACAGCACTTTGCACCCCTTTACATTACACAGCACCTTGCACCTCTGGACCCCTTTACATTACACAGCCCCTTGCACCTCTGGACCCCTATACATTACACAGCACCTTGCACCTCTGGACCCCTTTACATTACACAGCACCCTACACCTCTGGACCCCTTTACATTACACAGCACCCTGCACCCCTTTACATTACACAGCGCCCTGCACCTCTGGACCCCTTTACATTACACAACACCATGCACCTCTGGACCCTTTTACATTACACTGCACCTTGCACCTAAGGACCTTTTTACATTACACAGCACCCTACACCACTGGACCCCTTTACATTACACAGCACTCTGGACCCCTTTACATTACACAGTACCTTGCACCTAAGGACCTCTTTACATGACACAGCACCCTTACACCTCTGGACCCCTTTACATTACACAGTACTCTGGACCCCTTTACATTACACAGTACTCTGGACCCCTTTACATTACACAGCACCCTTACACCTCTGGACCCCTTTACATTACACAGCCCCCCACAGTGCAGACCCCCACACAGTACAGACCCCCCACAGTGCAGACACCCCCCACAGTACAGACACCCCTACAGCGCAGCCCCCCACAGTACAGACACCCCCACAGTGCAGACCACCCCACAGTGCAGGCCACCCCCACAGTGCAGACCCCCACCCACAGTGCAGACCTCCCTACAGTGCAGACCCCCGGCCCCCACACAGTACAGACCCCCACACAGTACAGACCCCCACACAGTACAGACCCCCACACAGTACAGACCCCCACACAGTACAGACACCCCCTACAGTACAGACACCCCCCACAATACAGACACCCACAAAGTACAGACACCCCTACAGTGCAGCCCCCCACACTACAGACCCCCCCCCCACAGTACAGGCACATAATGTACCTCAGTCTGACGATAAGCGCGGGACATGCACAGTTGCACATACAGAACTGGTCAGGTGACGGACAGGTCCCCTCCCCCTGTGTAGGGAGGAGGAGGGGGAGGCGGCTTCACTCTGCTCGGCACTCGCCCGAGACTGAACAGAGCCGCGGCGCGGCAACGAGAGAGGGGGATCGCTGCGGGGGTCACTCGGCTCGCGACCCCCCTCTTCTTGCAATGCCTCTACAGGCTATGTGTGTTCTTCCTGGCGGTCACCGCCGCGGTGCCGCGGCGCCGCGGCTTAAACCCGCCCGCCCCGTAGTCTTAATTTCAGCCGCGGGGGAGGGGGGGAGGCGCCGGCCTGACACCCCCCCAGTGTCTGTCACCCGTGGCGGCCCGCCCCCCCCGCCCCCACTTAGTACGCCTCTGGGGTGGCGCCATCCGAATAGAACTTCCCCTTTATAGTGCCGTCGTACGTGTTGTACGTCACCGCGCTTTACTCAAGCATTTTTTTCCACGATAGTGTGTAGGCAAGGCAGGCTTGAGAAGAATCACGTCGAGAAAAATGCAGTTTTTTTCAATTACATTAAAAACGGTCGTGTGTACGCGGCATTAGATGTGATGGCTGCATTCCTTTTTTTTTAGGCTTTCTTTCCCTTAATTTCATCTGGTGATTAAGCCAGTTATGCCTTGTACACACGATCGGATTTTCCGTCGGGCTAAACTCCGACGGATTTTTCCGACGGAATTCCGTTCAAGCTGTCCTGCATACACACTGTCACACCAAATTCCGACTGTCAAGAACGCAGTGACGTACAACACTACGACGAGCCGAGAAAAATGAAGTTCAATGCTTCCGTGCATGCGTCGACTTGATTCTGAGCATGCTTTTTTTTTCTCCCTCCAAGTACCATACAGACGGACAGAAAAAAGAGAACATGTTCTCTTTCTAACTCCGTCGGAATTTCCAAAGGAAAAATTCCGATGGGGCACACACACACGATCGGAATATCCGATTAAAAAATTCCGTCTGACTTTTTTCATCGGAAATTCCTACCGTGTGTATGCGGCATAAGTCTGTTCTTTTTCAAAAGAACAATCTCTCCTGCAAATGTATTGGTTTACAGCGGTGGACAGCAACCAATAGATCGCGATCTACCAGTAGACACTGTTTTTGATAAACAAACTCATCAATATCTGGTTGGATGGATGGAGTAGCAATTCTCAATGAATTTTTAAGGAGCCCATCGGATATTTTGGTTCTAGTTTTGCCCTTTGTGTGCTTCCTTCTTGAAAATAGTTGCTCACAAATATAGGTGTTGCTGAAAACTGATCACATGAATGAGGCGTGATTGTGAAGAGTGGGAGATTTTTCTTTGGGAAGATAAAACGTATAAAAGTCCAGTAAAGAGGCACAGTCAAATCTTTTATGTGTTTGATAAGTGTAAACGCATTTTTCAAAACAAATACAAATAAAATAAAAAATCTATATTTTCAAGTTAAGCCCTGTACACACGATCGTATTTCCTATGGTTTTTAAACCGATAGATTTTTCCATCGGAAAACCGATGAAGCTGACTTCCATCAGTCTTGCCCACACACCATCAGTCAAAAAACCGACCGTTCCAAACGCGGTGACGTAAAACACTCCGATGAGCCGAGAAAAATTTAAGTTCAATGATTCTGAGCATGCGTCGACTTGATTCTGAGCATGCGTGGGTTTTTTAACCGATGGACTTGACCATAGACGATCGGAATTTACCATCGGTTTTTGATCCATCGGAAAATTTTAAAACCGATGGAAAAAAGACTGATGGGTCCCATACACGATCGGTTTGTCTGATGAAAACAATCCATCGGACGGTTTTCATCGGTAAAACCGATCGTGTGTACAGGGCTTAAGTTTATGATTATGATTGTGTTGGGTCGCATTAAAAAAAAAAAAAAGTTGCCTTTTATTTTTACTGCCATTTCAAACACGGCAAGCAGACGTGTGTCTGTCCACATGAAAAAACACGCAGTTAAACAGCATGCAAAGCTTGACACTCCAAAAAGGTGCATGAGCTACTTTGCCGCGTTTGTCTGATGTAGGGCAGTCCATTGGGGCGCAATCGCGCACAAAAAAATGTGCATATACGCCACGCTTTACGTTGCACATGATAGTGTGAATGGGGCCCTATAGTTTTATAACCACTTCCCGCCCGTAGGAATTTCATATGACGTCCTGGACTCGGGATGATGCTTGCAGCTACAGACATCGTCCCAGTATCTTTTTTCTTTCAGCCGGTGATTCCCTACAATGTAAAAGCCATCCTAGTGGCTGATTAGCCTCTGAATTGCTTTTACAGCAGTTGGGGGGTGTTCCCCCCCTTGTTTCCCACTGGTGCCTCTCCCGTGTGATCGGGAGCCCGAGATTCGATCCAGCAATGCCGCCCGGTTACCATAGAGAAAATACAAATAGAAAAGCGCCTCTGAGTAAACTGTTTAATGTAGTAACATAAATATGTAGCCAACACTTACATAAAGGTAAATGAAGAGATGCTTATATGAAGTGGGATCAATGCCATGTCAGGTGTATAGTCCAGGGTCTATTGTTGCGTCCAGAGAAGTCCCAAATCCCGGCTATGAGAGCCGCAAGGTACCGGAGAGGAAGCCGGCTGTATCCATGAATGGAGTTGGCGACTGTGTGCTCGTGGAGCAGCGTGTGACGTCAGCTGGATCGAATGAATGGGAGAAACACAACGCGTTTCAGAGCATGCGCGGATCTGGAATAGAGCATGCGCGCTCCTTTGTCAAGTATCCGGTTACCATAGAGCTGGCTGCGGACCGGATGGTCCCCGGCCATCTCTATGATCCTGGGAGGCCGGAAGTGATGTCATGATGTCACTTCGGTCTCTTTTTTCTGGAAAGCAAAGATCAATGTTTTTTGTTTTTTTAAATCTCATGCTTTCCACGGTAGAGGAGAGATCTGGGGTCTTATAGACCCCAGATGTCTTCATAAAGAGGACCTGTCAAGGTTTTTTTCTATCACAAGGGATGTTTACATTTCAAAAATTAAAGGGACAGTGTAAAAACAAAATACATTTTTTCTCTAAAGCCCCCCTATTTCCTTGTGCTCGTGTGCAGTATTGGTTTGCAGAATTTTTTTTGTGACTTTACTCTGATTTTCTAATCTGCATGCTTGGTCTGGGTTAGTGACACAAAGGGGTGCGTTTATAAAAAAATCTGCAGAACAGTTCGTCCTCTGAAACTGCATGAACTGTTTTGTGCAAATGTTATTTGGCCTTATTTCCTCCAGGTCAAAGATTCTGAAAAATACCACATTATGGCCACTAGATGGAGATGATGATCATAGAAAATAAGATATATTGCCTCTGATCATCTGCAACATCTAGTGGCCATCATGCAGAATTTTCCTGGTTTACCATGAAGAATGTTCGATCTGGACAAAAAAAGTCGCCTGATAATGAGCAATTTTGCACAGAGCAGTTTCAAAGGACAAAAAACCCAGCAAATTTGTCATAAATATAATCAGGTAACTAACATGTTTAGCAATGGCAGCCCCCTTATATCTCTTGATAGAGGTTTCCTTTAACAATATAATTTTTTTTTTACAGTCTTTGATCTTTCTTGTACGGGATTGGAGCTTTCCATACGAATTTCCTTATGGTTCTGACGGTGGAGTAAAGTTTCTAGAAAAACGCCTGAAGGTTTGTTAATACGTTTTTTGTGTCCCATTGAGGGCCTGTGCAAACATAAAGAAGCAAGATGATGAATAACATTTATAGCACTGTCTTTATATTTATGAAATTTTTAGAAATAAGATTCCAGGAAAAATAAAACATTGACCCGTGCAGGAAGAACTTAATTGCAATGGTTGCAATGGATTCCATTGACTCTGTTCATTCACTCCATTGCAAGGGACTAAAACTGCTGGTACAATGCCCTTTAATTATAATTAAGGCTCAGTGAGCTTTGGTAGCCCCCTGACCTGTGGTTTGTGCAGAAGAGACTTATGGGAGTTCCTCAGAGGCGTAACTAGAACCGTCAGGGCCCCGGTGCAAGAAACCATGAAGGGCCACCCTGGCCCCAGACCGGGGCCCTTTCCACTGATCCTAGGGCCCTTTACTCCCATTGTGGGACCCTTTATTATGGTCCCGCAGCGGGCCACCTTCCTGCCATCTTGGGATCCCCCCACAAGTGCGATCTTTGCGACCCTGGTATTTCCGCCACTGCTGTCAGTAATCTTTGAATTTTTGTTGTTTTATATTTTTCTACTTTTTTTTTTACAATTTAATTTTTTATTATTTTTTACATATTTTTTAGGACCCCCTTGGGGGGCTTAGGTGAAATATCAGGGGTCTAAACAGACCCCTGGTGTCTCACTTTTGAGGTGGAGAAAGGGACTCAGCTGCACAGAATAAATGAACAGGAATAGCTCTGTAGAGCTTCCTGTTCATTCATAAACGGAGGTATAGTAAACACAGATTACTATGCCCCAGCTATGAATGGGGGAAAAAAAATATTGATCAGTACCAATCACTGACTCTATTTATTAAGACAAGGAAGGGGCCGGTAAATTACACATTTGCTGGTCCCTTCTCCGCTCTCCATCCTGACAGCAGCAGCCGGAAGGAGATGGGAGGGGGAAACCAGGAAGCGGAGGGGGGGCAGGGAAACACAGGGGCCAGGGGCAGCAGGGCAGGTATAGGGAGGTGGTGGAAGTTCCATGTTGAGGAACCGATGCCCTCGATTTCCCTCCTGCTGCCACTGAATGTCTGCAGTGCGGGAGGAAGAGGAGGAAAAGCGGCCATTCAGCGGCTACATTGAGGGAGCGGTTCCTCTACATGCTGCCACCCCCACTGCCCTCCTATCCAGGCATACTATGGGGCCAGGTCGCAATGGCGATCCCTGTACGTACGCCCCTGGGGCTCTTGTAATCTCCAATGCCAGCCAAATCTTTTTTTATCTATTTAATTATTTATTTATTTTTTCACGTTTGGATAGAGTGGAGAAGAGTTAAAATTTCTGTCAACCTTCGAATTCTGTCTGTGACTCCACAGGGGAGATTTTTCCAAAATTCCTGTCAGTGACACCCATGCAAGAAAAGGGGAGTGCGGTTGTCACTTGGGACAGAAAGACACACACAACACTAAGAACATTGTCAGAAGTTCAACCCCTTCCCCATGCAACTAAACATTTGTTTTTGTCTGTGCCCCTGTTGGAGAGATATGGGTCAAAGATGGTAATAAAAACCCATCAAGGGCTCGAATCCTTGGCTGCTCTAAAACAATGTAACAGATACGTGTTGTATAAAGTTGTGATTTATATAATGTGGACCTGGGAGTTGCAAGTTGTGCTGCTATTACACCAGCTATTAAAGTGTTACTAAACCCAGGACCCTGCATTCACTATATCTGGTCTCCCAGAGTACACAGAACATGGAAATGCAATTATTTTAGTAAATATAAACTGCTAAATACCCTTTCTCATCAGCAGTATAGAGCAGTCTTGTGACTTCTATCAGTGTCCGGCTGAGCACAGGTTAAAGCTTTTGGGAGGAGTTTTCATTCTCCTCTGACTGTCCTATGAGGCTGCATGGCCCCCGACCCTCTGTCTGGACAGTGCTGATTAGCCCTGTGCTGAACACATGCACCCTCTCAAGAAAAAAATTAACTTTCTAGCAATACACACCAATCTGACCATGTGCAGAGTGCCTCCAAGGCTCTGTTCTATCAGCAGATGGATTTGGGACAGTAAAAGAAGGGGATGATCAGAGAAGACAGGATCAAACAGCCTTTTTACACTGTGTGGAGGATTAACCCCTTCGGTTCCACAGTGAGTATAACAAGCATGCTTTACTGCATTAACAGACTGATTTTACCGTTGTGGGTTTAGTAATACTTTAAATGGCTTGACAGTTCAGTTGAGAGCACAAGCAACCGTGACAATTATAATTTGTGATGTGCTTTAAATTTAACTGTTTTGTGAAACAACTAAGTCTCCTCCATTCAAGCGTTGCAAACTTGGAAAGCCTCTGGATCAGATTGAAATGCAGTTGGGAAACTATCAACCCAATCAGTAAAATCTCATACAAGACTGAACATGTTACGTCATTTCAGTCTAATTTCAATATATTTAATCTGCAACTTTTAATTAACATAGTACCTGGTGATCCTGCCATGATGGTCCTTCCTGGTATAGGGTGACAACGCTCATTCTCTGTCCCCCAATTGCGCTCCAGTGTTGTTGTCATCCTGTCACATCGGCTTCTGATGGAGAATACAAGCATCCATTTTAGTACACATTACATAGGCATGCTCCACTGTTGTCACCAGAAAACATGTCCTGAGAAGTGCCTTGAAGCCAATGCTGAATTAGCTGTAGACAGGAAGTAGCTGCAAAGAGACTGCAAAGAATCAACAGAACTAAGATGCAGCAAAGAGGGAAAAAAAGGTGAAAAAAATAAAATGGCAATTGTTTATGGTACACAGAGCTTGAGCAAACAAAATGTTATTCAGTCTGGGCTTACATCTACTTTAAACTGCAGATTTAAAAAAATATATATTTTCAAGTGTGTATTTTCTTTGTCGCTGAACTAAACGTGTTAATTGATCTGCTGTGTCAGGTGTCCGAGAATCAGCACGAAGAATTGCAGAATGTCAGGAAACACATCCACTCCTGTTTTACCAACATCTCCTGCTTTCTCCTGCCACATCCCGGCCTTACCGTAGCCACCAACCCCAATTTTGATGGCAAACTTAGAGGTAAGTTATTAGTATCCGCACAATGGCTTCCATCTGCTTTTCAATGGATGCTACCCCATGCCAACAAAGGGTCAAAGTCCGCCCTAAGGCAAGTCATAGATGATGCGATTTTCTTTCCTGCAACCACAGGTGGAAGGAAAGAAAAATGCTTGACTGTGTTGATGGGAGAATGCCTCCCGTGGAGCTTTCTCTGCCGGCAGAACACAATGATTACTGCTAGCGGCTGTAGCTGCCAGCAGTAATCATACGTAGTAAAAATTAGACAGGATGGTTGTACCTTTTACCACAAAACTGCCTATGCAGATAAGGGAAATCTGTAGATAAAAACAAACTGCATCTCTGACTAAAGTTGAATAAAGCCCTTGCTATAGGTGTAGGCCATTTACATACCTTATGAAGCCTGGCTGGTATACTCCCAGGTAGGGTTGCCACCTTTTCTTCAAGCCAAACCCGAACACTTTAGTGGTGCATGGGAATTTTTTGTTGTAGTAGTAGTATACACTATAGAATTGTAAAAGGCCTGGGACACCAGGACTTCCAGTGTAAAGAAATTTGGGAGTGAAAAAAAAAGGAACTCCTCCTGCAAGGTAATGACATAATGACATACTAGCACATTATGAAAGACTTGTCATAAAATGACGCCCTCTAGCAGCGCCCTGTCACCATCTTCACCCGGTATTCTTTTCAGGTTCGCAGGCTCCAGCTTTCAAATGGCCAAGCCGCAATAACGTCACTCTCGCACATGCGCGTGTGAGTCATGGTTGTGGCACAGAGGTCTGGATTGATGGCATACTCAGTAAGCTCAGAGAGCTGTGTGCATGCACCGGTGATGTCACTGGCTGTAGAAATAGAAAATATCTCCTAAACTGTGTACATTTAGGAGGTATTCATTGTACCTACAGGTAAAATGTATTATAAGCTTACCTGTAAGTACAAGTGACCATGCAGTGTTTACTACCGCTTTAAGGAAGATCGCCTATGACCCATGTGCGCGTGCACACATGACCTCACAATGACGTTGTGTCATGCATTTTGAAAATGTGTGACTGTCATTGAGAATGTAAACCAGCTCTATGTATGACGGCCAACCAAACCAGTGCCTGGGCCTTCCAAGGTCTAAATCTGGCCCTGAGTATAGTAGTGTCCTATCTCAGAAATATTGCTAGCAGTGTAAAAGTTTAAAAAGGAACTGTCACATATGAAGCAGGATCATGGTAGAGCAGGCTGAGACAATGCCAACTTGTTAATGTATTTACATTTGTTGTGAAACCAAGTTCAGCCCATTGTTCTGTCTTATCGGTTTCTTATAGCAGAATGGGGGTTTATCAGAGACTGATTGCTGTGTCCTTCAATGGAATTCCTAGATAGGAAGTAAGCAGAAAGGAGCTACTCACTGGAAACGGTCTATTTTTTGGGATCAGAACTATGGGCTTTAAATACCTCCCACGCGCCGTATAATAAAATTACGGCGGGCGGGATCCCCTCTCATTCTGGGACCATGTCATATGACGTTGCCCCAGTGTCACCACTCTTGCATCTTGCATCTCGGAAGTGGGGACAGAATACCTGTCAAAGGGGGGGAGACTAATGAGCGGAAGTTCCACTTTTGGGTGGAACTCCGCTTTATGGGTGGAGAGTGGGGGAAGGGGCTAGTACATATGTCATTTACCAGCGCCTTCCTTTTCTAAATGAAAACAGTGAACACACTCACTCACTGCGTTCATAACTGAAGCATAGTAAACTGTTTACTATATTCCGTTTGTGAATGAACAGGACGCCGTTTAGCACAGAACACTTCCTATTCATTCACTGTCCAGTGCAGTTTAGGCTGCAGAGAAAGGCATGTGTGTTTTGAGCTTTGGGGTGCACACCCTAACGCAATAGGCTGCACACACCTATGGTCCCTGCTGTACTTACCTCTGTGGGTGATGAGCTGCCAGTGTTCATGGAGCCGGTGCAGTGGTCCCTGTGTTTATCACACCTGAGCAATGCATGCGACTAGTTTCTTCATACTGGGGGCATCTTAAAGCTGTCATTACCAACAAAGGGTTTTGTACCAAGTATGAAATAAATTTCAGTGAGCATGTTCAGTACCTTTTCCCCGTGTCATTCCCTTATATTACATAGAACTTAAAGTGGTTGTATACCCATTTTTCTTATTTTTACCTACAGGTGAGCCTATAATAAGGCTTACCTGTAGTTAAAATGAATATCTCCTAAACCTGCACCATTTAGGAGATATTCACTTTGCATGCAGCCGCTGATGTCAGCGGCACATGTGCTGTGAATGCCCGGCTAAAGGTCCGGCAGACGTTGCCGGACCTTGCCGGGAAGAAGACTCTCACGCGCATGCGCGGGAGTGACGTCATCGCGGCTCCGGCCACTCACAGCGCCAGAGCCGCGAACCCAGAAGACACGCTGAGGGCAAAATGTCAGCTCCCTCGGCGTGGACCGGCCTGCGATACGACGCCTCGTTCTAAGGTAAATATTTCAGAATTAGCTAGTATGCTGTGCATACTAGCTCATTATGCCTTTGCCTTACAGGGTTTTTTTTTTTATTTTTTTTTTTCTGAGGGTATACAACCGCTTTAATTTCTGAACGTATTTGTTTGGGTTTCTTTGTATGTATGGATTGCCAATGGCACCTTTAGAAATATATTTACATGTTCAATACTTATTTTACCCGCTGTATATGTATGTATATATATTAGGGCTGTTACTGATTAAAATTCTAGTGTTCGATTAATCGATTTTTTTTTAATCGATTAATCGACTAATTTCGATTAATTATAATGCACATTATAATGCACATACAGATCCAACTACTTTTAGCTGAACTCCTTGCAGGCTGATTCCCCGTGCAGCTACCAACCACTGGAAAAATGGATAGCAGGATACAAAAAACACACAAAGGCAGCGCTCGATGGGAATAGCATTAAAACTTTTATAGTCTTCAAGTAGGTAACAAAATAAATAATGCACTGGAGATAAAATCAATTTAGCTACATAAACTGTAAAAATGGTGCGAGTAATAGCAAACGGTGGCAAAAGCAGTCATAAAAACATGTAGCTAAGTATGATACTGGTATAAAAATGTGTACAACGATACCACTGCTGAATCCAGATGAGGAGGGGCTAACATCAGTCCGTCGGCATGTAGATGTCCCGTGAAGGGAACTATCACAACTCCCAGTGGATGGCTGTAGAATCCCAGGTTGATAGAGGGAAGTGATAGAGGGAAGTGTAACAGCCCTTGCGTGTGGCAGATAGTAAGGTCCCGCTGGCATGCAGATATGAAGGCACAGCAAAGGAGCCCTTCAGATAGACACACCAAGCCGGAAACCGACGGAGAGGTGAGTACCGATCAAAAGAATTTTGATCGATCAAAAAAATGTATCAATTAATCGAGGAATTAATAGTTCATTTCCACAGCCCTAATATATATATATATATATATATATATATATATATATATATATATATATATAAAATGCTGTTTTTATAAAAAAAATTTGGACCTTTAACTCATGGAAGGTAAAAACTAGGCACAAAGATCCAAAATAAGGACAGCTAGTCCCATGTATTCTGACCCCAATATCTCTACTCTTACAGAAATCGATGAAGAGTTTATAAGGAACCTAAAAGTCTTTATACCTTGGCTCCTGAGCCCGGAGAACTTGGATGTTAAGGAAATTAATGGGAATAAAATAACGTGCCGTGGCCTGGTGGAGTATTTCAAGGTAAAGGATAAACTGTGAAAATTCCAAATGGTTCCAGCCCTTTCAAATACAGATAGGTAATGGGGTACAGAGGAATGCCAGGCAATAAGTGCAATCAGCCAACTAACAATGCTATACAAGAAATACTACAAAAGTAGACCTGCTGCACTGTCACATTGACATTCCTTTCTTAGAGATGAACCTCAAAGAGCTGAATACACAGATGTAATACATACCTGCTTACCTCATCAATGTACTGATAATCCTTCATTTTCCATTCAGCACTCTGATTATTATGTGGATCAATCTCCATTACTTGAAGCCCAACTACAGATAAATGTATTAAAAAAAGTCCCAATGAAAAACTAAAAACACCAGCTCTACCTGCAATATTCACCTCCTCTCTGCGTCTGTATCTCGTAGTGATAGCTTTTTGCCACTAGATGTCCTCAGTCATCTGAGCTCCTCGCAATGCAAGATTGGCAGAACACTGATGAGGTCAATCCCCATGTTCTTCCCTCCTGTATGCAGGTTCAGTGTTAAGCCTCGTACACACGGTCGGACTTCAAACAAACTTTTTTGTGGATTTTTGTCCGAAGGGAGTTAGCCGGGCACACCCATAGCATACACACGGCAAACTTTCCCAAAACTTTTCCAACATCACGTGGTTTTTCTGCTCTTTACCGCCACCCTTTGGTCAACTTCTGCTATTGTTGTTTGATTTTAACATTGGTTCTGGGCATGCTTATTTGTCCTTCGGACAAAAGTCTGATGGATTTCTGTACACACGGGCGGACTTTGCTCCGTCGTACTTTTGTTGCCGAAAAGTTTGTCCGTTTGCAGACCGAACATTTGTCCGATCAAAACTAAAAAAAATTGTCCGATGGAGCGTACACACGGTCTGATTTTTTGTCAAACTTGCTCATTTTATAGTCTGACCGTGTGTGCAGGGCTTTAGACTGATAGCACCGTGCAAAGCAACAGAGCACAGATTAGTTCAATGTGCTGGTCCTCCCTCTCCCAGTCCAAATGCTGCTGTGCAGAAGATTACAGGAAGGTAATATGAAGATGGTAATTTATATCAATTATATTTAAAAACGCACGCATTTTATTTTTCTTTAATAAAAACATATTTACATGATTTTTTCAGCATTAAAACCATCACACCCAGTGATAGTAAGAGAAGCTAAAGACCAATCAGAAAAATTCCTCCAGTGCTGGTCACATGGCCACTATCTTACCTTTACTGTTATCAATCCCGCCCTTGAGAAAATGAAGTGCAGCAGCATACCTTACGATGATGATTGTTTCCAATCTAATTTTTGTGTTCCGCCACTGTGTTCAGCGTAGTTAAAGTGTTACTAAACCCAGGGCCCTGCATTCATTATATCTGGTCTCCCACAGTACACAGAACATGGAACTGCAATTATTTTAGTAAATATAAACTGCTAAAGTCTTGTGACTTCTATCAGTGTCTGATTAAAGCTTGTAGGATGAGTTTTCATTCCCCTCTGACTGTCCTATGAGGCTGTAAGACCCCTTACCCTCTGTCTGGACAGTGTTGATTGGCCCTGTGCTGAGGTTGACTCAGCCGCGTGAATCACCATGATTGTACGTCGGGCGCGTACACAGCGATCTGTGGGCGCGCGTGCCCATTTGCTAGCGTGGGAGCCAACCAGTGGGTCCGGCGGCCACCCGCGATCACTCCGGAGAGAGGCAGAACGGGGATCTGCCAGTGTAAACAAACAGATCCTCGTACTGTCAGGGGAGTAGAGTGAGATTGTCTGTTCCTAGTGATTAGGATCAGCGATCTCTCTCCTCCTCCAGTCAGCCCAGCCCCCATACAGTTAGAAACGCCTCCCAGGGAACACATTTAACCCCTTGATCGCCCCCTAGTATTAACCCCGTCCCTGCCAGTGACATTTATAAAGTAATCAGTGGCTATTTATAGCAATGGTCGCTGTATAATTGTCACTGGTCCCAAAAAAGTGTCAAACGTGTCCGATCTGTCCGCCACAATATCGCAGTCCCGTTAGAAATCGCAGATCACCACCATTACTAGTAAAAACAATTATAAAAATGCCATAAATCTATCCCCTATTTTGTAGACGCTATAACTTTTGCGCAAACCAATCAATATGCGCTAATTGGGACTTTTTTTTTACCAAAAATATATAGCAGAATACATATTGGCCTAAACTGAGGAAGAAATTTTTTTTTTTGGGGGGGGGGATATTTATTGTAGCAAAAAGTAAAAAAATAATGTTTTTTCAAAATTGTCGCTCTTTTTTTGTTTATAGCGCAAAAAATAAAGACCGCAGAGGTGATCAAATACCACCAAAAGAAAGCTCTAATTGTGGTGAAAAAAGGACATCAATTGTGTTTGGGTACAACGTCGCACGACTGCACAATTGTCAGTTAAAGCGACACAGTGCTGTATCGCAAAAAATGGCCTGGTCATTAAGGGGGAAAATCCTCCCGGGCTGAAGTGCTTAAAGTATAACTAAAGGCAAAACTTATTTTATTATAATAATTGTCTTTAGTTTTACTTTAATTCTCTAGTTCAGTGATGTCACATGTTTCTTATGTTCCTATACTCAAATGGCCGCTGGTCCAGAACACAGGCCATACTAGGCCGAGATACACTATATTACCAAAAGTATTGGGACACCTGCCTTTACACGCACATGAACTTTAATGGCATCCCAGTATTAGTCCATAGGGTTCAATATTGAGCTGGCCCACCCTTTGCAGCTATAACAGCTTCAACTCTTCTGGGAAGGCTGTCCACAAGGTTTAGGAGTGTCTATAGGAATGTTTGACCATTCTTCCAGAAGCGCATTTGTGAGGTCAGGCACTGATGTTGGATGATGAGGCCTGGCTCACAGTCTCCACTCTAATTCATCCCAAAGGTGTTCTTTCGAGATCAGGACTCTGTGCAGGTCAGTGAAGTTCCTCCACCCCAAACTCGCTCATCCATGTCTTTATGGATTGGTGCACTGGTCCAAATCATTTGGTGGAGGGTGGATTATGGTGTGGGGTTGTTTTTCAGGGGTTGGGTTGGCCCCTTAGTTCCAGTGAAGGGAACTCTTAAGGAGTCAGCATACCAAGACATTTTGGACAATTTCATGCTCCCAACTTTGTGGGAACAGTTTGGGGATGGCCCCTTCTTGTTCCAACATGACTGTGCACAAAGTTGGGAGCATGAAACTGTCCAAAATGTCTTGGTATGCTGTTTCCTTAAGAGTTTCCTTCACTGTTAGCCATGACTAAGCACTAGACCCTAGTGTGAAACGCGTCAGCTGTACCCCTTCATTCTTGCTGTGACTTGCAGTGTTCCATGTATTTTACCCAATAAAGGCAACCTCAATGGTTTTTGGAGTGCGGCTGTCCATACATTCTACCTTCCTTTTTCGCATCAACAGCATTGCCAGCACCCGTAGTTCCTGGGAAGACACTGATTGCTCACCTGCACTTACCTGGAGCGGTGATCTCCCTTCTCTTCGTTCCCTTCACTGGAACTAAGGGGCCAAGCCCAACCCCTGAAAAACAACCCCACACCATAATCCCCCCTCCACCAAATGATTTGGACCAGTGCACAAAGCAAGGTCCATAAAGACATGGATGAGTGAGTTTGGGGTGGAAGAACTTGACTGGCCTGCACAGAATCCTGACCTCAACCCCGATAGAACACCTTTGGGAAGAATTAGAGCGGAGACTGCGAGCCAGGCCTTCTCGTCCAACATCAGTGCCTGACCTCACAAATGCACTTCTGGAAGAATGATCAAACAATCCTATAGACACTCCTAAACCTTGTGGACAGCCTTCCCAGAAGAGGTGAATCTGTTATAGCTGCAAAGGGTGGGCTGACTCAATATTGAACCCTACGGACTAAGACTGGTATGCCATTAAAGTTCATGTGCGTGTAAAGGCAGGTGTCCCAATACTTTTGGTAAATATAGTGTATGTTGAAAAGTCACATTCTGTAGCCAGAGAATGAATGTAGAGGAGGATGATTGGATCCCGGCACCCCGCGTGTCGCCTTGCTCCTGGCCGCTGCCAGACATCCTTTGTGGAGGGAGTTGGCGGCTTCTCCCTCCGATCATATGGTTGTCATTAGCGAAGCTTTGTGATACGTTTACTGATGTGGAAAAGAACCTTCTGTATTCACATTCAGTCACATGCCAAACAGGCAACACCCGCCCAGACTTTATCCACAATCCACAGGGACTCCCTCCTGGCCTGCAGCGCTCTGTAATCGAGACAATGTGTTCATTCCATTTATACACCTCCACCAGGATAAAAACATGGCCTTATATACTGAGAGAGGCCTTCCGGACACACCTACAGACATTTATGGCAACTCTATTAAAGTTTTTAATGATGTTCATGGCAAATAATGTGAAAATCTCAGCAAACTTTGATCACCACCATCTTCAAAAAGTTAGGTAAAACTTTTAGGGCCCATTCATTCACCTCAATGCTGTGCGGGAATATGTGCAAAATCAACATGTTCCCGCACCGCCGACAGACCCACTGCCCCTTTGCAGACGCATTCATGCGCCAATAATTGTTTACCCCTTTGCGCCAGTAACTGTCCTGGGAGCACATGGGGTGCATGCTCTCGGCACAGCTGTGTTTGCAATCATGTACGCAAAAATGCATATTTGCTCCCACTGCCCCCCACTGATACCAATGATGGGGCACTATTCCTCCAACCCATACCAATGATGGGGCACTATTCCTTCCACTGATACCAATGATGGGGCACTATTCCTCCAACCCATACCAATGATGGGGCACTATTCCTCCAACCCATACCAATGATGGGGCACTATTCCTTCCACTGATACCAATGATAGGGCACTATTCCTTCCACTGATACCAATGATGGGGCACTATTCCTTCCACTGATGCCAATGATGGGGCACTATTCCTCCAACCCATACCAATGATGGACACTATTCCTCCAACCAATACCAAGGATGGGGAACTATTCCTCCCACTGATACCAATGATGGGGCACTATTCCTCCCACTGATACCAATGATGGGGCACTATTCCTCCCACTGATACCAATGATGGGGCATTATTCCTTCCACTGATGCCAATGATGGGGCACTATTCCTCCAACCCATACCAATGATGGGGCACTATTCCTCCAACCCATACCAATGATGGACACTATTCCTCCAACCAATACCAAGGATGGGGAACTATTCCTCCCACTGATACCAATGATGGGGCACTATTCCTCCCACTGATACCAATGATGGGGCACTATTCCTCCCACTGATACCAATGATGGGACACTATTCCTCCCACTGATACTAATGATGGGGCACTATTCCTCCCACTGATACCAATGATAGGGCATTATTCCTCCCACTGACACCAATGATAGGGCACTATTCCTCCCACTAATACCAATGATGGGGCACTATTCCTCCCACTGGCACCAATAATGGGACACTCTTTCTCCCACTGTAACCAAATAAGGGGAGCTCTTCCTCCCACTGACACCAATAATGGGGCATGCTTCCTCCCGCTGACACCAATAATGGGGCATGCTTCCTCCCGCTGACACCAATAATGGGGCACGATTCCTCCCGCTGACACTAATATTGGGGCACTCTTCTTCCCACTGATACCAATAATGGGGCACTATTGCTCCCACTGACACCAATGATGGGACACTATTCCTTCCACTGACACTAATGATGGGGCACTCTTCCTCCCACTGACACAAATGATTGGGCACACTTCCTCCCACTGATACCAATAATGGGGCACCATTTCTCCCACTGACACCAATGATGGGATACACTTCCTCCCACTGACACCAATGATGGGATACACTTCCTCCCACTGACACCAATGATGGGGCACTATTCCTTCCACTGATACCAATAATGGGGCACTATTCCTTCCACTGACACCAATGATAGGGCACTCTTCCTTCCACTGATACCAATAATGGGGCAATATTCCTTCCACTGACACCAATGATTGGTCACTCTTCCTCCCACTGACACCAATGATAGGGCACACTTTCTCCCACTGATACCAATGATGGGGCACTATTCCTCCAACCAATACCAATGATGGGACACTATTCCTCCCACTGACACCAATAATAGGGCAATGTTCCTCCACTGATAACAATGATGGGGCACTATTCCCTATTAAAGTATAACTAAAGTCTATTTTTTTTTATAGTTTCAGATAGAGTGGAGAGATTAGACCACCTGTCACCAGATTAGGACTAGAGGGGAAATTGTCCAATAGGGACACTAGTTCTGGTAATGACCATGGATTCCCTCACTTTGGAGGGATTTCCTTTCACTCCATGTTTTGGCTATGGGACAGGAAGTGAAGGGAAATCTCCCCGATGGGACACAGATGGTGAAACAGACCTGACAGGGGTTATAACCCTTCCTTACTCTATCCACAATAAAGTTTTGTTGAATGCCTCTTTCAGATAGGCAGCAGATGTTACTGCCCTCTAAAAATACTGCCATCTGGAATACTTTTCAGACCACACATAGTGTATGACAGTTGGATTACAGAATGCCTGGGCGCAATGGCAGGGATGTGGGCGCCCTGACCCTAACCCTAAGGGAAGTGGGGGACGCAGTTTGGTATTGTTGCCCTGGGCGCTGGATGACCTTTTCCCACCACTGCCTGAACCTCTTTTTGTTTTGTTGTTTTGTCCCTAGGGGAATTTTTGTATCTCAAGGGGGGATTTTTAAGAATGCCTGAGCCCCTTTTTGCATTTTATTTTTTTTGTCCCCGGGGGGGGGGGGGGGGGGACTTTACATTGAAATACAATGCTGCAAGCACTATAGAATAATTTTTTTCCATTTGGGATAAAGGTTTCACATAAATAAGAGCTGATAATTGTAAGCACCCCTGTCAGTGGTAAATGGTTTGTCCCAACCCTCTAAATGACACTTCTCCTGGAAAGCTTGTCCTGTTGAAGTGGTTCTAAAGTCAAAGGGTTTTTTTTACACTAATGCATTCCCTGCAATAAAAATGAACCTTTAATATCATTTTAACCGCTTGCCGACTGTATAACTTACATATACGGCGGCAAAGTGGCTCTGCTGCACAGGATCACTTACCTATTACTTGATCCTGCACTCCGGGGTCCGGGGCGTGCATGCGTGCCGCTGGCGGGCACCAGCAGACCCGATGTCCGCCGTCACCCACTGATCATTAGGAGAGCCAGAGCAGCGATCTGTAAACAAGGAAGATCACGAGTTGTCAGTAGGGTAGCACCCTAAACGCCCCATGATGTTAACCTCTTCCCAGCCAGTGTCATTAGTACAGTGACAGTGCATATTTTTTAGCGCTAATCGCTGTATTAGTGTCACTGGTCCCCAAAAAGTGTCAGTTAGTGTCCGATTTGTCTGCCAAAATATCGCAGTCCCGCTATAAGTCGCTGATCGCCGCCATTACTAGTAAAAATATAAAATAAAATAATATTCCATAAAATCTATCCCATAGTTTGTAGACGCTATAACTTTTTCGCAAACCAATCAATATACACTTATTGGAATTTTTTTTTTTTACCAAAAACATGTAGCAGAATAGATATTGACCTAAATTGATTACGATTTTTTTACATTTTTTTATTGGATGTGTTTTATAGCAGAAAGAAAAAAAATTTAGATTTTTCAAAATTGTTGCTTTTTTTTTTATTCGTTTTATAGCGCAAAAAATTAAAATACCACCAAAAGAATTTGTGGGGAAAAAAAGGACATACATTTTATTTGGGTACAAAGGTACACAACCGCGCAAATGTCAGTTAAAGCAGCTCAGTATTGCAAAAACAAAAAATGGCCTGCTCGTGAAGGGGGGTAAATGTTCCGAAGCTCAAGTGGTTAAAGTGGAGTTCCACCCTAAAAAAAAAAATTCTGCAAAAAACCTGCAAAAAAATAGAAAAAAAAATAGAAAAAAATAAATATTTTTTTACTCACCAAAAATACCGGTTGCTATGCGGAAGTCCCTAATCTGCCTCTTCCTTATCCGCGGCTGGTCTTCTTCTGCATCCTCCTCGCCTTGTCTTCTGGGAAATGTGTGTATCCCAGAGAGCAAGCCGCCCATTCATATAACAACGCAAGACTCGCGCATGCGCAGTAGGAAACGGGCAGTGAAGCCGCGCAGCTTCACTGCCTGTTTCCCTTACTGAGGATGGCGGAGCCGGGAGCTGCCAGGATCGAGGGATCAGGGGGGCTGAAATTGCGGGCAAGGATCGGGGGGTCTGACATTGCGGGCGAGTAGGACAGGTAAGTGTCCTTATTAAAAGTCAGCAGCTACAGTGTTTGTAGCTGCTGACTTTTAAAAAAAAAAAAATCGCGGGTGTTTAACCACTTGAACACCGGAAGTTTTTACCCTCTTCATAACCAGGCCATTTTTTGCTATTTAGCACTGTGCTACTTTAACTGGTTATTGCGCGGTCATGCAACGCTGTATCCAAACCATATTTATATAATTTTTTCACACAAATAGAGACTTCCTTTGGTGGTATTTGATCACCACCTGTTTTTTTATTTTATGCTACATAAATTTAAAAAGACCAGAAATTTCTAAAAAAATAACTTTTTTTTACTTTTTTCTACAAAACATATTCAATGAAAGTCATATTTCTTCATACATTTTGTCCATAATGTATTCTGCTACATGTCTTTGATAAAAAATATTGTATTATGCCATCCTTAATAATTCCATTTAACTGTGTGCATTACTTTACCTCCTGAACAGCTCATTAATTCAATGCGAGTTCTCTTTTTCCTTCTTTACCGTCTCGTCTTTTTTGCCATTAATACCCACCCACCGCCTACAAAAAAATAAAATTTGGAAAAAAAATTAAAAAAATATATAATAAAAATGGGAGGGGAGGAGTAAGTCCACTTACAACAAATTCGTACATATCCGAATTAATGATAACTCGTTTAACTAATTTTTCCAAATATTCGTAAATTCGAATATTCTAAAAACCTGAATTTACGAATTTTGGGATTTAGAATTTTAGAGTTTACGAATCTTCTAATTTTCTAATTTCCGGATTTTGAATCTACGAAATTGTAAAATTCGAAAATGGTGAAATTAAAAAATCCAAAAATTCAAAAATCCGAAAATATGGAAATTCAGAAATTCGAAAATCCTAAAATTCAAAATTTCCGAATTTTGAAAATCCGAAAATTCGATAATCCTAAAATTCGGAAATTCAAAAATCCGAAAATAAATGAAGATTCAAGAGAAGAACGAAAATCCCAAAATCTAAAATAATAACTAACTAATAATAACTTAACCATTACTAACTATTAAATTATAGGTATTGGAATTTCCTTTCAAATTTGGGCAAAGTTACGAATTTTCGGAAATAACTAATGCCGTATCTAAACGAATGGAACGTAATGAATTAATAATAAATAACAATAATAATAAAAACTTTTTATTATTAATAAATTTGTTCCGTTCCATTTGTTTAGATGTGACATTCCTTATTTCGGATAATTCCTAAATTCGGATAAATTTGTATTTATTACGTTCACTAACAGCCAAATTTGAAATACAATTCCAATACCTGTAATTTAATAGTTTGTTATTATTAGTTAGTAAGTTGTTTTTTTAGAATTTCTGGATTTCGCATTTACGAATTTTCGAATCCTTTAAATTTTCGAATTTCAGGATTTCCGAATGTATGAATTTTCAAATTTACGAATTTTCGAATTTCTGAATTTTCGAATTTCGGATTTTTGAATTTATGAATTATCAAATTTAAAGATTTACTAATTTTCGAATGAACGAATTTCGATCATAACGAATGACCCAAAAAACGGAAAAAAAAACAATAACGAATGAAACGAAAACTAAAACAGACAAATTTTTTGGCAGTGCACATGTCTACTTACGGGTACGTCGCTTTGCATGTGCGGGCCGCCCGTCTGCAGTACATTGTGGGCGGGCGGTCTGCAAGTGGTTAAAGTAAGCTGAAAATCTAGTTGGACCAATTGCCTTCAGAAGTCATCTGATTAGTAAATAGAGTCCACCTGTGTGTAATTTAATCTCAGTATAAATACAGCTGTTCTGTGAAGCCCTCTGAGGTTTGTTAGATAACCTTAGTGAACAAACAGCATCATGAAGGCCAAGGAACACACCAGACAGGTCAGGCATTAGGTTGTGGAGATGTGCAAAGCACGGTTAGGTTATAAAAAAATATCCCAAGCTTTGAACATCTCACGGAGCTCTGTTCAATCCATCATCTGAAAATGGACACGGAGTTCCAGTTTAACTACTTGAGGACCAGCGGCCTCGGTAGGTTGTCTCCCCTGGGCGAGCCATCGTAGCTGTACGTCGGCCGCTTTAAGACCACTAGAGGGTGAGACCACGGAGCCGATGCAGGTGCCAGGCCGTCGCAATGTCGGCCGGGCACCCGCGATCGCTCCAGAGAGAGGCAGAACGGAGGTCTGTCAATGTAAACAGACAGATCTCCATTCTGTCAGGGGTGAGGAGACTGATCTGTTGTTCCTAGTGGTTAGGAACAATGATTGGTCTCCTCCCCCAGGCAGTCCCACCCCCCCCCCACAGTTAGAAACACTCCCTAGGACACACATTTAACCCCTTGATCACTCCCTAGTGTTAACCCCTTCCCTGCCAGTGACATTTATACAGTAATCAGTGGCTATTTTTAGCTCTGATCGCTGTATAAATGTCAACTGTCCCAAAAAGGTGTCAGAAGTGTCCGATCTGTCCGCCGCAATGTCGCAGTCCTGCTAAAAATCGCTGATCACCAAAATTACTAGTAAAAAAAATAAAAAAATAAAAATGCCATAAATATATCCCCTATTTTGTAGACGCTATAACTTTTGCGCAAGCCAATCAATATACACTTATTGCGATTGGATTTTTTATCAAAAGTATGTAGAAGAATACATATCGGCCTAAACTGAGGAAGAAATTTGTTTAAAAAAAAAAAATTGGGGATATTTATTATAGCAAAAATAAAAAAAATAGAATTTTAAAAATAGAATTTTTAAAACAGCTTACCTGTAAAATCCTTTTCTTGGAGTACATCACGGGACACAGAGCTCTGTTCTTTACATCATGGGTTATATGGTTCACCACCAGGTGATTGGACACTGGCAAACCCTAATTACAAGGGAAGTTCCCCTCTATATAACCCCTCCCATACGGAGAGTACCTCAGTTTTGTAGCAAAGCAATAAGTATCCCATACTTGGACATATATACTTACAAACCCCAAATCTTTAGAGGGGCGGGAGCTCTGTGTCCCGTGATGTACTCCAAGAAAAGGATTTTACAGGTAAGCTGTTATAAAAATCCTATTTTCTTTCTCGTACATCACGGGACACAAAGCTCTGTTCTTTACATCATGGGATGTCCCAGAGCAATGCACCACTTGAGGGAAGGGAGACACAGATCCAAACAAGCATACCACCATCAGACGTGAGGATCTATACTGCTGCCTGCAGTACACTGTGCCCAAAGGCGGTATCCACTTGATAGAACTTTGTGAATGTATGTACCGAAGACCAGGTTGCAGCCTTGCAGATCTGAGTCATGGAGGCCTGGTGATGCACTGCCCAAGAAGCACTGACCGCTCTAGTGGAGTGCGCCTTCACACGAAAAGGAGGATCTTTCTTTTTCAAAGCGTAGGCCTGAATAATAACTTGTCGAATCCACTTAGCAATAGTAGATTTCAACGCTGCCTGGCCCTTCCTAGGGCCTTCTGGCAGCACAAACAAAACATCAGTTTTCCGTATTTGAGCAGTAGCATCCAGATGGAATCTGACTGCTCTCACTACATCCAGAGAATGCTTTAATACTTCTTCCGCAGAATGCGGACCTGGGTAAAAAGATGGCAGGATAACATCTTCATTCAGATGAAAACCTGAGACGACCTTAGGCAAAAAAGTTGGATGAGGCCTCAACACCACCTTGTCCTTGTGAAGAATCAAATAAGGCTTTTTACAAGAAAAAGCTGCCAATTCCGATACCCTCCTAGCAGAGGCTATAGCAACCAAAAAGACCAATTTTCTCGTTAAGAGAGCCAAAGGCATACAAGACATTGGTTCAAAAGATTGTCTCTGAAGAACTGATAAGACCAAATTGAAGTCCCAAGGACACAAAGGGGACCTGACTGGTGGCCTTAAGCGCAACACACCCTGAATAAAAGCCCGAACCAAAGAGTGAGAGGCAAGAGGCTTTTGAAAGAACACTGATAAAGCTGAAATCTGACCCTTGATTGTGCTCAAGGCTAGTTTCATTTCTACCCCCAATTGGAGAAAAGACAATACTCTACTAATGGCATATGTTCGAGGATGCCAAGCTCTGGATTCACCAGGAAACATATACCTGGAGGCTGGCCTTCTGGATGTAGGTTTCACTAGCCAAACCGTCAAACTTAGACTTCGAAAACTTAGACTTCGTAAGGAAGGGTGGAATACTGGACCTTGCGAAAGCAGGTCTGGGCATAGTGGAAGGCGCCAAGGTCTTCCTACCACCATCTTCACGATCTCCGCATACCAGGGCCTTCTGGGCCAGGCTGGGGCCACTAGAATTACTGGTATCTTTTCCCTCTTGATCCTGCGCAGAAGCTGCGGTAGGAGCAGGAGCGGGGGAAACGCATAGATCAGAGAAAACTGATCCCAAGGGATATCCAACGCATCTGTCCCGAATGTTAGTGAATCCTAGTGCTAGTAAATCCCTTGTTCTTGAGACAAACACGTCCAACTTTTTGTTGAACCTGGAGGATAGCAGGTCCACATCCGGGGTACCCCACTTCTGGCATATTGCCAGAAACACGTCGGGGTGCAGAGACCACTCTCCTGGGGCTAAGCAGCTGGCGACTCAAGTAATCCGCCTGCCAGTTTTCCACCCCGGGAATGAAAACTGCTGAGGAACAAGGCACATGTTCTTCTGCCCATACTAGAATGGGGTTTAGTTCTCTCTGGGCAGCCAGACTTCTGGTGCCCCCTTGGTGGTTGATATAGGCCACTGCTGTGGTGTTGTTGGATTGTATTCGAACAGGGCAGCCCTGCAACCTGAGGGTCCAGGCTTCGAGAGCCAAACGGATCTCTTGGATCTCCAAGATGTTGATGGGCAGGAGCATTTCTGCCCTGGCCCATCTTCCTTGGAGCATAGCTCCCTCTAGATCTGCGCCCCAGCCTATAAGGCTGGCATCCGTAGTTACTACCTTCCAGGTGACTGGGGTGAAGGACTTCCCCTTCTGCAGATTTTTGGTTAGCAACCTCCAACTGAGACTTTGCCGAGCTTCTGGCGACAGCCGCATTGGTAAGTCTAAGGCTGGAACTTTCTTGTTCCAGGCAGCCAGTATGCAGTTTTGCAATGGCTTTGAGTGAAACTGAGCAAAAGGGATGGCCCCGAATGAGGCCATCATCTTTCCCAACAACCTCATACATAGGCGGATGGAAGGTTCCCTTTTTGCCTTGACCAGTCGGATCACCTCTCTTAAAGACCTGATTTTGGGCTTGGATAGGAATACCTTGTTTTGGGTTGTGTCTATGACCATGCCGAAATACTCCAGCCTTTTTAGGGGCCGCAAGGATGATTTTTCCAAGTTGAGGACCCAGCCTAAGTGCTCTAAATACTCTACTGTTTTGAGCACATTGTGGTTCAGACGTGCCACCGATCGTTCTACCAAAAGTAGACTGCCTAGATATGCTGTTATGGCAATGCCCTTTGCTCTCAGATTTGCTAGGAGCGGGGCCAGAACCTTGGTGAAAGCCCGAGGCGCAGTGGCCAGACCAAAGGGTAGAGCCACGAACTGAAAGTGGCGGTGCTCTACCGCAAACCTTAGAAATTTTTGGTGAGCGGGGCAAATTGGCATATGTAGATATGCGTCTTTAATGTCTATTGATGCCATGAATTCTCCGCCTTGAAGGGTGGAGACTACTAAGCAGATTGACTCCATACGAAAAGAGCGAATGTTCAGGAATTGATTCAGATCTTTCAGGTCTAGAATAGGTCTGACATCTCCATTTCGTTTTGGAACCGTGAAGAGGTTTGAATAGAACCCGGCGCCTTGTTCCTCTGGGGCAACCCCTATGATTACCCCTTGGGATAACAAGTGATCCAATGCCAGGAACAAAGGCTCTCTTTTTTCAGGATTCTTGAAGATGTTTGACTTGAGGAAATGAGATGGCGAGGGCCCTCGTAATTCCAGTCTGTAACGTGTAGACACTGTGGAGATCACCCACTTGTCTCGAATCTGTTCCTGCCAAGTCTCTGAAAATCGTAAGAGCCTTCCCCCCACTCGGCCGAGCGGGGGCGCTCCTTCATCAGGAGGCTTTGGGGTTCTGTCTTGCAGAATTTTGGCTCCAGGATTTTTTTATGGCCTTGGGCTTTCCCTCTTGTATTCGGCTGGGGAGGCCGCCGCCATTGCCTGGAGGCTGTAGCTGCTGGGGAAGGGGAAAGAGAGCGTTTAAAAGAGGGAGGCTTACTCTTCTTTTTAACTGGCATCAAGGTAGTCTTACCGCTAGAAATCTTCTGGATATATTTTTCCAGATCATCCCCAAACAGGCGTTCCCCATGAAAAGGGAACCCAGCCAAATGTTTTTTGCACGGAGCTTCAGCTGACCAATGCTTTAGCCAGAGAATCCTGCGCATGTGTACCAGCAGTGTTAGGCGGGACGCTTGCTGAATTGAATCATTAATAGCATCCACCGCAAAACATAAGGCCTTTGGCAGGTGCAACCAATCTCTGGCCTTCTCAGCCGGGAGGATTTTAACCACCTGCTTTATCTGATCCTTTAGGAACTGACACAAACCAATAGCTCCTGCAGGTTGAGTTACAGCGCCAGCCATAGAAAAAGAAGCCTTAAGCAGAGACTCCAGCTTTTTCTCAGTTGGGTCTCTAAATACATGAGCATTGTCTACAGGTCAAGTCAGGCTTTTATTCACAGAAGAAATGGCTGCATCTATTGCCGGCACACTCCATTTCTTGGTGAACTTTTCCTCCATAGGACAAAGAAGAGAAAACTTCTTAGGGGGAGTAAACAGCGTGTCTGGGTGACCCCAGTCAGCATACATCAGTTTCTCCAGTAAAGGATGGACCGGAAAGGTATATGCAGCCTGTGGAGATTTCAATGACCCCAAGCAGGGGACAGGGGATTCGGCCAACTCAGAAGAGGGCAGGTTGTATGCCTCATGCACAACCTCTGTATAGGCCTGTACCTGCGATTTAAGGGCCTGAGAGGAGGACGGAATCCTTTCCTCATCCCCTGAATCCTTCGACTGCTCCTGATCCTGTCCCCAGAAAGATCAACATCATACTCATCTGATATTTGATCGTCTGAAAGGGACCCCAAAACAGAGGAAGGGGATCTACCCCGCTTTCTGCTTCTCTGTGAGGGTGCTGAAATTAAATCAGTTAACCTCTTCTCTAGACCAACCGACGCTGCTGAAAAAGTCTCCTCAGTGACATACACAGGAGCTGCCAGGTTGGGAGAGGCTGCCAGGCCTGACAGGGGCAATGGCTCATCCTGCACAGCGGCCTTAGGTCTCTCAGGGAAGGCTGGCATCGTGCAGGTTCGTCTAGACCCGGATCCAGATGGTGACACCTTTTCGCTGTCCCTGAAGCCCTTCTACGGGGAGACTTAATCCTTAAGCAACAAAGCAGAGGTACTATTACAAGTGCATTAACTGCTGAGCCTAGTCTGGCAACATAAACAATGCCTGCTAATATGTACAGCCAAATGCTGAGATGGTGCCTTAGTATGCCTGTATCCAACCACACTTAGAGGTGCTTACGTGCCCAAAGCTCTGTCTGTTTCTTCACCGTTGGCTTACAGGCTCTTCAGCGCCATCGCAGTAGCACGCCGTGCATCACACGTGCACGCTCTAGAAACCACGCCCCCTTTCCCCGCTGTTTAGGAAGAAAAGCATGTTCCCGACGCGTGCCTATGGGGTCCGCAGCAGGCGGGAGGAGATGGGGGAAAGAGGAGCTGAGTAGGGGGGACCGCCGTGGGACCTTAGACAGCGCGGGACCCCCCCCCTGCATCAATCATGGCAGAGCCTGCAGCGGAAGGTGTAAGCTGATTCACAGACCAGCTACACTGAGCCTTGTCCTGGATGACATGTAAAACACCAGGTATGTCAGTAGGCAGAAACAGGTATGTCAGTGGCAGAAAACAGAAAAAACATGCTACTCACAGAAGTGAACCCTGAGAGTTTCCTTACAGGATTGACTTCACTTACCTTATCCCCACCACAGGAATACTGCTGGAGACCAGACAGATCCAGCCTTCACCCATCACCGCGGGCTTTGTTGTGACAACCTTCAGGCTTCTGGGTTCCTACTTACAGGAGCCTCTTCCCTGGGCCCAAGGAGCACTCTGCCAGAAACCTTTGGGCATTTTTTAATACATGCCACAAAGTGCTGGATCCCAGAGTCCAGTACTCCTAAGAGAGACATTATAGGCAAAACCCCACTCTTCTGCGGGATCCGGGTACCATGCATTTTGGCATTGTGTTTGGCCTTATTGGATGGATCCGATTGCGTAGCTCCATAACCCCGTAGGGGCCCTCAGTAGAGCTTCTTCTTAGCATGTTTACCGTGACCAACACCTTAGACACTGGTGAAAAAACTGAGGTACTCTCCATATGGGAGGGGTTAAATAGAGGGGAACTTCCCTTGTAATTAGGGTGTGCCAGTGTCCAATCACCTGGTGGTGAACCATATAACCCATGATGTAAAGAACAGAGCTATGTGTCCCGTGATGTACAAGAAAGAAAATATATATTTTTTTTCAAAATTGTCGCTCTTTTTTTGTTTATAGCGCAAAGGTGATCAATTACCACCAAAAAGAAAGCTCTATTTGTGGGGAAAAAATGACATAAATTTTGTTTGGGTACAACGTCGCACGACCGCGCAATTGTCAATTAAAGCGACGCAGTGCCGTATCGCAAAAAATGGCCTGGTCATTAGGGGGCAAAATCTTCCGGTCCTTAACTGGTTAAGTTAGTATTTTTTGCTAGAAAATTACTTAGAACCTCAAAACTTATATATATATATATATATATATATATATATATATATATATACATATATATATATATATATATATATATATATATATATATATATATATATATATATTTTTTAGCAGAGACCCTAGAGAATAAAATGACGATGTTGCAATATTTTATGTCACATTATATTTGCGCAGCAGTCTTTCAAATGCAACTTGGTTTATGGTAATTTTCCATTCAAAACTGTTGTTTGCCAAAGAAAAAACAATCATTCAAGGGGTGACAGGATGGCCTTCTGAACACCTGGAAGCTGCTGCTTAGGCGCCCTTTAAAAAGCACTTTCAGAGACTGCACTAGTGTTCACTTAGCCTAGTTTTGTAAAGCGTTGTGCACATTGTTGGGCCTATATAAAGCTTCCATAATATTAATTAGTGTAATGTACAGTAAGTCCAGTAAATCTTTATTTTGCATGTCAGAGAGTTACAAAAGGATTCCAATGAATTTCAGGGGCATTGTGTTTGTTATTAGGAAGCTAAAATGATAAATTGCTAATACAACACTGCTTCTTCTCATAACAGGCCTACATCAAGATTTACCAAGGAGAGGAGTTACCACACCCAAAATCTATGTTACAGGTAAACGAGTTTAGTTTTTCAAATGCTTGTAAGGCGATTTAAAGTGTATCTAAACTCAAACCCAAAAATGTAATACAGTGGAACCCTGGATTACGAGCATAATCCGTTCCAGGAGAATGCTCGTAATCCAAAGCACTCGCATATTAAAGCGAGTTTCCCCATAGAAATCAATGGAAACGAAAATAACTTGTTCCGCATTGACTTCAATGGCATGCAATACCACATTTGGCCAGAGGTGGGGGGGGGGGTGCCGGAGAGCCTTGGAAATACTCAGGGACAGCTCGGCTGAACTCGGAAACCCTCGGAAAGGCTCACCTCATTTAAAGTGCCAGGGTGAATTTTCTGTTTTGTTTCCGAGTATTTCCGAACGGCTCCGATTGGCTCCGCTCTGCTCCAATCGGCTCCGGCGCCCCTGCACCTCTGGCCAAATGCGGTACTGCACACCGCATTGGATTGAATCCTGCTCGTTTTGCGAGACAACACTCGCAAACTGAGTCAGGATTTAAAAAAAAAATGATCGTATTGCGAAACGCTCGTTAACCGCGTTACTCGCAATCCGAGGTTTCACTGTATACTGCAGCTTATCAGTTATGAAAGAGTGACTCCACTTTTGTTTCGAAAAAAACATTCCCCTCTGGGTGATCTATGTACATTACAAGGATTTTAACAAACTTTGTTGCATATTCCTACCTTTTATTATTCTGAAGGAATAGCTGTTTGTCTGCAGTGACGGCCGCTCCATTAGGGGCGCAGGGGCGCCTCCCCCATAGTCCATGCACCCGGCCCCTAATCTACATGCAGGGCGCCGGACCCATGGATTTCAAAGGTGTTTGTTTTTTTGAAGCACATGATTGGAGCCAGGGGCTCTAATTGGCTTCAAAAAAGGGTGGGCTTGGGGCGCAGAGCACTACACCCTGAGCCCACCCAGTTGTGTGACTTTAGCGAATTAATATTCGCTAATGTCTTCCTGCTTCTCCTCCCGCCCAATCAGGAAGCAGATCTTGAGACCCGATTGGCCGGGAGTCTTGTAACTCACTTCCTGTTCCTGTTTGGCCCACTTCGACCCACTTCCTGTTGAGCTGGGAGGAGAAGCAACGACCCGGCACTTCCCACAAAAGGGCTGGAGCAAGCTAGAATGAGGAGCAGCCTAAGGCAGGGCCACTAATCGCCGCCTTCCTGTCCGTCTCCAAGCACGCGCGGGGGGGGGGGGGGGTTTGCGGTAGTGCGAGTGAGGGGGGTGGCAGGTTTTGTTTGCCATAATACAGTGGATGGTCAGAGACTGCAGAGATGCCACAGATGTGTTTGGAGACTGGAAATATGCTGTAAGAGACTATTAAAAGCTGGAAACACAGGACTAGTCTGCACCCCCTACAGCCTGCCTAAAATGTACTCACACTACATTTTTTATTCTCACTGAGGTCTCTTATGAAAGGTAAGTGATTAAACCTAAGGACAATAATTATAATGTTGCAGTTTGCCAGACCTTAGCCGGCTTCATTCATTTTTTTTTTCCCAGCTAAGCATATTTTCAGAAAATACTTGTAATCCTGTAGGAAATCCAGTGTCCTTATCACTTCCCCTGAAATCTCAAAAATTCCCATCTATCTCCTGTGAGCTACAAAACACCTTCCACCTATGTAATAAAGATGAGGAGTGGGGGATATGTTCTGTTGTTCTGTCCTAGGATGACAACACTGCTCCTCCTTACTCACTGTACATCACAGCAAGGTCCATAAAGACATGGATGAGCGAGTTTGGGGTGGAGGAACTTGACTGGCCTGCACAGAGATCTGACCTCAACCCGACAGAACACCTTTGGGATGAATTAGAGCGGAGACAGCGAGCCAGGCCTTCTCGTCCAACATCAGTGCCTGATCTCACAAATGTGCTTCTGGAAGAATGGTCAAACATTCCCATAGACACACTCCTAAACCTTGTGGACAGCCTTCCCAGCAGAGTTGAAGCTATCATAGCTGTAAAGAGTGGGCCAACTCAATATTGAACCCTATGGACTAAGACTGGGATACCGTTAAATTTCATGTGCGTGTAAAGGCAGGTGTCCCAATACTTTTGACAATATAGTATATGTTCATGTTTCTTGCCTAACTTTAGAGTTCAAGTCTTTAGGTCAGATCCACTCGATCATTTGAGATTGCACTAGTTCCTATGATAATATTATAAATTCTGTTAATACTCTCTAATCAGCTAATGAATACTATGACAATTAAATCTAATGATAAAACCATATGCTGGACCTAAATATGTATAGGAAAAAATTGGCGCTTGTACCAGAGGCGATGTGGGAGCTGGTTAAGGTAAAGGGAAAAAAATATAATAGGGAAAAAATAAAGGGAATGGTGAGAAGCAAATTAGTGACTTTAAAAAGCAATGTTTATAAAACATAATGCCCCATACACACGATCATTTTTCATGCCATTTTTTAAACCGACGTTTTTCTTGTCATTTTTTTTCATGTTTCCTCTCAAGCCTGTCTTGCGTACACACGATCATTAAAAAAACCACTCGAGCAAAGCGCAGTGACGTACAACACGTACGACGGCACTATAAAGGGGAAGTTCCGTTCGAATGGCGCCACCCTTCATGTTAGTAAAGTTTGTTGAGCAACGATTCGCGCTTTTCAGCCTCGTGCTTTTCAGTCCGTTACAGCGTGACGAATGTGCTATCTCCATTACGAACGCTAGTTTTACCAGAACGAGCGCTCCCGTCTCATACTTGATTCTGAGCATGCGCGTTTTTTTTCACGTCGTTAAAGCATACACACTATCGTTTTTCACGTCGTTAAAAAAAACGACATGAAAAACGACGTGAAAAAAGAGAGCATGTTCGAAATTTTTAATGGCCGTTTTTCACGTCGTTAAAAATGCTCTGGAGCCCACACACGATCATTTTTAATGGCCATTTTTAAAAATGGCATTTTTAATGGCATGAAAAACGATCGTGTGTATGGGGCATAAGACTATAAAAAGTATTTTTTGTCCATCATGTAACACTATGAAGGCAGCTCAGTGTGGATATGAAGCAAATCCTGGGTAAACTGTAGGGGAAACACAAAAGCGCCACTCTAAGTTCAGTATGTCGCACATTTTAATGAAATAAAACCATGGAGAGCATATGTACTCACAAGCAAGGAGTTAAAAATGGCATATAGAAAATGAGGAGTCCGTATCTCATCTCCGTGCAGGGAAATGGCGTGGAGCGGGTTGCGCCGGTGGAAGCCGACGCTTCCTGAGCTGCAGGCACTGGGATGTGAGGAGATGCAGGGGCGAGAAGTTCCTTTGCGGTCGGTAAGCCGAGTAACTGTCCTTGACTTCCGGGTCCCCCTACTACCCGGAAGTCAAGGACAGTTACTCGACTTACCGACCGCAAAGGAACTTCTCGTCCCTGCATCTCCTCACATCCCAGTGCCTGCAGCTCAGGAAGCTGTGTTTCCCCTACAGTGGACCTAAATATGGACCATATTGGTTATGTAATATGATTATTGATTCACCTAGATCAGTGGTCTCCAAACTGAGGTCCATGGCCCGGATGCTATCCTTTGCTTTTCTTTATCTGGCCCTTTTGAGGCACTATTCCTCCCACTGATACAAAGCACTATTCTTATCATTGACACCAACAATGAGACACCTTTTTTTTCCACTGACACAAACAGTGGGGCACAATTCCTCCCGCTGACATCAATGACGGAATACTAATCCTTCTACTGACACCAATGATGGAGCACTATTCCTTCCACTAACACCAATGATGGAGCACTATTCCTTCCACTAACACCAATGATGGAGCACTATTCCTTCCACTAACACCAATGATGGAGCACTATTCTTTCCACTAACACCAATGATGGAGCACTATTCCTTCCACTAACACCAATGATGGAGCACTATTCTTTCCACTAACACCAATGATGGAGCACTATTCCTTCCACTAACACCAATGATGGAGCACTATTCTTTCCACTAACACCAATGATGGAGCACTATTCCTTCCACTAACACCAATGATGGAGCACTATTCCTTCCACTAACACCAATGATGGAGCACTATTCTTTCCACTAACACCAATGATGGAGCACTATTCCTTCCACTAACACCAATGATGGAGCACTATTCTTTCCACTAACACCAATGATGGAGCACTATTCCTTCCACTAACACCAATGATGGAGCACTATTCTTTCCACTTACACCAATGATGGAGCACTATTCCTTCCATTAACACCAATGATGGAGCACTATTCCTTCCACTAACACCAATGATGGAGCACTATTCTTTCCACTTACACCAATGATGGAGCACTATTCCTTCCACTAACACCAATGATGGAGCACTATTCTTTCCACTTACACCAATGATGGAGCACTATTCCTTCCACTAACACCAATGATGGAGCACTATTCCTTCCACTAACACCAATGATGGAGCACTATTCTTTCCACTTACACCAATGATGGAGCACTATTCCTTCCATTAACACCAATGATGGAGCACTATTCCTTCCACTAACACCAATGATGGAGCACTATTCTTTCCACTTACACCAATGATGGAGCACTATTCCTTCCACTAACACCAATGATGGAGCACTATTCTTTCCACTTACACCAATGATGGAGCACTATTCCTTCCACTAACACCAATGATGGAGCACTATTCCTTCCACTAACACCAATGATGGAGCACTATTCTTTCCACTTACACCAATGATGGAGCACTATTCCTTCCATTAACACCAATGATGGAGCACTATTCCTTCCACTAACACCAATGATGGAGCACTATTCTTTCCACTTACACCAATGATGGAGCACTATTCCTTCCACTAACACCAATGATGGAGCACTATTCTTTCCACTTACACCAATGATGGAGCACTATTCCTTCCACTAACACCAATGATGGAGCACTATTCCTTCCACTAACACCAATGATGGAGCACTATTCCTTCCACTAACACCAATGATGGAGCACTATTCTTTCCACTTACACCAATGATGGAGCACTATTCCTCCTTCCACTGACCACAGGCACTGTCATTTTGTTTTTACTTCCACTGACCACGAAGCCTAAGACATTTTCTACTCCCCCGCCATTTTATTGACATGGATTTTTTATGGATAGATAGTATATACTGAGTGTTATATGGATATATCACTACATTGTTTATACAAGATATTTATGGTATGTTTCGTTTTTTATTGCTCTTTTGCACATTAGTCCTGAGGAAGGGGGAGGCCTTTCCCCACGAAACGTGTTGGCTGTATTTGATCCTCTTAAATCAGTGGTCTCCAAACTGCGGCCCCTTGCTTGTCTTTATCTGGCTCTTGTGGCACTATTCCTCCAACTGACACCAATGATAGGACACTTTTCCTCCCATTGACACCATCGATGGGGCACTATTCCTTCCACTGACAACAATGATGGGGAACTATTCCCCACCACTGTTACCAATGCCGGGACACTATTCCTTCCACTGATACCAATAATGGGGCACTATTCATCCCACTAATAGCAACGATGGGGCACTATTCATCCCAATGACCCCAATAATGAGTTACTATTCCTCTCATGGATGCCAATGATGGGGCACTATTCTTCTCACCGACAAAAATGATAGGGCACTATTCCTCTCAAGGACACCAATTTGGGGGCACTATTCCTCTCTCTACTGACACTCATAATGTGGCGCCAATCTTCTCATTGTTCACTCCCAACGATGCCAGGACATTTTCTACTCCCACTAGCAACAGTCCTCTAAAGTCTGAAGGATAGTAAACTGGCCCATTGTTTAGAAAGTTTGGAGACCCCATCTTAATAAATAAATGTTTCAAAAAGTGATATCAACTTTTGTATTAGGCACTCCTCAATACCCACCCTTTCGAGGGCCTGGTGACACTTTTGCTTTTATGTGATCTCCCAAACTGGGACACATGGCTACAAAAATAAAAACTTGACAGATTTTGTCCCCTTTTCACTCGCTCTGCAATGAAAACAATAGTTTTGGCTGGAGCTGGGCTTTAATAGATATCTCAATAATCAGCCTGCGTTTAGTTTAACAACCCCCCCCTCCTTTTTATCGTCTCTTTCTCATCAGGCTACAGCAGAAGCTAACAACTTGGCAGCCGTGGCCACTGCAAAAGACTTGTACAATAAGAAAATGGAAGAGGTAAGTGAATCCATTTTGATGAAATCATTTCCACTTGCGCGTGGGCTGGGTGCAGCGTGGTGTGGCAGCAGAAACGACACCGAGTCCCAGATGCAGAAACTGTATATCGGAGATAATTCTTCCAGTGTAGCAGGCTGAAACAGTGTAGCGGCTCCAAGCTTCAATCGGCGGGCGTGCGTAATGACGTGATAGTAACATAGCCTATAGCAGTCTTATAAATTCAGTGATTTTAGTTCAGCAAAAAGGTAGATTCCAATTGGTCATTTTTATTATTTGTGCTCTGAGGTAGGGTGAGAATTGTCTTTCTAAAGAATACACAGAGCCAAAACAGTTTTATTTTTTTATTTTTTGATTTCACACTATTTATATGCTATGTCTATGTTCCATTGGGAAGATTTCGCTTCACTTTCTGCGTTATTATTACTATTATACAGGATTTATATAGCGCGGAGAGGAGGAGTAGAGGAGAGACAGTACAATTAAAATACAGTTCAGTACAGGAGGGATGGGAGGGCCCTGCTTGTGGAGATTACAATCTATAGGGAGGGGAAGGTGGTACAAAAGGTAAAAGCTACGATTGGGTGGGGGGGGGTTGTGATCTGGTGGAGGTGGCTCAGGTATGGTTCTTAGGTGGAGTTGGGGTAGGCTTCCCTGAGTAAGTGAGTTTTCAGAGATCGCCTAAAGGTGGACAGGGTAGGGGCTGACTAGACATACTGGGGCAGGGAGTTCCAGAGGATGGGAGAGGCTCTGGGGAAGTCCTGGAGGCGAGCATGGGAGGAGGTAACAAGGGAGCTAGAGAGCAGAAGGTCTTGGAAGGAGCGGAGAGGACGATTTGCGTGATATCTGCAGATGGGGTTGGTGGTGTAGCTGGGGGCAATGTTTTGGATGGCCTTGTATGTTTTGGTAATTCTTTTGAATTTTATACGGTGGGGTAGGGGAAGCCAGTAAAGGGATTGGCACAGAGGGGCAACAGTCACGGATCAGTTAGTAAGGTGTATTAGTCTAGCAGCTTTAGAGATGCAAAAGGAAATCCTTGGTGGAGCTTATTGCCAGCCTAAAAGGGGCTGTAGCACTAGTGCTGCCACAGGCGGCATAGAATCTTGCAGATCTAATTCTCATACTTTCCTCGTATCCTTCTGCACTCAACCTGCCATTGATTGGTCTATAGACAATATGTCCACTTATCAGTCATAAGCATCCCTAACCCTAAAATTGTTCCTTCCAGGTATGCGGAGGAGACAGGCCCTTCTTAGCACCCACTGACCTGCAGCATAAACACCAGGAGCTAAAGGACGATTCCGTCAAGCTGTTCCGCAGCGTCAAGAAAATGGGAGGCGAGGAGTTCAGCAGAAGATATCTGCAGCAGCTGGAGAATGAGATTGATGAGCTTTATGTCCAGTACATCAAACACAACGACAGCAAGAACATATTCCACGCTGCCCGAACCCCCGCTACCCTCTTTGTGGTTATATTCATCACATATGTGTTGGCTGCTATCACTGGTTTCATCGGCCTGGACATTATAGCCAGCTTGTGCAACATGATCATGGGACTGACCCTCATCACACTGTGCACATGGGCTTATATCAGATACTCCGGAGAGTACCGGGAACTTGGAGCGGTTATAGATCAGGTGGCAGCTGCCTTATGGGACCAGGTAGAGTATATTGTCTATTTGCCTTTTACATTGACATGCATGGTAACAGGAGAAAAATGGGGGCATAACCTGTCAATAAAATAAATAGATTCATAAGGGTTGTCCATGCAAAAGCAATATTTAGGTATGAGTAACGTTGAGTAAAGTAACATAATGCGTAAAGTAACGTTGGTTTGCTGATTGAGCTCTGGGCTTTTACATGTTTGGGGACTCCAACAGCAAAGTCTCCAGTTCCAGTTCTATGCCTGGAGTTGGAGTCTGCAAGGCAAATAAACTGAATAAGTCATGTTTTGAACAGGGCTGTTCCAGCAGACAGTATATCTATAGCCAGTTTTTTGTTGTTTTGTATAGAAGAGGGAATGTGTCCCATTTGGGAGATTTTCCTTTACTTCCTGTCCCAGAGACACAACAGGGACCCCCAGATTTAGTAAAGGGGGGGGGAGGATATTTGTGTACTAGGACCCTGTGTCAGGTTACAACCTAAATATTGGTGTAACATAAAACATGGACAGAAAGGTGGATTTGGCCTTCAACTCTCCGGCATTGTCAATATTAACCCAAAATATTAGGGCACCCCATCTGTGCTGTGTACTGGCATTTCAAAGGACTGATTCATTGATTAATTTAATGTTGGGAAAATGGACACTAACCTGATATTTCTTCTTCTTTTGAACTGCTTCTGACAAAGGGGAGCACCAATGAGGTAGGTGGTTTATTTCCATCAACATGTACTAAAAGACAGCTCTGTACTTAAAGTGGAAGTCCAGCCTATTCCTAACTAAGCTTAAATCTGCTCCCACCCTCCGTCTATACCCTATTCTAGCTACGAACTTAGACTAGAATTTGAACGCCGCTTCAAGTGGGGAATTACATTCCCAAGATCCACAGGAAGAGGGGTGAAGGCTACCAAAATACCCAGCTAGAGCGATACATACATTCAGGGCCGCTTATAGAAATCACGGGGCCCCGTACAGCCTACCTGACGGGGCCCCCCATGCACAAATTTCCCCAGAAAAATCCTACCTCCTAGCACAACCCCGTCTAAATTACCCCCCTGCCCCCCCCAATCTCTCGTCCCAGCACATATCCCCCCCATTTTCCCTCCTCACACATATCGCCCTCCCCAAATCCCCATTACATTTGCCAATGCCAACACAGCCAGGAAAAGGTGTGCTGTGTTTCTTTCTCCCCTCCTGTCAGAAGAGTGCTGGTCTTTATAGTACATGAGACTGGATCGCTCTTACTATAGATTGCATTGCACTGTACACACACACACACAGCGCCCCCATCTCCTCCAAAGGCTGCTCAGTGCTCACCTCCCAGCAGCAACAAATGTGGATAGGGGGCGGTGTGTGTACAGTGCCATGCGATCTACAGTAAGAGCGTTCCGGTCTCATGTACTGTAAAGGCCAGCGCTCTTCTGACAGGAGGGGAGAACAAAACACAGCACACCTCCCGCTGGCACTTCCTCTCTCACCGTTCCAGGCTCCAAGCTGCCGTCTCCTCATCCCAGCTGTGAGTGCGGGAGGGGGAAGGAGCTCAGCGGCAGCCAGCCAGGGGGGGCATAACAACCCACCCCGGCATCCCCTAAATCCAGCCCTGTGTCTCTCACCTAGCACCTGAAATCCGGCGGGAGCGA
Organism: Rana muscosa; assembly: GCA_029206835.1. Taxonomy (NCBI): domain Eukaryota; kingdom Metazoa; phylum Chordata; class Amphibia; order Anura; family Ranidae; genus Rana; species Rana muscosa. The sequence continues at coordinate 197,784,712 of CM055126.1, read as the reverse complement.
GATGGAGAGAAACCGGCTTTGAGTTGCTGGGTGAGAGACGCTGTCATTCTTTATTCTCTGCTCCACCGATCCTCCTGCTGTCTGGGCCCCCCTGTGTGCCTGGGCCCCCTAGAGGAGGGCTGGTGGTCCCCCCCCTATCAGCGGCCCTGCATACATCAAATGAAGAAGACGCCGCTCTCCCAACCAGCCACCATAACACGAGAATCAAGATTGGCTTCAGCCTGCATGCCTCCGCCAAAAGGGCATGCCCCTGATGTGTTTTGCCCCGCCCACCCGGGTTTAGTCGTAGGGTCAGGATCTTGTTTCTCGTGTTATGGTGGCTGGTTGGGAGAGCAGTGTCTTCTTCATTTGATGTACCTATTCTATCTACCCTGTAAAAGGAAGATGTGTATACTTGACGATTCTGAGAGCGATCCGGTCCATTCATGTGATCTTCCCAGCGGCTGGCTTCAATGAAGGAGAAAGATCCGTGACAATAGGCTTACTATGCGGCATCCATTGTCCACTGTCCTTCTACACTGAAGCCGACTGCTGACAGCTGATCATGTGACCGGACTGGATCAGATCGCTCTCAGAATAGGTAAGTATACACATCTTCCTTTCACAGGGTAGATAGAATAGGAATTAGAAGGTGGGAGGGGATTTAAGCTTAGTTAGGAATAGGCTGGACTTACACTTTATAGCTGAACTAAACCCATTGATTTATAGTGGAACTTTACCCATAACAACTTGATAAAAACATAATATTCTTTACCAAGGAACATACATTCCACATTAATAATTATGCTACAAAAACTAGTGTGTGCTGTAAATTGCCTCCAGCATTGCTCCTGTTTCTTCTTGCTGGAGGCAGCCATTTTGCTGAAGCCCAGAGCCCTTGAGCAGCAGTAAATCATAAAGCGTAATTAAACCCATCGACAGTTACATTCCTGGAATGCTGGGGTTGCTAACTTGTGACCTCAACCAAACTGTCAAACCATTATATGGCTGGTGTCATAACTGATCACATGTACAGCACCATGGCAGTTGCAGATTAAACAGAAGCAGCTTCCTTGGCTGTAAAGGATAGGAGGGTTTAATTTCGCTTTAAACCAGTCCACACAGTTCACACCCTCGCAGGATGCTAAGAATGAACGTTTCTGTGTATGCTGAGGGAGAGGTGTTAGGCGCTGCATGTGATAGTCATGAAGCAATGTGTGTAAGAATCAAGTAATACAATGATAGAAAGGCTTAGTGTAAACCCAAAAGCAAAATGTAATATATAGGGAGCTTACCAAACCTGTCATACTTACCTGCTCTGTGCAATGTTTGCACAGATCAGCCCAGATCCTCCTATTCTCAGGTCCCCCACCGGCACTCCTGGCTCCTCCCTCCTGCTGATTGCCCCCATAGCAAGCTTCTTGCTCTGGGGCACTTGTGTGTGCTTGCTCCCGAGACACCCCTGTGTGTCTATAAGACACACACAGCGTGGCTCGGCCCTGACCCCCACCGCCGCTCCCTCTCACTGGCTTGATTCAAAGCAGGGAGAAGAGAGAGACCCGGAAGAGCATCTGCTCTTGTGCACATCGCTGGTTCGGGATTATGCTCAGGTTAGTATGGGGGGGGGGAGGGGCTAAGAAGGAAGCTGCAGACTGAAGGCTTTTTACCTGCATGCATAGAAAGACCTTCAGCCTTTAGAACCGCTTTAAAGCGAACTTCACCCTAAAGTTTTGCTTTTAATAATCTTCCCCCTCAAACATTATTGTCAGTTTTCATGCTAGATGGGGCACTATTCCTCCCACTGACACCAACCATAGGGCACTATTCCTGCCACAGACACCAATGATGGGGCACAATTCTTCCTAATCAGACCAATGATGGAACGCTATTCTTCCCACTGACACCAATAATGGGGTACAGTTCTTCCCACTGACACCAACAATAGGGAACAATTCCTTCCACTGACACCAACGATGAGGCACAATTCCTCCCAATGACACCAATGATGGGACACTATTTCTCTTACCGACACCAATGATGGGGCACTATTTCTTCCACTAGCAGCAGCAATGGGGAACTATTCTTTCCCCAGTACCAAAGATAGGGCCTTATTTGCTCCCACTGACACAAGTACATTTTCTGCTCCCACTTGCCACAGTCTGCCTCCCCCAAAGTCTGAAAGTTTGGTGACCCCCTGTTTTAGGGGACAAAGATGTCGTGTCAACATTTTTCGAGTGAACCATATAAAACAAAAGGAAGACTCTGATAGACCATTCTTGGTGACTTTGGTGGTCTTTTTTAGGCTCTGTACAAGCTCTACAGTGCTGCTGCCACCCACAGACACTTATATCACCACGCCTTCCCCGCTCCACAACACGAGGTGGCTGAAGAACACGACAAGAACATCTAGCCAGGTTGAGATTCAGCAGCCTGCCCCGTCCAGGCCAGGCTGGAGGACATTGGCAACTCTCACTGACAAAAGCTGCATGAACTTCAGTTTCCACTGACCCGTAAAATTCACAGGAGGTTAAGAAGACCTTATCTTCTGGGGAAGGCTCTGGTCTACTGGTAAGGAGTCTTGGCATGTCTGCCATATTGTTCAGGGCCTGCTTCCTGGGGACTCAAGACGTGGAACCGGCAGGCAACCACGAACCAGGAAAGTAAACATACAATGGCTTTTGCTCATTTATTTTGAAACCAATGTATGGTCATATACTAACTTCACTGTCAGTCTTGTCATTTATTTTACATCCAGTCAGTTTTTTCCTGGAAGAGATGTTACTCACCTTTCCTCACATAGCTCATGTTGTCTTTAATAAGAGCACAAAATGGACAGTGTTCCACATTGCATCCTGTTTACATCACCTGGTGTGCAAAAACATTGGCCAGTGCTCTTCACTACTGCAAGCTTTATTGCTGCCTGTACACTCATATTGATTACATTGTATATTTTTGTTGTTAATGCACATCCTGGTAATAAACATTGTTTCACAAAGAACGTTTTACAAAAGAATGTTAAAGAGGATTTCGAGAATGTTAATGATGCTATTGGCAGACAGCCTGGGTGTAATCTGTGCAGTCAAATGATGCTTCCTTGAGTAAATAAAAAAAGGGTAAGAGCTTATGCACTAACCCATGGTTGTCAATCAGTCAATAGTTGAAATCCTGACAAACCTATAAATATACATTTAAAATATGTACTGTATAAGGGTGCTGTTTTACCTGTGAAATGACTGTCCATCCAGCCCATAGATTTAAGGCCAGTTCCCATGTGTGCGGTGCTTTTTATGGCGCAGCATGTTGTTTTGCACGTTTTACATATGTTTTTAGCTCTGCAGCCATTGAACTCTATTAGAACGCACGTTTTGATGAAAGTGCATCAAAGTGCTGCATGCTGTGTCTTTGGCGCACGCTCATCTAAATACATGTTATAATAAAGTTAAAAACATTTTTAAAACGTGCCTAAAAACGCACTGCACACATGTGGACTGGGCTTTACACAGCTCATGCAGAACAACTAGGCAGATGCCATCGTTTGCTCTGTTACCGTTATAGATTATAGAAGGAATTCAGTGCTGTCCTCTCTGACCAGGCTGCTGATTGGACAGTAAAAAAACAACAGCAGAGAGATGAGATCATCAATCCCCGCTCTCTTTGTTCTCTCCTCCTATCAGCATATTTCAAAATAGAGATACAGTAAAGATACCTTGTCCTGTAGCAAGACAGACTTGACGTGGTTGTAAACCTCAGACATGTAATATCAACAAAGCATATCCCTCTATAGTGTGTAATTGTCTCAATCCAGAACACTAACACTAGATTCACATCTATACGGTTGCGGTTGATGCAGTTTTTAGGTGCGTTTTGCGGTGCGTTTTGCATTTTTAAGCCTGTGTTTTTGAGACGTTTGTGAATGCAGTTTTCATGCATTTGGCGTTTTTTTAAGCACACTGTGTATAGCTGGTTGCTAAGGAGTGGGTCGGGAAGCTGAATGCTGTGTCCTTAACAACCGATCAGTCATCAGCTGTCAGTGGGCTTCCCTGCATGTAAAAAAAAGGAATTGCCAGCAAAAAAAAAAAAAAGGAAAAAAACAATCTGGGGTCTCGCTAAATCTATACCAGGCCTTTATCCAAGCATGCAGCCGGCAGGTCAGGAGAAGGATGGGACCAACGAGTGCCACCCCCCAAACCATATTAGGCTGCATGACCTCAACATGGGGGGTTGCTTTGGGGCAGGGGGGACTCTGCCACCCCCCACCTCAAAGCACCTTGTCCCCATGTTGCTGGGGACAAGGGGCCTCTTCCCCACAACCCTGGGCGGTGGTTGTGGGGGTCTGCGGGCAGGGGGCTTATCAGAATCTGGAAGCCTCTATTAACAAGGGGCCTCCAGATCCCAGCCCCCCCTCATGTAAATGAGTGTGGGGGTCAATCACGCTACGTGCCGGACCGAAAAAAGAAAAAAAAAAGCTCCACCAGTGACGATGGCTAACCGCTGACTGCCCACTCCTCCATCTGACAGTTAAATAGGTAAGGGGCGGGGGCACTTGGCGACATCACCTAGTGGCACTGTCACCCTGTGACATCAGCGGCCCAGCATTCCCCGCTGACAGCTGATGACTCATCGGTTGTTAAGGACACAACAGCTGGCTTCCCGGCCCACTCCTTAGCAACCAGCTATACACAGTGTGTTAAATAGAAAAAAAAATACATCAAAAACACACAACACTTGCATTTTTGATGCTGCTCCATTGAAGTCTATTACACGCAAAACGCAATCTGCTGCGGGAAAAAGTCCCTGAACCTTTCCAAAAGAACGCAGCGCCGCAAAACGCACAGATGTGAACTACATGTATAGGAAACCATGTTAAATGGACTGTAGTGCATTTCTGCAAAACACAAAATGCACCGAAATAAAACGCATAAGTGTGAACGTAGGGTAAGTGCCATTTCTGTCTGCTGCCTTGTTCCTCTGCTATCTGCATGAGTCACTTCTGACAGGTTTTTCTTTTTTTTTTAAATATATACATTTTTATTGTTTCAAAAGAAAAATACAAAGACAGTCAGGGAAGGCACAGTACAATGACAGTCATAACAAAAAACTTTCATAGGTATGTATTTGGAATAAAAGCCGATGGTCTGTCTGGCGTCTGTAGCATAGGACGAAGATATCAACAGGACTTGTGATAACCTATTCAGCATCAGTATCCAACATTTAACCTTAATATCAAGCGTTATTAGGCAAGAAGTATCACCTGACAGGTTTTTCTGACACCAAGAGAAAAAAGGTGACTGGGGAGGGAGCTCCAGCACACAGCCTGTGATTGACATCCTCAGCTCTGTTCCAGTGTACAGGGGGGGGGGGGGGGTGCCCGTCCTTCAATCAGGTCTCACTGAATTCTGCAGAGTGTAAAGCTTTATGCTTTCTGAAAGCTCAGACAAGCGGTATAAAGTATAGATTTTGAACGGATGTAGAGAAGAGAAGAATGAAGATAAACAGGTACAACTTATGATGTTGGAGGATTTGTTTCATCTCTGTGTATGACCTGAGGCCAGTCACTTCACTGGCTATATGTAAAGGTTAACAACCATTATAAGGATAAGGAAACTGAAATGGTCACCGTAGTCCCTGAAATTAGAAGGTAATGTCTGCACACCGGTATCCCTGTATACAGAGTGTACCGGTGTTCCATCAGAAAAGGTGACCCATCAGATTAGGTAATGGAAGTGACGTACTGTCACCTGAAAACTTACTTCGCATGCATAGCAGGTTTGCTAATGTGACAGAACACCTACAGTTAGAAGGCAGCAGTGGACATATTACTACACCCAGCTACGTCTTGAATTTCAGTCATTTTAGCAATAAACTGAGCAGATATAAATAAATATAGTATGTTAACATCTGTGGTGCTTTTTGAATGTTACATTTTGAAAGAAGCTGGACGCCAGCAGTAGGAAGGTGGCGGAGGCCATCTTGGTACACCCCACACTGGTCAGCGTTAAACCTTTACGCTTTGAAAATGTAACATGGCAACAGCATGACAGATCTCAATATACTATATTGATTTATATACGCTCGCTTTATTTGTTAAATGACTGTGAAATTCAGACGTAGCTGGGTGTAGTAAGATGTCCGCTGGTGCCTTATGACTGCAGATGTTCTGTCAAATTAGCAAACCTATGAATGCGCAGTATGTATTCAGCTGATGGAACGCACTTCTGTTACCTAATCTGACGGGTTGTCTATTCTGATAGAACACAGGCACTTGGAATTGTACCTTAGCCATAACCAATGGTGCCTGCATAGTTTCAGCTGTGATGAAGAGGAGCATTGTGGGACATGGATCATATAAAAATGTAAGTAACTACTAAATACCAACACTGGAGACTTTCCAAATCCAACTGACACCAGGTATAGGGCACTATTCTTTTCAATGGTACCAGTGATGGGGGGGGGGGGCCCACTGTTACTCCCACTGACAGCAATGGTTGGCACTATTTTTCCCACTGATACCAATCATAGGGCACTGATCATCCCACTGTTGGCAACGATGAGGCACCATTCCTCCTAATGATATGGAATGTTGGGTGGCTACTCCACTCTCCCATTTTTTCTTACCACGGATATTGAGGCATCACACCCCCCCCCCCCCACACTGCTCACCAAGGCTGGGGTATTTTTTACTCCCATGGACACCAGGGCACCATTGTCCCTGTAACAGGAAGTAAGGGGAAAGTTTTTTAATGGAGCACTTAGATAGCAGTTTGTAGCCAAATTAAAATGAAAAAAAACGAGCAATCGTGAAGGTTCCAATTTTTCAGAGGAGATGATGATTTGGTTCACCTCTGTTCCTAGTAAAAAAATAAAAATAAATCTAAATTAAGCAATCTGTGCCCAGTGCTAAACTTGAAAAAACTCAACAAGCACAGAAAGTTGGAGTCATGCAAGATAGAGAACCTCTAATCAATTCTATTATTGATGAAGCTGGGAGATTAGATGCTCTGTAAATTTATTTGATATCTACTTACTTGTCCCAATCCATCCTGCATTTCAATTCCACTACCAGTTTCAGTGCCTCCCCTTCTGTTTGTACACCTCCACCAGGACATTCACAAAGGTCCTACTGTCTGCAATAGCGATGGGTATGAGATTGCACCACTACTTGGACAGCATGCTTCTTATAGCCAGCAATTGGGAGATGTTTATCCAGCATCTGCTACACAATGTACAAAATTTTGATAGCTAATTAATTGGAAGAAGAGCTTCCTCTGCCCAGCCCAAAAAATGAGGTTCTTGGGGGCATTTTTGGATACACAGACAAATTCAGTAAAACTTCCACAAGGGAAGATCCATCCGCTGAGAAAGTCAAAGGTGCTTTGGGAGAAAAGTCTCTTCTAGCAGAACAGTGCCCGAGTATCCTTGGTTCTTCGTAACTGACCAATTGTAGTTTTCGCATGGAACAATATCACATCAGACCCCAGCCAGAAGGTTGGTGGACGCATTTCAAAGAGCAGGCTGCTCAAGGTCATGGGATGTTCAGCTTACGAGGCATAGCATTGAATGCTCATGAACTGAGAGCAGTGTTTAAAGCCCTTCAGTCATTCAACTGGGTATGTCTTTGGTAAACCTAATTCATTATGCTGTATTGTATAAACTAAAACTGACACTATTAACATAAAGGGACGCACCTATAGTGAGGTTTGATAGTAGCACATAAGACCTTCTCTTGTGGAAGACATTTTCTTCTGACAAAGCTAAGGATGGTCCTTTAGTATAAGATACAACTCTAGCCAAAACATTTTTGCTTTGGATAAAACAGGGAAGGCTTAGATAAGAGGCCATCAGCACCTAATGTAGAGAACAAGTCAGAAATAGGTAATGCGGAGTGCAGAGGTCAGTAGTATGCAGGTTTCAGGAGTATGTAATGTAAAAGTGCAGAGGTCAATAGTAAACAGGGTACAGGAGTATGTAATATAGAGTGTAAAGGTCGATAGTGCAGGGGTCAACAATATGCAGGGGTTAAGAGTATGTAATGTAGAGTGCAGGGGTCAGGAGTATAATGTAGGGTGCAGGGGTCAGGAATATGTAATGTAGAGTGCAGGGGTCAGGAGTATGTAGAGTGCAACGGTCAATAGTATGCAGGGTTCAGGAGTATGTAATGTAGAGTGCATGGGTCAGGAGTATAATGTAGAGTGCAGGGATCAAGAGTATGTAATGTAGAAGACAGAGGTCAATAATATGCAGGGTACAGGAGAATGTAATGTAGAGTGCAGAGGTCAATTGTATGCAGGGTTCAGGAGTATGTAATGTAGAGTGCAGAAGTCAATTGTATGCAGGGTTCAGGAGTATGTAATGTAGAGTGGAAAGGTCAATAGTATGCAGGGGTCAGGAGTATGTATTGTGGAGTGCAGAGGTCAATTGTATGCAGGGTTCAGGAGAATGTAATGTAGAGAGCAGGAGTATGTAATGTAGAGTGCAGGGGTCAGGAGTATGCAGAGTTCAGGAGTATGCAATGCAAAGCGCAGGGCTCAGGAATATGTATTGCAGAGTGCAGGGGTCAGTGGTACATAACAGGGTAGTGATCAGGAAAACCCAACACATCTCCCCCTCAAGAACAGATACCCTTCCTTTCAGTACAAACACCCATCCCCTTAAGCTAAAACTGACCACAGCACAAATTTCCCCCCTCCATCTGTAAAATTCACTCAGCAGACCCAAGTCAGATGCAACAGCACCCAACAGAACAGGGGAAGCTCTGCCAGGTCCTCCCTTTGTGTTATAGGACACATCACAGCCAAAGAGGATCCTAGGAGGGGGGGGGGGGGCTGGGGTAAATCTTCCAGAGCTGAAGTGGTTAATCTACCAAGCAACAAATTGTCCAAAAATTGGCCTTAATTCCACTTTAAAGGGGTTGTAAAGGTTTGCGTTTTTTCATCTTAATGCATCCTATGCATTAAGGTGAAAAAACACCTGGCAATCACCAGCCCCCCGTTTTACTTACCTGAGCCCGTTCGTCTCCTCGGCGTGTCCCCGCCGTCCTCCTCTTCACGACTTTGATTGGATAGATTTATAGCAGCGCAGCCATTGGCTCCCGCTGCTGTCAATCAAATCCAATGACGCGGATGCCGGGTGGCGGGGCCGAGTCATAAACTCGGCATCTATGGACGAGCTTCACAGTGAAGGTAAGTATGACATGTTTGTTATTTAAAAAAAATAAAAGGAACCTTTAGTATCAATTTAAGGGTGTCAGCAGAACGGCCTCTACAAAACTCAGCAGTGTCTAAAATGGAGAGCAACTGAGCATGTGCAGAGCAGGGTGAGACAGTGCATTGTTGGATTTTAATCAGTATATGCACTTATTTTTTTTTCATAGCTAAGCCTGCAAAAGGGGCCAGCCTAAAGTCAACTAGCAGGACTTCATTTTCTGACTAAATTTCCACTTTAATAAACCGAATATATATTATTTTTTTTGCTAAAAAACACACAAAAGAGGTGACCTATTAATATAAAATTCACATCTATAATTTTACTAATAAAAGTAAATGCATGAAATAATGGTTAGAAAGTAAAAAAGAAACTGCGCTACAGGTGTGAAACTAGGCAGATATATCAAATACCTAGAAACAAACAAGGGGAAAAAGCAGCAACTATTCTGAAAACTAACAGTGCATACAAATAAGAAAAAATATATAGTCGCGCTAACTTATGAGTATAAACATAAGCCCACCACTGAATGATTGAAAAAAATTTCAAAATCACCACAGTGATAAATTATGTAAGTGCTCAGTGAAGAACAATAACTAAACAGTGTAAACAAAACATATGAAATAATACAAACTTAATTAATAATATTATTACATGCTTGAATAGGACCCTTAAATAATTAAGTCTAAAGTCCATACAAAAAAACACCCGTGATCAAGTGTCCATACTAGATGAAAAAAGAAAAAAGAAAACAAAAAACAAAAACGATTCCAAATCTTCTTGTATTCGTGACTTTCACCACCACCAGTAAGAATTCCTGCTTACCAAAAAGCGATGGTCCCCTATGACGGAGGACCCCAAACAGCCTCAATTGATAATCAATAGGACTCCAAACTTCAGTGTATGTTGAGCCTCAATTTTTTTGGTAGCCAAAACGCTCATATACCATCATGCAGTACTCGATACGGAACATGGAAGGAAGGGAGGACACTAGATAGTGTAAAATCCTTGTCCTCTGGAGGCTACGATTTCCTCTTGTTCTGAAAGCCAGAAAACCCAATTATCGACTCTGTGGACGAGTTGTGGGGTGTACCAAGATGGCCGCGAGGCAACGTCACTTCAGCTGCGCATCGCGCATGCGCAATAGGATGAGTAGCGGCTATCTGATAACAGCTCTGTTTCAACGTTCGTTATTCCGGGCACCGGTCTTAGTTCCTTAAAGCGAGCCTTCGAAAGCGGCTGCCCTAAAAAGGGCTTTTTAGGGCAGCCGCTTTCGAAGGCTCGCTTTAAGGAACTAAGACCGGTGCCCGGAATAACGAACGTTGAAACAGAGCTGTTATCAGATAGCCGCTACTCATCCTATTGCGCATGCGCGATGCGCAGCTGAAGTGACGTTGCCTCGCGGCCATCTTGGTACACCCCACAACTCGTCCACAGAGTCGATAATTGGGTTTTCTGGCTTTCAGAACAAGAGGAAATCGTAGCCTCCAGAGGACAAGGATTTTACACTATCTAGTGTCCTCCCTTCCTTCCATGTTCCGTATCGAGTACTGCATGATGGTATATGAGCGTTTTGGCTACCAAAAAAATTGAGGCTCAACATACACTGAAGTTTGGAGTCCTATTGATTATCAATTGAGGCTGTTTGGGGTCCTCCGTCATAGGGGACCATCGCTTTTTGGTAAGCAGGAATTCTTACTGGTGGTGGTGAAAGTCACGAATACAAGAAGATTTGGAATCGTTTTTGTTTTTTGTTTTCTTTTTTCTTTTTTCATCTAGTATGGACACTTGATCACGGGTGTTTTTTTGTATGGACTTTAGACTTGATTATTTAAGGGTCCTATTCAAGCATGTAATAATATTATTAATTAAGTTTGTATTATTTCATATGTTTTGTTTACACTGTTTAGTTATTGTTCTTCACTGAGCACTTACATAATTTATCACTGTGGTGATTTTGAAATTTTTTTCAATCATTCAGTGGTGGGCTTATGTTTATACTCATAAGTTAGCGCGACTATATATTTTTTCTTATGAAATAATGCGAATTTGGTTGAATTGTGTATTTTAGTGAGCTTTAATAGTCACATTATCACAAGTATTTCATCAAGAACAAATAGGCTTTGATACAAAAATAACACACAAACTTTCTATTTTGTTGCCATCTAACATTTGATATAAAAAAAAAAAAAAAAAAAAAAAGTCTGCATAGTAATTATTGCATTAGAGTACACACTACGTCTCAGTCACATGATGGTATAATAAATATGATATTGCTAATGTATGGGGGGGGAGAAGAATTCCTTCGGTCCAGGTTTTTTTGGTTATATCCTCACATGAATTGTAAGCACTGACATTGGTTCAGAATTGTGGGAGAGCCATTATTATGATGTATTCACTGAATCCCCAATAAACATCTCCACACCAGACCAAGGCTTTATCTTTATTTCCAGTTCCATTAGTGAAGAATTTTAGTCCATGGGTATCAGGAAGAAAAAGGTTACAGGGCTTTTTTATCCAGGCATCCCTTGCATGTGGCAGTGCTCAGGCATTACTCAGATATGAGGTCTAGCAGATATTTTGGTCAGGCATCTCCACAAGTATAGTAGCCATTTAGTTCAGGCATTTTTCACGTGACAGCGCTCAGGGAACTCTCTCTTATGGGAAAAGAGGTCTAGCAGCCATTGTGTCCAGACATATCTCATACGTGAAAAGAAGTATGGTAGCCATTTGTCCAAGTATCTCTCATATATGACAGAGGTTGTGTGGCTATTTGTCCAGGTATCTCATATATGACAGAGGTTGTGTGGCCATTTGTCCAGGTATCTCTCATATATGACAGAGGTTGTGTGGCCATTTGTCCAGGTATCTCTCATATATGACAGAGGTTGTGTGGCCATTTGTCCAGGTATCTCTCATATATGACAGAGGTTGTGTGGCCATTTGTCCAGGTATCTCTCAGATATGAAAGGGGCCTGATAGCCATGTTGTCCAGACATCTTATAAGTGACTAGAGATTTACTAAAGTTGGTGTACTCAGAATCTGGTGCAGCTGTGCAGAGCAACCAATCAGCCTCTAATTTCAGTTTGTTTAATTAAGCTTTGACAATAAGCCCACGTTCACACCGAGGGCAGGTTTGAAATCGATTTCAGTCTGACTTCGGGGGCGATTTGCCAGACATCTGTGAGGATTCCTGCACAGATGTCTATTGAAGTCGCCCCCGAAGTCAGCAAAAGTAGTACAGGAACTACTTTTGGGAATCGGTGTGGTGGTGCAAAGTCGGCGTCACACTGATTCGGGCGGTGCCATTGCCGGCAATAGTCTCCGATTTGGCTCGTCATATTGCATGCCAAATCAGCCCAATGTAAACGTGGGCTAAAATCTAGAAGATGATTGGTTACTATGCACAGCTGCACCCGATTCTGTGTACACCTGCTTTAGTAAATCTCCCACTTAGTATCAATTTATCAAGGCATTTCTTGGATATAAAAGAGGTCTAGTAGCCATTTTGTCTAGATATTTCACATATTTGACTAGAGGTCTAGTAGCCATTTCTCAGAGTTAACAGAGGTCCTTCAGACCTTTGTCCAGGCATCTCTCAGATAGGGCAGAGGTTTGGGAGCAATTTTGTCCAGACATCTCACATATGGGACTAGAGGTCTAGCAGCCATTTATCAAGGCATTTGGAGTAGATGGTACCTTTTCTTGTGGCTCCATCTGCAATGGGGTCACCAACTCAGATACAGAGCAGCCCTCACAGCTGTCAGTGCCTATGTGAGCTGGGGACCGGTGGCAAGGGGCGCTGCATTGGACGGGGGCAGCTGCAGGCTTTGGGTCACAGTAACTGTAGTTTCAGCCTGGGTTCACACTTGTGCGAACAGACATCGCATTTGATTCGCACCCGCACTGCAGTGCCGATTGCGCGCAATATCTGTGCAATGCGTGTTTAGCCATAGAGTTGTATGGCTGAACTCGCATTGGATTCGCAGAAAAATAGTGCAGGGACTTTTTTTCCCCGCACTGGAAATGGATCGCATGGGTGTTCTCACCCATGCGATCTGATTCCTGTGCGAGTTCACACTGCGCTCTGTGAACCGATCTGGGGGCTTTATTAACATTGTATTGACACCCACAGCAGAGGGCAGTGTGAACTATCTGCGAGGGAGATGCGATGAGGGAACCGGTGCTGGAACCGCGCTGCTTCCTGCATCGCATATGTGTGAACCTAGGCTCAAGCCTAGCTTAGGGATGGGCCTTCACGGAGCTGTGCAAACCAGGCGAAGGGGGCAGTGGGGATGATGGAAAGCAGTGGCACCAGAGACAGCAAGCGGCAGAACAAGCCCAGCAAAGTCAAATAGTCACACCAGCATCAAGTGCATCAGCAGCAGCAGCAGCTTCCAGGCAGAAGGGACGGGGCAAACTCCACTTGGAAGAGAAAGAGGCCAAAAGTCAGCAGGAACGTAGATCAGGTGCAAGCCATACACCATGACGCAACACCCACCTTATTGATCATGCCTCCACCTCCAGAGATTCAGCAATGTTAGCTTTTTTGTTAGCTTTTTTTTGCTTCTTGATACTTTCAATACATCACTCCTGACAATGCATGCATATATTTGTGCCTTTTACTTGAAATCTGTTTATTTTGTCCTCCTACCTTACATTTCTGACTCTTGTTCCAAAAGTCTGTGACCAATTTTTTGAGGGCTAAAAGTGGGTATTGTCAGTAGGGTGTCCCCAGGCTCACCTTATGTGCGACAAACATCTGGTAGCAATTTTATCCAGGCATCTCTCATATACAGGGTGGATAAAAATCTATTTTTTTTTTTTATGGATTTTTTGGATTTAAATAAAATGCTTTTGGAGCAAAACTATCAAAGATAGTTTTCTATTTAAGATACATTAACAATTTAGTTTATATAGCATGAGGTCATATACAGTATTCCGCAATATTTACATTTTTGGTAAACTCATTCAATGAATCCAAGCTCTGCAAGCTGAGATAACATGCACTGCATTGATGCATTTAAACAATTTCACAGTAACCATGAGATAAAACAAAGTTCAGGAATATTCCTTTATCCCATTGTTTTGCAAATCTATGTACATTACAAACTGTACGATTAAATCGGTTCTGGTATTGCTGTTTTACGAACCTGACAGATTATTATTCGAAATAGAAAACCCTCATATTGTTTGCAACTACCAGCAGGAATAAGGCCCTACATTTAAAGAGCACCTGTAATTTATTTATTTTTAACAGAAAGAAAGAGCACCTGTCATTTCACATCCATCATGGCAGCACCTGTTAGCGGGCATCCACTCACCTGCTGCCACCACATCCCTCACCATGTTGCGTCACTGCCGCATCACCAGCCGTCCCATTAAAGTGAATGGGAATGTTGGTGAGTCAACAGCGGGTCAGAGGAGGAGCTGCTGCAGGACAGAGACGACAGTTGCTCTTTAAAGCGGAGTTCCACCCTAAAGTGGAACTTCCACTCATCGAATTCCTCCCCCCCTCCGGTGCCACAATTGGCACCTTTCAGGGGGGAGGGGGGACAGGATACCTGTCAAAAACAGGTATCCTTTCCCACTTCCTGGAGTCCGGCCGCGGCGGTGACGTCACCTCGAGGCTCCCTCCTCCTCCTCCTCCCCTGGCCACCGGGCTAATAGAGAGAGAGAGAGAGAGGAGCGGGGCCTCGCGCATGCGCAGTAGGGTTCCCGGTGTGAAGCCGAAAGGCTTCACTGCCGGGTTCCCTTACCCGCAATGGCGACAGCAGCACCCGACAGCTGATGTGAAACATCAGCTACGGTGCCGACATCGAGGGACACCAGGACAGGTAAATCTCCATATATTAAAAGCCAGCAGCTGCAGTATGTGTAGCTGCTGGCTTTTAAAAAAAAAAAAATTTGCCCAGGTTTGCCTGGAACACCCCATTAACAAAGTTTTGATTTAAAATCGAGTTAATTTTAAATCAAGCCTTTTTACTAGCGATATAAATCGACTCGATTTAAATCAAATTTCACCCTGCTCATAAATGACAGGTTTCTGGCTTCTTTCACATGGGAAAGGTCTTGGGTCTAGCAGGCACTTTAAGATATAAAGCAGACCAGAATGCCAAGTTTTTACCAAATTTCTTCAAGATGGGGGGGGGGGGGGGGGGGCCTTAAGGTGAAAAACACCTGGCAGTGACCGCCCCCCCCCCATTTTACTTACCTGAGCCCTGGAATTCCACCCGGCAGAGACGCGCTCTTCCTCTTCCCGGGGCTCTCGATTAGATAGATTGATAGCAGCGCAGCCATTGGCTCCCGCTGCTGTCAATCAAATCCAATGAAGCGGGCACCGGGCCGAGTCATACATTCGGCGGCTATGGACGGGAGCGCGCCCGCAAGGTAACCCCCAGGAGAGTGCTTCTCCTAGGGGGGGTTATCTGATGAGAGGAGGAGCCGCGAGAGCTGCAGAGGGACCCCAGAAGACGGTGTTCGGGGGCACTCTGTGCAAAACGAACTGCACAGTGGAGGCAAGTATGATAGGTTTGTTATTTTTTTTTTTTAAACGTGAAGCTTGAAATTGAAGACCGACAACACAAGGCCCAATTCTGTGCTGAACTGATGGTCCAATGTCCCAATCAGGATTTTTAAAAGGATAAGTTCTCTATTTGTAACATGTTATGAATGGACAGGCCCCCTCACCTCCTCGATCCCCACTGTGACAGCTGGCAGGCTTCTTTCTTCCTCCCCGCTGTCACAATTAAATAAAACAAACAAAAAAAAAACGTGGCTGGACGGGGCTCCGTCCACGTCACTGATGGACAGGGCAGCTATGATTAAGCACTGACCTTCAGTGTGAAACATGTAAGCTGTTACCCCGGCTATGCTGTGATCTTCCATTTTTTACAATAAAGGCGACCGTCAAAGGTTTTTTGGAGTGCGGCTGTCCATATTTTTTATTTTCTTCTCTATATGCTACGTGCATTGCTGGCACCCACGGTAGTCCTGATACTACAAATTGCTGGAGCGTGTTCACCTGGAGCGGTAAAAATCTCTTTCAAGCTAAAGCACATCCTAGGTAGCACCCACATGCACTGCTGACCCTCCATGAAAAATGTAAAGTCCAGTAAAATGAAAAAGGGCCAGGCAGGGATTCTCAGGCTGGGGAGAAAAGACTAGAAGATGCTGGACGTCCACCAGGCAGGAAATGAGGCTGGCTTTATGCAACGTACAGAAGCTTCCAATGCACAGTGTAAAAAGCTCACAGTGTGCAGTTAGATTAGAACAGCAGTCTCCAAACTGTGGCCCGGGGGCCGGATGTGGACCTTTGCTTGATTCTATCCAACCCCTTCTGTTGTTCCTACTAATGGCACTGACAATTGGGGCATCATTCATGCCACTGACACCAACCATTGAGCACTATTCCTTCCCACTGAAACCACCAATAGGGGCGCAATTCCTTTCACTGACTTCAACAATGGGCCACTATTCCTGCCACTGACAGCAATGATGGGGCACTATTCACTCCCACTGACATCAGGATTTTTTTTCTTTTTTTACTCCCACTGGTCACAGTCCGCCTCCTCCCCATTTATAAAGTCTGGAGACCCCTGGATTACAGTAAGCAATTTCACTCCCAAATTCACTCACTGTATGCCATCCATTCAGAGCACTGTGCCGCAATCGTGGCCCGTGTTCACATGCCCGGGGATTCGAATGGCTGGAGTGCACAAACCGGGAAGAAAGACCAAGGAAAGATGGAAGCCCTGGTAGCGGAGACATAGACAAGTCTGTTATAATGCAGTGCAAACTTTACAACTGATTTAAGACAAATAAGGTGAACCCCCAGCAGGGGCAAAGGAATAGAAACCTGGCCAAGGTACTAACCCTTCCCTGAAGTTTTAGATACACTTCAAGTTAACATTTTCAGCTATTCCAGGCACTTAAAATTAGCACATGGGGGTAACTATGCAAATATTTTTTTTAGAGTTTGAGTCCACTTGGGAGGACCGTTATGGCTTTAGTCTCATGAACATTAGCTGGTTTGATAACATTGCTGCCTGGGTGGGTACAGGTTGAATCTGCAGGGTTGAATACCCAAGGCTTTCATGGCTCAGGTAAGTCCATGCTTAAGGAGCCCCAGGTGTGCTTATTGCAGGATATTCAGCAGCACTGGACTGACACGTGGGCCTGCTCTGGCCTTTACTCCACTGCAACGTTCCCTTTATGTAGTGTTTAGAAGCACATTTGATACCAGAATGGGCCATTAAGGCACAACAGCCCCCCCTCTGTGACAAAAGGGGTGACTTTCCAGTCCTGAGGAAAGGAGGGGGGGTAAGGGATCAGATCCGTCAGAAGTTCTTGGTGTGTTGAGCGTACCACTGTTGTCTCTGTTTCCGCGTCTCCACCTCCGTGATCAGCGCCTGTCTGTAGGCTTCATACAGTTTAACTATTCTTTCCAGTTCCTTCATAAAAAGCAGCTTGAGCATACCCTGGTATGTGTCTAGATCTGCCAGCTGGAAGAGTTCCCACTTCAAGATGTGGTCATATCTGCGAGCAGAAAGAAAAAAAATAGTCTTTTAGAAGCATTGCATAATGCACATGAAGCTCATACAACTGCAGCTGAAGACATAGAATCGGAGCTATGAACAATGGTCAGTGTGAGAAACGATAAAAACGATGGCTAAATACATTACACCAAAAAAAAAAAAAAAAAAAAAAAAAAAAAGGGGCAAATCCATCACATACAATACAGTAGAACCGACAGAGATAACAATTTCTGTTCTATGCATGCTGTCATTGCCTATTGGCAATAGAAAAAAAAAAATCATCAGTTTTGGCACCCTCTATTTAACCAGTTCCCACCCAGGCCAATTCTGACACTTTACTCCTACTTGTAAAAATCGAATTTTTTTTGCTAGAAAATTACGCAGAACACCCAAACATACGTTTTTTTTTTTTTTTTTTTTTAGGCGAGACTCTAGAGAAGAAAAAAAGGCTGTTACAATAATTTTGTGGCACGGTACTTGTGCAGCGATTTTTCAAAACGCAAATTTCTCATTTTACATGATATATGGTCAAAAATACTGTGTTTTATTTTCTCTCCATATGAAATCTAAAATACAGACTTTTTACAGGTTACCAGTTTAGAGTTACAGAGGAGGTCTAGAGATAGAATTATTGCTCTCACTATAACATTGGTCCTGATAGCTCATGTGTGGTGCAAACACAGTTTACATGTGCGGGTGGCGGCCTACATATGCGGTTGCTTTTTAATTTAATTTTTTTTTTACACTGTCCCTTTAATTATTATTTTTTGATCACTTTAGGCCTCTTGCACACGATACTCCTGTTTGAGCATCTATTTTTTTTCAGGCTTTTTATTTTTCATGTATTTGCACGCATATGCGGTTGTGCAAAATCGTGCAATTGCATGTATTTTCGCGCAAACTTATTCTCACGTTCTTCTGCAGATTTTAAATAATGACCATTAGCGCACACTTGCGGGCATATAGGAGTAATTTACTGACCAAAAATGCAGATTTTTCCATTTATTTATTTTACTGAAGAATACACAGCGCTTGTTTACACGCCTGTGTGCATAGGCACATTACAATGAATAAGCTCCTCCGGTGTAGTTCTGGGCTGATCCCTCACTTTTCTCATGATCACCCTCACCCCATGAGGCAAAATCTTGCATGGAGCTCCAGACCGAGGGAGATTGATGGTCATTTTGTATATTTCTTCCATTTGTGAATAATCACTCCAAAAGTGGTCTCCTCCTCACCAAGCTTCTTGCTGATAGTCTTGTAGCCCATTCCAGCCTTGTGCAGGTCTACAATCTTGCCCCTGGCGTCCTCGCCCATAATGGTGAGGTTTAAATGGAAGAAAGATTCGGTGGACAGGTGTCTTTTATACACATAACGAGTTGCGTCAGGAGCACCTTCTTAAATTGACAGGACTAATCTGTGTACCACACGAGCACATACTGTAGGGGATCAAATACTTATTTTACTCACTGAACTGCAACTCAATTTATAAAACATTTGTATTGTGTGTGTTTTTTTCTGGATTTCATTGAACCAGTACAGCACACTGGGGCCACCGCCGTGCACTTTTAAAAAGAAAGTCAATAAAGCTGCAGGGCCTCTAAATTGCTTTCACCTTCAGTAAGAGAGGTTGATTTGGTTAGCACAAATGCAAACAAAAGCCTGTTCTTTCTGTACACAAGCATAGCCTGTTCCCATAAAACTGGCCTGGAGCAATTCCTTCTGCTTGTCCCAGGACTTCCGCACAATTCAGCTTTATGATAAACACCTCAATATCCTTCTCGGAATCGCTACGACTGTCTGGTTGCGTGGGTGACAAGTCAAGAGCAATTCTTTATTCCTGCCATTTACTAAACTGCCTAATAGTGGAGGAGACCACAGCCAAGTTGAGAAAGGTGAAGGCTCGCCATAGACAGACAATCAGCAAGGGTTGCTATAAAGATCCATACTTCATTGTGATGGAAGGCATCTTGTGTTGCCTCTTCAAACAGCCGATGTATATATCGGCATGCGGCGGTCAGGAAGTGGTTAAATACCGGGATTTCGGCAGCAGATAAGCTGACCTCCCACCACGTCCAGGGCGTCGCCGCCGCTTACAGGAGCAGTGCTGGAAACCGCATTGTGATTCGAACAGGAATCGCATCTCATTCCCATTCAAACAACATGCAATTCTTTGCAGTACGATTAGCAACCATTCATTTTGTATGGACACAAAACACACCGCAAAGTATCGGTTTTGGTATCAGGAGCATTTTCACAAGTACTTGTGAAAATACTCAATAAATCGGTGCATCCCCATCCAAGTATGAAAAACTATGGGATCCCTGGCTGGATGTTCCTGGGCTAGCACCAGTGGATCTAGTTATGGACAGGTTGTAAAGAATGAACACTGCATAAAGATGTAACCTAGTGTGCTCCGGCACAGTATTAGCTCTAATGCTCCATTCACACCAATGTGTTTTTTTAATGCTTTTTTGCAGAAACGCAGGACATGAATTGTTAACATGGGTACATATGGAACACGTTCACATCAATGCATTTTTGTGCTTCTGCGTGGTTGAAAAGGGTCATGGACTTTTCTAAACGCAAAACAGTGCTCACCTCTGCTTGCATATACACATACCAATTATGCCAATGCCATGCCATTGCCAATGTATACCATTTATATAACAACTACTTATTGCTGTTTGTGTCAGCTTGGATACCATTTATTACCCATCTGGGCAATGTGTTGTATGGCATAGCTACGATTCTAAAATTTAATAAAGTTTGAAAATTTTTTTTTTTATATATATTATATATATATATATATATATATATATACACACACACACATATATATATATATATATATATATATATATATATATATACATATATACATATATACATATATACACACACACACACACATACATACACATATACATATACACACAAAAAAAAAAACAACAGTTCTGGCAAATCTGGCTAACTGGGAGTAACTGAACAGGGACGGAAATGCCATCTTGCTGAAACCATATAAAAATGAGCTTTCTGATTCAAATTGTATTTTCCAACTAGCAAAAGTATCTGGCTAGGGCCTGAGGCATGGGAACTCCCAGCTCAGGATGCCTGTTGTGACATAGGGGTGTTTAGCTCAAGTGGATAGATGCGTTTTTATGCAGTGAGTCCATATCAGACAGGCATTCTAGTTAATGGCCTGGTAGCCCACGTTTATTTAAACAGAAAAACAAAAGCAAAATGTCCCTTCAGGATTCCCACGCAGGGGTTTAACTTCATTTTAGCAGTCCAAAAATAAGAAAAACATACCAAGCCACCTGGCTTTCTTGTTAGCAGTTCCTCTGCTTGCTTTAGGTACTGATACCTTTAAACCACCAGATCTTCCAGTCTCACAGTCTTGGATGCACACAGCTTTGGGCTTCTTAAACGCACACAGCTTGAAGTCCCTTAATGCACACAGCTTCTGGCTCCTTGGACGCACACAGCTTAAAGCCCTTCAACGCACACAGCGTTTATCCTCACACAGAAACACTCACTAGCAGCCTCTGCAGTTAGCAAGCTGCTCACCATCCTTCACTTTGCTCTCACCAGCCCCTCATATTGGTTGTGTGCACCTGAGCACACACCATGCTGGCTGTCCACAAGACCCGGACACAGGGTTGGAGATCCCACCCAAGACTCTGAAGGATCTCCAAGCCATAGAAGCCCCATGTAGAAATAGCAAAATCTGAGAAAACTGCAAGAGCAGTTTTCTCTGTTTTTTAAATTTACACTCTGTAGCTCTGCACTCAGCCGATATGCAGACTCTGTGTCCGTTTTAACCCTTTTTTCATTGGGACAGAGCCTCGCTCTGCCACACTGTATATACCCAAATGAGGTAGCACGTGAGACAGAACATCGTGTTCTATCCAGAATGTCAACATTCTGAGCTGGGCTTTAACTAAGAACTGTCAAAGCATTATTTGCATCCAACCCAACCACATAGTATAAGCCCATCCCAACTCCTAAAGATTTTTAGGCATCTACTTTCCACTCCTGTAAGCATACACCTATCACACAAAACATTATGACCACCTGTCTAGCACTAAGTAGGTTCATTTATGCCACCAAAATAGCCCCTGATCCGTTGAGGCATCGACTGCACCAGAAAAAGCATCACACTGCCTCCATTGGCTTGTCTTCTTCCCATACTGCATCCTGCTGCCGTCTCTTCTCCAGGTGAGCGACACCCCCCCCCCCCCTCGGCCATCCACATGATGTAAAAGAAAATGTGACTGATCAGACTAGGCCACCTTCTTCCATTGCTCTGAGGTCCAGTTCTGATGCTCACGTGTCCATTCTAGGCACTTTTGGCTGTGGACATGGGTCAGCATGGGCACCCTAATCAGTCTGTGGCTACTTATAGCCCCATACACAACAAACTGCAATGCACTGTGTGTTCTGACATCTTTTTATCAGATCCAGCATTACATTTTTTTAGAAATTTGTGCCACAGTAGCTCTTGTATTGGATCGGACTAAACGGAGCAGCCCCCCCTGTGCATCAATGAGCCTTGGCTGCCCATGACTGTTTCTGGTTTGCCAGTTTCTCTTCATTGGACCACTTTTGGTTAGTCCTGACCACTGCAGACCAGGAAAATCCCACAAAAGCTGCAGGTTTGGAGACATTATAACCCAATCTTGGTCAAAAGTTGCTCAAATGCTTTTCAACACATCAACATGTTCACTTGCTGCCTAGTATATAACATCTGTCAGTGGTCATTATGTTATGGCTGATGATGATGGCTGTATGTCCAATTTAAACTTGAACTTTCAGTAACTTTACAAGACTGCATGTCTTCTCATAGTATTCTACAGCATAATTTTTCCAAAAAAGCTCAACCTTTCACCATTCAAAAGCAGACAACGAACTCCAGAATTGCCTAGTCTGAAATGTCAGTCTGCTGCAGGCAAAAGAATGCATTTCCTAAGTCTCCTTCTCCCCAGGGATTACTCAAGACTGAAGCACGGGAATAACTTGCAAACAAAATTCCATTTGCTTAATGCGTGTTGCCCATGGCGGAGAAGAGTCTCTAAACTGCTGCTTCCGAAAACATAAGGACGCTCTTTTTTTCCTTTTACTGTCCCATTTTCAATCCCATACACAGTTCTGTAAAAGCTCTGGGGGGGGGGGGGGGGTCAAACTGTCCATGGGATCAGAACTGAACATATGTTCACAACAAATTTTCCCTTGTGGTCGAAACACAGCACAAAAGGGTAAAAGAGTAACTTGCTTCAGGCTGATGTTCACCAAGCTACAGGAAGCAGTAACATGACATGCTATGAGATTAGTAGAAAAAATATGAATTTTACCACACGTCGTTTTTTTTTTCCAAATTGTTTTTCCTGCCAATTCTTTTTACATTTAGCGGTCAGCGGGGGAAGCCATGTTAAATTGACTGTAGTGCTTTTCTGCAAAATGCAAAACGCACCAAAATGAGCATAAGTGTGAACGTAGGGTTAGCCGTCTGCAAGGAAAGGGGGCGATTCTTCCCACTGACCACCAATGTAAGCAAGCAGGGGATTCTTCCCACTGACCACCAATGTAAGCAGGGGATTCTTCCCACTGGCCCTTGATGACAATTTTTTAGCAGGGGGTAAAACAACTGGACAATTACTACAAGGGTTTCTCTTAGATTAAAAAAAAAAAAAAAGAAGAAGACAGAAACGCTGCACTGGGCTGACAAAAGTGAATAACGGTGAAGATACATAGAAGGTTACTTTCAGTGAAAACACTATCATAACGACGAATAGAGTCAAAGATTTAAAGGAGAAGTAGGGCCAAAGCGCTTTTGGCCCTACTCCTCTTGGGAATCACAGGACTGCAATTTGTCCTGCACTCCTGTGACCCAGATTCAGATGACAGTGGGCCAAGTCCACTGTCGGCTCACATCACCCAGATGGTGCGGGCTCTGGCTCAGTGGCGGTGTGTCCATAGTGGGCGCCGCCCCCTCTCTCTCCTGCGCCCGTCACTCACGTCAACAATACATAGGTTCATGCATTGCATGAACCTATGTATTGTCGTCGGCACGCTGCCGCCCACTATTCAGATGGCAGGCCCCCTGGCGAGCGTCAGCCATCTGAATAACAGCGGCTGGTTGGTTTTCGGAAGTGCCTATCAGAGCCTATGGGCTGTAAGTCGGCTTCCAAATAGTTAACCAGGGGGCGCACGGGCTGTGCGTTCCTTGGTTAACACTGACACGCGTCTCAGCCTAACAGGTTCACCGGGTCTGGTTACCGGTAACCTGATTGGCTGAAGCGTCATCGAGGGCAGGATAAGTCAGAGGACGGAAGAAGGACGGCGCTGACCCGAGGAAGGTAAGTGCAGGGCTGGGGGGAAACTGGCTGCATTTGGGGGCAAACTGCCTGCATTTCAGGGGGCAAACTGGTGGCGTTTGGGCACAGTAGCTGCGTTTAATGGGCACAGTGGCGGCAATTGATGATTTTTGTTTTTTCAGTTTGTTTGCACCCCCCCCCAAAAAATATTTGAGCACCAGCCACCACTGCTCTGGAGGGATCCCGACTTTAATGTTGGGGTCCACCCAGATGCCAGAGCAGCAGCTAGTTCAGCCTTTCAGCACATTGCTTTAAGACTGAGCCAGTCACCCCTGCCGCCCCCCCCACCCCGGAGTGAGTGCTCGAGAGGCAGAGCATGGAGCTGGTGACTGACAAATATAAACTGCTAAATACATTTTCTCATCATATAATAGTCAGTTATACAACTGCTATAGGTGTCTGGTTAAAGCTTGTAGGAGGAGTTTTCATTCTACTCTGAATGTCCCATGAGGCTGCAGGAACCCTGACCCTCCGTTTGGACAGTGCTGACTGGCCCTGTGCTGATCATATGCACCCTCCCAGGAAAAAAGGAAAAAGCTCTCTAGCAATACTCAAACTGGGCATGTGTAGAGTGTCTCCAAGGCTCTGTACTATCAGGAGATAGATTGGGGCAGTAAGAAGGGGAGGATCAGAGAAGACCGGATCACAAAGTCTTTACACAATACAGGAGGATTAACCCCTTAGGTTCCACAGTGAGTATAACAAACATGCTTTACTGCATATACACACTGATTTTACTGTTGTGGGTTTAGTAACAATTTTAGCTACTTTCAGCAGCATAATTATTCACTTCCTGAGCATGCAGCTTCTTTATCTTTTAATCCATGCCTATGTTCAAGTTTAAGCTGATGCCAGGGTAATGCCCCAGGTTTCCTGTTTCAGGGTGGCTCCTTTCTGTTGCAGCATCTTATGGAGCCACCCTTGCATACATGGATTACTAGAGTTATGCCTCCTTACATTGTATCAATAGATAACACACAGCCCTTTAAGCCTGGGGTGACCAGACACAACCCTGCTCCTTCCTCCCCCTAACTTTAAGCTAACAAACTGGCTCCAGACTGCCCTGTCTTTTGTTAACCATTTTCTGTGAAGACCAGAAGTTCAGGGAAGCAGCACCAGGACAGCAGGAGCCAATAGCATTGAAAGTTGTAAACTTTAAGGGCTGGGGGTGCGAATTTTAACAAATAGTTTGCTGAAGAATAGTTATTTTATTCTATTAAAAGGGTTCAATACTAGTTAAAGTGAGCCAGCATTTTTATCCATCACATCTTCAGTTTAAATTGGCTCAGGTAGGAGGCAGGTTGTAAATACACATCACTGATCTTTTATAAAATAAATTGAGGTGTAAAATAAAAAAACTATGTAAACATGCTCAAAAGATTTTGAAAGCTTCTCAGTGCTGAAGCTGTTTACTATAAAACGGTGTTAATAGGGGGAGGCTTTTCTGATAAAACGTAGTTTTTATGTCTGGAGTCTGCTGACAGGGCTGAGGTCAGAGAAAACAATCTGCATTTGGCTTTATATCCAGAGAGTGGAAAAAGGCCAAGAAGCTGACGTCTTCCCTCGGAGCATTTCCACTTCTACCCGTCCGCGATATGAGATGTCCAACTATTCTGCAGCAATTGACTGAATGATACGAAGAACAGATGGAAATGACCACATGACACCGTGCAGTTATTGGGTGAAAAACTTTAAAGCTCACCTCGGACTCAGGATCAAAAAAAAAAAAAAAAAAAAAAAAGGGAAAAAAAAAGAACGAATCGTAAACATTTGTTTATTTTTAAATGGTTTTCTACCAAAGAGTGAGCTGGTACAGTTCTCTCTGTGATAGTTCAAACAGCCAGAACATCTTTAGTAACACTTTAGTTTTTAAAGGAGAGTCTTATAAAGAAAAGGATGAAAGATAACTTGATTTGGCAGTGCACTCCTTCACCTGGCTGGTGTGCTCTTGTTTGGCTCAGGAGTGCTATACGTCACCTTCAGTCCATGCTGATAGAACTGAGCGGTGCTGTAGCGACTTGGATGAGCATTCCTTACACCCAGTTGAAAAAGGGAAAGTGCAGCGCAAAAACAAAGTGATGTTGATCAGGCAGCACTGTGGCCAAGTGGTTAGCACTTCTGTCTTGCAGCACCGGGGTTGTCAGTTTGCATGTTCACCGTGTACCTGCATGGGTTTCCCCTGGGTACTCCAGTTTCCTCCCACACTCCAAAGACATGCAGATAGACTACTTGGCTCCTGTCTAAATTGGCCCTAGCATGTGTACAGTGGATATAAAAAGTCTACACACCCGTTAAAATGTCTGTTTTCTGCGATAAAAAAAAAAAGATGAGACAAAGAAATCATTTTAGAAATGTTTCCACCTTTGTGACCTATAAACTGTACAACTCAGTTGAATAAACTGAAATCTTTTAGGTGGAGGGAAGTAAAAATAAAATAAGATGGTTGCATAAGTGTGCACACCCTTAAACTATTACTTTGTTGAAGCAGCTTTTGATTTTAGCACTCAGTCTTTTTGGGTATGCGTCTATCAGCATGGCACATCCTGACTTGGCAATATTTGCCCACTCTTCTTTGCAAAAACCCTCCAAATCTGTCAGATTGCGAGGGCATCTCCTGTGCACAGCCCTCTTTGGATCACCCCAAAGATTTAGAATTGGATTCAGGTCTGGGCTCTGGCTGGGACATTCCAAAACTTTAATCATCTTCTGGTAAAGCCACTCCTTTGTTGATTTGGATGTATGCTTTGGGTCGTTGTAATGCTGAAAGATGAAGTTCCTCTTCATGTTCAGCTTTCTAGCAGAAGCCTGAAGGTAGAGCTGGGCGATCCCCCCCCCCCCCAAAAAAAATCTGCAATTTTTTTTATATAAAAAAATTTGATTTACTATTTGAATCAAGTTTTTTTTTCTTTTTGATGGACACCGCGCCAGTCCTGAGGAGCTGCGGGCAGGAGTTTAGGCGAGGCTGCGGCTTCCGGCCTCGCGGACTAGGCCGAAGCCGCGACCTCGCCTGAAAACTCCTTTGACCTACCAACTCGATTTTTAAATCAAATCAATTTTTTGCACAGCCCTACCTGAAGGTTTTGTGCCAATATTGACTGGCATTTGTAACTGTTCATAATTCCCTCTACCTTGACAAAGGTCCCTATTCCAGCAGATAAAAAAAAACAGCCCCAAAGCATGCTGCTGCCACCATCATGCTTCACGGTGGGTATGGTGTTCTTTTGGTGATGTGCAGTGTTGTTTTTGGGCCAGACATATCTTTTGGAATTATGGCCAAAAGGTCCAGCCTTGGTTTCATCAGACCATAACATTTTCCCACATGCTTTTGGGAGACTTCAGATGTATTTTTGCAAAATTTAGCCAGACTTGGATGTTTTTCTTCATAAGAAAAAGCTCCCGTCTTGCCACTCTACCCCATAGCCCAGACATATGAAGAATATGGGAGATTGTTGTCACATGTGCCACACAGCCAGTACTTGCCAGATATTCCTGCAGCTCCTTTAATGATGCTGTAGGCCTCTTGGCAGCTTCCCTGACCAGTTTTCTTCTCGTCTTTTCATCAATTTTGGAGGGACGTCCAGTTCTTGGTAATGTCACTGTTGTGCCATATTTTCTCCACTTAATGATTGTCTCTACTGTGTTCCATGGTATATCTAATGCCTTGGAAATTCTTTTGTACCCTTCTCCTGACTGATACCTTTTAACAATGAGATCCCTCGGATGGTTTGGAAGCTCTCTGCGGACCATGGCTTTTGTTGTAGGATTCGACTAAGAAAATGTCGCTACTAGAACAGCTGAACTTGATTTGGAGTTAATCAGAGGCACTTTAAATAATGACAGGTGTGTACCGACTCCTATTGAGTTTGTATGGATTGCTTAATTCTGAACACATAAATCCCCAGTTATAAGAGGGTATGCACACTTATGCAACCACATTATTTTATTTTTTATTTTTACCCCCCCCCCCCTCTTAAAAGATATCAGTTTGTTTTTCAATTACATTGTACAGTTTATAGGTCACATTAAAAAGGTGGGAAAAGATGAGTACCACAGTGTGGAGCAGTCCTTGCTGGAAATGTGGCATATAGGCCCTTAACATGGATCCCAGAGTCTGTGTGTCTTGGGGAGACATGGACTTGAATCCAAAGTAACATCACTCCAAGTGTCTCCAGGCATACGCCTCACAAGGAGGCGTGTTTCCTTAACCACTTGCTTACTGGGCACATAAACCCCCTTCCTGCCCAGGCGAAATTTCAGCTTTCGGCACTGTCATGCTTTGAATGACAATTGCGCGGTCATGGCTCCCAAACAAAACTGACGTCCTTTTTTCCCACAAATAGAGCTTTCTTTTGGTGGTATTTTTTGCGCTATAAACCAAAATAGAGCGACAATTTTGAAAAAATACATAAATATATTTTTTGATTTTTGCTATAATGAATATCCCAATTTTTTTTTTAAAACTATTTTTTTCTCAATTTAGGCCGATACGTATTCTTCGACATATTTTTGGTTAAAGAAAATCCCAATAAGCGTATAGTGATTGGTTTGTGCAAAAGTTATAGCGTCTACAAAATAGGGGATAGAATTCTGACTTTTTTTATTATTTTTTTTTTTTTTTTACTAGTAATGGCGGTTATCTGCGATTTTTGTCAGGACTGCGATATTGCGGCGGACACATCGGACACTTTTGACACATTTTTGGGACCATTCACATTTATACAGCGATTAGTGCTATAAAACTGGACTGATTACCGTATAAATGTGACTGGCAGGGAAGGGGTTAACACTAGGGGGCGAGGAAGGGGTTAAATGTATGCCCTGGGATTACTACTGTGGGGGGAGGGGACTGACTGGGGGGAGGTGACCGATCTGTGTCCCTATGTACAAAGGGACACAGCATCGGTCTCCTCTCCCTGACAGGACGTGGATCTGTGCGTTTACACACACAGATCCACGTCCTTGTCTGTGTACCGGCCGATCGCGGGTACCTGGCGGACATCGCGGCCGCCAGGCACGCGCATCGGCATCTCAGTGATGTGCCGGGCGCGCCCCCCAGTGGCCGGAGGCCGTATAATGACGGCCTCCCGGCATTTTAGAACCACTTTGCGGCCGTCATTTGTCGTATGGCGAGCGCAAAGTGGTTAAAAGCCAGGGCCCATAGTCAGTAGGCAAGAGGCTTGCATTCAGTTCCCTCCAAAAGCCTCTGTCCCGGGTGAGTCTATCACACGGACGCCCAAATTAAACCAGCGCGAGCCGCACCGGAACCGACATCAAGCGCTGCACAACGTCATGCGTCACACTATGCAGATATGGCATCATGTTGGAAAATCTGCCGATAGGAGAGAGCGGTTTGGGTGGAAACTCCCACCCGTCATCCCTGCATGGACCCTCTAAATGGCAATCCAAATCAGAGACATCTCACTAGGGGGCATGGCATGCGCCCAGCATATGGCGCAACCCAAAAAGGCAAACAAGGAAAATGTTTTCAGATGCCAACCTTCGTGACACCCTGGGTGTCCGTATGGTTATCTGATCCTATTCAAAACCCCATATTTGACCCAAAAGACGCCATCTACTGTTTAAATCTGGGAAAACATCCCTTACCAAGAAAAAAAAAAAAAAAAAAAAATCTCATTTATATTTTATTTTAGTTGATAATGGATCCTGATATATAAAAAAAAAAAAAAAAAATAATAACATTGGATATTTTGATTACCATTTATAAAAGGAGACTGTAGGAAGTTCGTACCAAGCAAAAAATACATTAGACATTTTTCTACAAGGAAATAGTTACATATAAAAACAACAGACAATATATTACAGGTGATACTAGAAAAAATTTGAATATCGTGCAAAAGTTAATTTATTTCACTAATGCAACTTAAAAGGTGAAACTAAAATATGAGATAGACTCACTACATGCAAAGCAAGATAGTTCAAGCCGTGATTTGTCATAATTGTGATGATTATGGCTTACAGCTCATGAAACCCCCAAATCCACAATCTCCGAAAATTTGAATATTGTGAAAAGGTTAAATATTCTAGGCTCAAAGGGTCCCACTCTAATCAGCTAATTGAGATATAACACCTGCAAAGGATTCCTGAGCATTTAAATGGCCTCTGTCTGGTTCAGTAGGAATCACAATCATGGGAAAGACTGCTGACCTGACAGTTTTGCATAAAACCATCATTGACACCCTCCATAAGAAGGGAAAGCCTCAAAAGGTAATTGCAAAAGAAGTTGGATGTTGCCAAGGTTCTGTATCAAAGCACATTAATAGAAAATTATGTGAAAGGGAAAAGTGTAGACAAAAAAAAAAAAAAAAAAAAAAAGGTGCACAAGCAGCAGGGAGGACCGCAGCCTGGAGAGGATTGTCAGGAAAAGGCCATTCAGGGGCTTCAAGCGTACAGCTGCTGGATTGGGATGTGTCTTTTGGGCAAAATATAATTTCCTACTGTTAAATCTTGAAAGTACCGATCACTTATAATACACTGTTCATTTTCATAGATGACGTTGTAAGTATTAAAATAAAGGTGTGCGCACTGAAGGACCTGGTGGGATGGCTAGTGGGCAAATTCGGTGGGACGTTCAGTGCGCAGGCCTTGAGGAATGTTGGTGGTCAGGCCTGAAGCTGTCTAGGGGGCCCCACAATTTCTGATGGCCGGCCTGGTTGTTTGTACTGCGTCTTCCTCTCACACTCCAGTCCTGCTGTAAAATCGACTGCAAGAGGCTGATACCAGATACTCACACTGCTTATAGTAAATAAATGTAATTATGTATTACCTATTATAGAAATACATTACTTGTGTGTTACATATCTGCTTAGAGCTCAGCATTATGTATACAATAGCATCAACACAAATGTGACAACAGTGGGGGGGGGGGGGGATAGAAGGGTTATAATATACATTTTGTTATATCTGTTTGATAATTGCAAAAAAATACCTTTTGATTTGGCAAACTGATAACTTCCTGTGCTCTCTGCCTTTTTATAATTCATTAAAAATTAAGTAGGAATGGCTGACGCCTCACGCTTAGCAATTCAGAGCTGAAAATACACTTTGCAAGAATTTTTTAAAACTGGAGCAGCTGCGTATGGCAACCAATCAGCTTCCATCTTTAGCATGTTCAGCTGAGGTTGGAAATTTAAAAATAAAAGCAGATTGGTTTTCATGCACAGCTGCTCCAGTTTTGATAAATCCCCCTTGTGTGGTCACATCAAAGAGAAAAGGTGGGACTGCACTAGATTTCTGACATATCCAATATCCAGTACTTGGAGCGTGTTTAACCACTTGCTTACTGGGCACTTATACTCTCTTCCTGTCCAGGCCAATTTTCAGCGCTGTCACTCTTTGGCCCCTTTCACACGGGCAGACCCCGTTTAGGTCCGCCTGTCAGTTTTTTTAGGCGGACCTGAACGGACGCTCTATGGAGCGATGGATGTAAGCGGTGACATGTCCGCTGACATCCAATCCGCTAAAGTGTGACGGATGGAAACCCTATTTTCCATCCGTCTGGCGGATCGGATGAAAACTGACTCTACGGTCCGTCTTCATCCAATCCCCCATAGAGGAGAGTGGCGCTCTGACAGGTCGGTCCCTGCATAGTGTGCAGAGACAGACCTGTTGTCTGCCTGCTCAGCGGGGCTGGACGAAGCGATCCCTGCTGAGCAAAGCGAAGTCCGTACACGTCCGTGTGAAAAGGGCCCTTTGAATGACAATTGCGCGGTCATGCTACACTGTACCCAAATAAAATTTTATCTCCCCCCCCCCCACAAATAGAGCTTTTTTAGTGGTATTTAATCACTGCTGGATGTTTGTTTGTTTTTTGCAAAAAATAACGAAAAAAAAAACACACCGAAAATTTTCCTAGAGTGTTATAAAATTTTGAAAAACAGGTAATTTTCCTCCTTCATTGATGTGCGCCTGAGGCGGCACCAATAATGGCAGCATAGAGAGTTGACACTGGTGGGCACAGATAGGTAACACTGATGGGAAACACTGATGGGAATTGATTGGCAGCATTGATAGGTGGCACCGATGGGCACTGCACAACAGCAGTGTCTCTCTGTGTGAGAGACTGTTCTGCCTCAGATTTCTTTTTCCTGTGTAGTAAAAAAAAAAAAAAAAAAAAAGCCTAAGACAGATTACTGATCTTCTGTTTACATCACGTGATCAGCTGTAATTGGCTGACAGCTGATCACATGGTAAGGTGCTGGGATTAGCCCCTCACTCCGATCAGCAAAGTCTCATAGAGAGCGCATTGCTCAAGAGGACGTCTAGAGCCCCCCCCCCCCCAGCAATTAAGGCCCGCACTGTAGCCGTCTTTCGGCTATAGCACCGGCAGGAGGAGTTTAAAAGGAAAAATGTACATGTATTGCAGAGATACCATTTTTTTTTTTTTATAACATTTTGGCTTGGCATGCAAGTAAAGTGAGATTTTATCGAAGCTGTATCGTTTCCCCAACAACAAACCAAAGTCCTGAGTCATCAGATGGGCAGCGGTCCTGGATGAGGAACTGATGGGAGGATTTGTTATTGTAAGAAATATTAAAAAAAAAAAAGTTGTAGGACACTGAGTTTTTTGCTCATAAAATACCATTCTGTTCACTTTTGGAAGACAAAGAGGAATGTTACAATCAGTGAAGAAATCAATTACTATCAAAAGAAATCAATTTTGTTGTACTGTGCCTGAGAATCTTCCGATCTCCCGCAGCTTGTGTAATAAAAGGTCAGTCCACCTAATCGGTTGATGGCTATGGAGGCTGGGGGAAGAGAGCGGCTGGAGATGTGGGGAACAAAGCCATGGGAGAGGCAAGAGGAGCCCGAACCGCAGATATCCCACAGTCGGATCAGGAGCTGGAGCTGGTGAAACCCGTCATGCAGGGAGGTTTCCCGCACTGCTACTGTGTGAACTCAGGCTCAAAATCACTATGACAAGCCTGGGTTCACTGCATTCTAGAGATGCCACGATTAATCGTGAAGAATCTAAATTGCGATCCTTTTCTTT
Source organism: Rana muscosa (assembly GCA_029206835.1). Classification (NCBI taxonomy): domain Eukaryota; kingdom Metazoa; phylum Chordata; class Amphibia; order Anura; family Ranidae; genus Rana; species Rana muscosa. Next base: position 197,751,607 of record CM055126.1, on the reverse strand, counting down.
TCCCGATCTTCAAAACAGCATGTCACGATCTTTTTAACAAGTGCAGAGTTCTCACAGCTGGAAAAACAAAATCCAGGCAGCCTGCCAAGTTTTAATACAATACCCAAAATAAGTGGAAACAAAAGTATCTTTTCGTTCTTTTATCAAAGGAAAGAGCGTGTAGATGAAGGAAGTTTAACCATTTAAAGACCAAATCTTTTCTGACATTTGTTGCTTACAAGTAAAAAATAATTATTTTCTGCTAGAAAATTACTTAGAACACCCAAACATGATATTTTTTTTTTAGCAGAGACCCTAGAGAATAAAATGGTGGTTGTTGCAATATTTTATGTCACACCGTATTTGCGCAGCGGTTTTTCAAAACGCAATTTTATTTGAAAAAATACACTTTAATAAATAAAATAAAATAATAAAAAAAAAAAACACAGCAAAGTTAGCCCAATTTTTTTGTATAATGTGAAAGATGTTAAAATCTTTATTCCAAGCAAAAAAATTGTGATTCTCATTTTAGCCAGAATCGTTCAGCTCCACCGCATTCCTGTTCAAATCACATGCAATTCTTTGCAGTGTGATTTGCGCCCATTCATTTTGTATAGATGTAAATCGCACCGCAAAAAAAAATAATTATGTCGGTTCATCCCTACCTACTACTGATAAGTACAAAGTCAAGCACATGAAAGATACCCATACATACCTGCAACAACTGTCAGTGTGCAGGCTTTGCCTGAATGCTTTCCAAATAGTGACAGGGTTGACTCAATAGAAATGTATGGAAGGCAGGAAAGCAGAACATTAACAGAAGTGCCAACACAATCCGTCCAATCAGAGCAATCTGGCATTCATGTAAAGAGACTGAAGCTTCCTGTATTTCATACCTGTCAGAAGCTCTTTTTTTGTTGACTAGTCACTTTAAAGAAGAATGCCAGAGCTCTTCAGACAAACACCAGGACAGCATGAATTGTTTCCAATATTCATCCAATTAAACAAAAGTGCACTCATATGTTGCAGAAGAACTCCAGGAAATATATCATTAGCTGGAAGTCTGAGTGGGAGCGTGGCTCAGGAGTGTGCCCGCACAGGTGCTCCCCCTTAGCACCAGGCTCGCTTAGGGGGCACCTGGAAGTAAGAGCGGACAACTCTGGCAGGGGACTTCCAGAGGAGGAGGCAAGGGACTGCTCTGTGCAATATTGTTGCACAGAACAGGTAAGTTTATACTTTTTATTGTAAAGTGGAACTAAACAGAGGATGCTCCCCTTCCCAATGCTCCCTTGACGGCGCTGGCATCTTCTCCTGTGTGCCAAGTTCCAGGCATTTTCATTGGGTGGCGCGGAACGACATCACTCCTGCGCAGGAGCTAGTCATCCCGGCACACAGGAGCTGAGCTGCACAAGCAGTCCGTGGATCACTGTGAGCAGGCAGGTATGTTTTATTGTAGAAGAGACATTGCATGTCTCTTCTGCAATAAAATGCCTGTCTGCTCACAGTGCATCAGAGAGTTTTAGTTCTGCTTTAATTTCACTTAAAATAAATGGATTTAGTTCCACTTTAAGCATCTTTAAACCACATAACTAATTTTAAAATCTCACAGGGTACTGAAACTGATCACTTAAAGCTGAACTCCAACTTTTGATATACTTTACATACACTAAATTGCCAGTCAAGTTTCTCCACCACAAACTCACTCATCCATGTCTTTATGGACCTTGCTTTGTGCACTGGTTCGCAGTCATATTGGAACAGGAAGGGACCATCCCGAAACTGTTCCCACAAAGTTGGGAGCATGAAATTGTCCAGAATGTCTTGGTATGCTGACGCCTTAAGAGTTCCCTTCACTGGAACTAAGGGGCCAAATCCAACCCCTGAAATACAATCCCACACCTTAATCCCCCCTCCACCAAATGATTTGGACCAGTGCACAAAGCAAGGTCCATAAAGACATGGATGAGCAAGTTTGGGGTGGAGGAACTTGACTGGCCTGCACACAACCCGATAGAACACCTTTAGGATGAATTAGAGTGGAGACAGTGAATCAGGCCTTCTCATTCAACATCAGTACCTGACCTCACAAATGCGCTTCTGGAAGAATAATCAAACATTCCCATTGACATACCCTTCCCAGAAGAGTTGAAGCTGTTATAGCTGCAAAGGGTGGGCAAACTCAATATTGAACCCTATGGACCAAGACTGGGATGCCATTAAAGTTCATGTGCGTGTAAAGGCAGATGTCCCAATACCTTTGACCATATAGTGTAGTTCGCTTGGGCCATCTTGGCCCAAACGAACGATGTCCCTCGAGCCAAGACTTCCTGTCTAATACCCGGAACACAGTAGAGTCTATCACAGCGGCACAAACCCAGAACACAGGGCAGCATGCTGTATGTAGCCACAGCTACATACAGTTTATACCGCACATCCAGAGGCCTCACATGTTAGTGAGGGACATAGTTGTACATGTAAAGTGTATCAAAACCTGGAGTTCAGCTTTAATAAAAGTGCTTATCCTGGTGCGTTAGCTTTGTGGATTGAGCCCATTGTCTGGATGGTTCTCGAGAGAGATCTTCCTCTTTTACTGAACTCTTCATAGGAGTAAACATGAATGCTTGGCCAATCTAAGCACTGAGTGGAAAGATCTTTTGGTTATCTGGAACACATTAACCAGCCTGACCATAATCTCATGCCTGGGAGCACTTTAAAAAGACAGAATAAAGCAACAAAAAGCAAAAACCGCCAACTCACTTGACAGGCGCCCTGGCGTACACTTGGAGCCAGTCTGGGATCTCTGCTGTATGGTATGGATTGGCAGGCACTAGGAGCGGTTGGCTTCTCTCCACTTGCCGAGGCTGATAAGTGACAGGAGGAGGGAGGGGAGGGGGCTGGTCATAGCGAGGAACACTGCAGAGTAAGAACAAGACTGGAATGAGGCAAAATGCACAGCAGCCCAGACACTGACAAACCCACCCAACTCCGGCATCCCACTCTGAATACAATACAGTAGAGAGTTTCATGCAAACACTGCTCAAAGCAGATGCTAATCCTAACCGATTGACATTTAGGCCGGCCATACACAGTCAAATCTCGGCCGGTTAAGCAGAGACCGACCGAGATTCAAACAAACAAATGTATGGGCAGGCTGACTGTACCCAAGTTGATCGATCAACTTACAACCAGCCTGTTGGGTATTACATGCGATTATTGCTAGCAGCTATTATATCCACTAACCGTAATCACAGCTGGGATGGCTCCCCCTGCTGGGAGAACACAACGTCTCTTTGGGAGGGATTTCCCCCATCAACACAGTTGTTGATGGGGGAATAAAGCGATTTTCTTTCCTGCAAGCCGTAGTTGCAAGAAAGAAAATTGCTCCATCTGTGGGAAGCTTATATATTTTTTAAAACTGTGCATCATAAATAAATGCCATTTTATAATACAATTCCTTCTTTCATCCTTTGCTGCATCACAGTGCTGTTGGTCTCCTGCAGTCTCTTTGCAGCCACTTCCTGTTGACATGTACTCCAGCAATGGCTGCATGGTATTTCTGAATGGTGACCGCTGTCGCCATTTCCTAATGACGACAACAGTGGACCATTTCTGTGTAATGTGTGCAGATACAGTCACCATCATAAGCCACTGTGATAGGGTGACTACGCAGGAGCACAATTGGGAGACAGAGTCTGTCACCCTATACCAGGAACAGCCTGAATACATTAGAGTGACAACAGTCACCAGGACCAATAAAAAGGGTAAACGTTCACAAACTGCAATAAACCGCTCACCACTCTATCCAAAATATATTCAAGTGGTAGTAAACTCTACTTTGCGATTTTTACCTTCAGGTGAGCTTATAATAAGGCTTACCTGTTGGTAAAATGAATATCTCCTAAACATGTACGGTTTAGGAGAGATTTGCTTGTTTGGCAGCCAACGAGGTCACCTGCACATGCACTCTAATGGCCCGTACACACGATCCGAATATCGGACGAAAACTGTCGTCCGAGGAACAATCGTACGATTTTTCGGATCGTGTGTACACTACTTTCGGAAGCCGACCACGACAGTTCATCCGATATTATTAGATCGGACAAGCAGGAAAATTTTCCTCGAACGATACCAGATCGTACGATTTTCGTTTAGTCAGTACAGTGAAACCTCGGACTGCGAGTAACGCGGTTAACGAGCGTTTCGCAATACGAGCATTTTTTTTTTTTAAATCCTGACTCAGTTTGCGAGTGTTGTCTCGCAAAACTAGCAGGATTCAAGCCAAAGCAATATCGCATTTGGCCAGAGGTGCAGGAGCGCCGGAGCCGAGCAAAGCCGTTTGGAAATACTCCATTCCCGAGCCTTTCCGAGTTCAGCCGAGCTGTCCCGAGGCTCTCCGGCACCCCCTCACCTCTGGCCACATGCAGTAATTGCATGTCATTGAAGTCAATGCGGAACAAATTATTTTAGTTTCCATTGACTTCTATGGGGAAACTCCATAGATTACGAGCATTCTCCTGGAGCGGATTATGTTCGTAATCCAAGGTTCCACTGTCATCCGAAAATACAATACAAGAACATTACAACACATGACATCACTTCCAATTTTTTTTTCTGTCGTACGAGAATTTGAACAGTGACGCACGGGAATCCTTGCTGCGAGCCGCTCCGCACATAGTATGAACCCAGCCTGAAGGAACGGCATACTCCTGCTATTCTTTCAGAGCTCTGTGCTGCGGAAGTGACGTCATCACAGCTCAGCCATTCATGTGGCCAGAGCCTGCGAATCTGGAAGACCGGGTGAAGATGGAAACCATGTCAGTGGTGACAGTGCGCCGCTGGAGGGCTTCGTTTCTAGTTAAGTCTTTCATAATGTGCTAGTATGCGATGCATACTAGCACATAATGGAATTACTTTGCAGGAGGAAATTTATTTATTATTATTCTAAAGTTGCTTACCACTTTAAAAAATAAAAGCAAAGATGTTTTGGCTTTAAATTCAATAATAAGATACGAATAGATAAGTATTTACATACCTAGGAGCACACGGGTGCTTGTACTGGGCTCTCTTATTAATATGATCAACATAGTAAACACCAAACTCTGCCGACTCCACGCGTTCCCAGCCAGGGGGCAGCCCCTCCCTCTCCAACGGGTGGCTCCAATGCGTAGTGTTTGTGTTGTGATCGATGTAATACTTCCGCCCTCGTATTGTCCAGTCCACAGACCAGCCAGCAGGTAGAGGCATATCTTCTGAACTGTGGTTGGTCAGGTTCCCTAAAGAGGTGGCTGCAACCCTTCCGATGCCTGTCCCAGGGATAGAAGAAAAAAAAAAAAAAAAAAAAATTATAGTTTTATTTTTGCAATGGACGTTATCCTGTAAGGTGGAAAGAAAGAAGACATGCACTAGGTTACACCACAGTCAAGTCCAGCTGCAAGAATGCAAGACGATGGAGACATACAGACTCCCAAGTTCGTTCACCTCTCCAGCAGCCCCTCCCCCAAGAATCTGACTCTTGAAAGGATCATTTCATAGCTCAGAGGACGAGCACATCATTGTTGTTTTTGGAGCATAATTGGACCTGGAAAGGTCAGAAGCCCTTAAGGCTGACATACAATATAAACTTCACCTTGGCACAGATACCCCCGACAGACAACAGGACTACAAAGTGAAGGAATGGGAACCCTTCATCAATGTTTGGTAAAATGGAATTACTGGAATATAGCCAAATAGAGATAGATACACACACATTTTGTCATGTTACAACCAAAATCGTAAATGTGTTTTATTGGGAGTCAATACTTTGTAGAACCACCTTTCGCTGTAATTACAGCTCCAAGTCTTTCTGGGATGTCTCTACCAGCTTTGCACATCTAGAGAGTGACATTTTCGCCCATTCTTCTTTGCAAAATAGCTCAAGCTCTGTCAGATTGGATGGAGAGCGTCTGTGAACAGCAATTTTAAAGTCCTGCCACAGATTCTCAATTGGATTTAGGTCTGGACTTTGACTGGGCCATTCTAACACATGAATATGCTTTAACCACTTAAGCCCCGGACCATTTGGCTGGCCAAAGACCAGAGCACTTTTTGCGATTCGGCACTGCGTTGATTTAACTGACAATTGCACGGTCGTGCAACGTGGCTCCCAAACAAAATTGACGTCCTTCCCCCCCCCCCCCCACAAAAAGACCTTTCATTGGTGGTATTTGATCACCTCTGCGGTTCTTATTTTTTGCGCTATAAACAAAAATAGAGCGACAATTTTGAAAAAAAAAAAAAAAAAAAAGCAATATTTTTTACTTTTTGCTATAATAAATATCCCCCAAAAATATATAAAAAATAAATAAAAAATGTTTTCCTCAGTTTAGGCCAATACGTATTCTTCTACATTTTTTTTGTAACAAAAATATTGCAATGAGCGTTTGATTGGTTTGTGCAAAAGTTATGGTGTCTACAATATAGGGGATGTTTTATGGCATTTTTATAAAAAAAAACATTTTTACTAGAAATGGCGGCGATCAGCGATTTTTATTGTGACTGTGACATTATGGTGGACACATCGGACACTTTTGGCGCTATTTTGCGACCACATTTATACAGCGATCAGTGCTATAAAAATTCACTTATTACTGTGTAAATGTGACTGGCACTGAAGGTGTTAACCACTAGGGGGCTAGGAAGGGGTTAAGTGTGTCCTAGGGAGTGATTCTAACTGTTAGGGGGGTGTGCCTACGAGTGACACGTCACTGATCGCTGCTCCCGATGAGAGGGAGCATTCGATCAGTGACATGTCACTGGGAAGAACTGGGAGATGATGTGTTTACACTGACAGCTCCGTGACACGATCGGGGGACACCAGCGGACATAGAGTCCGCGGGTCCCGCGGGCACGGAGCTCGCGACCACACGGCAGCAAATTTAAAAAAGGGATGTACATGTACGCCCATTTGCCTGTCCATGCCATTCTGACGTATATGTTCGTGCAGTGGTCGGGAAATGTGGTTAATGTAAACAAGCATTTCTCAACCGGGGTTTCGCAGCGATCTGTCAGTCGCAGGCAGCTTTTTACCTATTTTATTATTACAGCCTTTAAGTTCAATGTTTTTTTAATCTGAAATATATGTGATGGATCAGAACACAATAGTCTAAGTTGGTGACGTAAAATTAGAAAAAAATAGTTTTATGTATATATTTTTCAGAAATAAAAATAAAAAAAAAACTGATAATTGGCATGAGGGTATGTATTTACCCCCTTTGTTATGAAGCCCATAAAAAGCTCTGGTGCAACAAATTACCTTCAGAAGTCACATAATTAGTGAAATGATGTCCACCTGTGTGCAATCTAAGTGTCACATGATCTGTCATTACATATACACACCTTTTTGAAATGCCCCAGAGGCTGCAACACCTAAACAAGAGGCACCACTAACCAAACACTGCCATGAAGACCAAGGAACTCTCCAAACAAGTAAGGGACAATGTTGTTGAGAAGTACAAGTCAGGGTTAGGTAATAAAAAAAAAAAAAAATATCCGAATCTTTGATGATCCCTAGGAGCACCATCAAATCCATCATAACCAAATGGAAAGAACATGGCAAAAAAAGCCGCACACCAAAACTCACTGGCCGGGCAAGGAGGGCATTAATCAGAGAGGCAGCACAGAGACGTAAGGTAACCCTGGAGGAGCTGCAGAGTTCCACAGCAGAGACTGGAGTATCTGTACATAGGAAGACAATAAGCCGTACGCTCCATAGGAGTTGGGCTTTATGGCAGAGTGGTGGTTTTGAGTTTGCGAAAAGGTAAGTGGGAGACTCCCAAAAAGGTATGGACTTTTTGGCCATCAAAGAAAACGCTATGTCTGGCGCAAACCCAACACATCACATCACCCAAAGAACACCATCCCCAAACATGGTGGTGGCAGCATCATGCTGTGGGGATGTTTTTCAGCAGTCGGGACTGGGAAACTGGTCAGAGTTGAGGGAAAGATGGATGGTGCTGAATACAGGGATATTCTTGAGCAAAACCTGTACCACTCTGTTTGTGATTTGAGGCTAGGATGGAGGTTCACCTTCTAGCAGGTGTGAGGTGAGAGCCCCTGGCTTAGAAGAAATGTGTTTGAAATGGACACAGGACTCTCAAAGAAGCTATTTGAGAAGTTCCAGCATAAGATTGCTGAGCAGAGAAAACTATGCTTTAAGTTTTCTCTGGATTTTGTAAGTCTGGATTGGGGCTGGAAACTTGAAGACTTCAAAGTGCATTGGGAGGGATGGAGTCTTCAGTCATGTGTCCGGGTTTTCTAGGAGCTCTGCAGGTTGAGTGTGTGGCCAGGTGCACACTCGTTATAAGGCAGAGCTGAACATAGCTCAGTGTGAGTGGAAAAAGGAGTTGGTGTTACAGCAGTTGCTGGAAGGAAGTCTGCTACTGAACTCAGGCAACATCCTTAAGACGTTTCTCCATGTGGGAGAGGTTCCAGGTCAGTAGACAGAGAGAGTTGGGCTAGCTAAGAGAGTCGGGGAGACTGTAGCTCAGACAACTGGAAGAGAGTCTTGGGGACCAGAGGGGACTAAGTCTTGGAGGAGTGTGGAAGCCTGGAGTGTCAGGAGAGCCCTTCCTAGAGGCCAGGAGTGGGCCTGTGCAGCAAGGAACTGCGCCCAAGGCTGAGCGAGCCTTAAGAGCCAGGTGGATTGGCATTTTCATGTGTTAATGTTTTTGGGAGAAGAACCCGTGTGGGAAACCAAATACATGTTTGAACTTTACTTTCTGTTTCTTTCAATAAAAGTGGGCTACCGCGCCCTTAAACCTTAGTTCCTGTTGGCTGTGAACTCACCTACAATGCATCTATCACTGAGCTAAACATCCCCCAATGTTACACAGGACAATGACCTTAAACACACTGCTAAAGCAACACTTGAGTGGTTTAAGGGGAAACATGTATATGTGTTGGAATGGCCTAGTCAAAGCCCAGACTTCAATCCAATAAAAAATCTGTGGTCAAATTTAAAGATTGCTGTTCACAAGCGCAAACCATCCAACTTGAAGGAGCTGGAGCAGTTTTTCAAGGAGGAATGGGCAAAAATCCCAGTGGTAAGATGTGGCAAGCTCATAGAGACTTATCCAAAGCGACTTGGAGCTGTGATAGCCGCAAAGGGTGGCTCTACAAAGTATTGACTTTAGGGGGGTGAATTGTTATGCACATTGACTTTTTCTGTTATTTTGTCCTATTTGTTGTTTGCTTCATAATTGTAGGCATGTTCTGTAAATTAAATGATACAAATCCTCAAACAATCCATGTTAATCCCAGGTTGTGAGGCAACAAAACATGAAAAATGCCAAGGGGGGTGAATACTTTTGCAAGGCACTGTAGACAGGGAAGCGGCTGGCATACTATTGGCCACATACAACCGAGTGGTTATATGCGACATCCCCTGTGGTGGACAGAAAAGGAGGAGGGGCCGGAGGGGAACAGCACACGACTAGAGGAGTTCTGAAGCCAAACTTTGACCAGCTTCCCTGTCCCTGCTGAAGAAAAGCATCCCCACAACATGATCCTGCCACCACCATGTTTCACGGTGGAGATGGTGTGTTCAGGGTGATGTGCAGTGTTAGTTTTCTACCACACACGTGTTTTTCTTTTAGGCCAAAAATTTAAAATTTTGGTCTCATCTGACCAGAGCACCTTCTTTCACGTTTGCTGTGTCCCCCTACATGGCTTCTGGCAAACTGCAAACAGGACTTATGGCTTTTTTCTTTCAAGAATGGCTTTCTTCTTGTCATTTCTCCATAAAGGCCAGATTTGTGGAGTGCACGACTAATAGTTGTCCTGTGGACAGATTCTCCCACCTGAGCTGTGGATCTCTGCAGCTCCTCCAGAGTTACCATGGGCCTCTTGGCTGCTTCTCTGATGAATGCTCTCCTTGCCTGGCCTGTCAGTTTAGGTGGACGGCCATGTCTTGGTAGGTTTGCAGTTGTGCCATACTCTTTCCATTTTCGGATGATAGATTGAGCAGTGTTCCGTGAGATGTTCAAAGCTTGGGATTTTTTTTTTTATAACCTAACCCTGCTTAAAACTTCTCCACAACTTTATCCCTGACCTGTCTGGTGTGTTCCTTGGCCTTCGTGATGCTGTCTGTTCACTAAGGTTCTCTAACAAACCTCTGAAGGCAATTGGTTCCACTAGATTTTAGTTAGCATTAGAGTAAAGAAGGATGAATATAAATGCACGCCACACTTCAGATATTTATTTGTAAAAAAAAAAATTGAAAATCATTTTCCTTCCACTTCACAATTATGCGCCACTTTGTCTTGGTCTAGCACATAAAGTCCCAATAAAATACATTTACGTTTTTGGTTGTAACATGACAAAAATGTGGACAATTTCAAGGGGTATGAATACTTTTTCAAGCCACTGTAAAACCCCTTTCTCACTGGGGCGCTTTGCAGGCGCTATAACGCTAAAAATGGCACCTGCAAAGCGCCCTGAAACAGCCGCTGCTGTCTCTCCAATGTGAAAGCCCCAAGGGCTTTCACACTGGAGCGGTGCGCTAGCAGGACGGTAAAAAAAGTCCCGCTAGCAGCATCTTTGGAGGAGTGAAGGAGCAATGTAGATGTCAGTCAGGATTGAGAGCCAGCAGCCTCAGAAAGCAGCTCTCAAATAACAAATCCCTAGATTGTGGATGAGATGAGAAAGGATCTTCCAGGTGTTCATGTTATTTATGTAGAATGTGTCAGGTTTAGTGATCAGAAATCATTCATATTTTAGAAGCAAATGCCATTTTCTGCAACTTGAAAATTTTGGCCATGTTTTATGTTTTATTTAAAAATGCAACCGTATTTGCTTTGGACATAAAACAGAATTAATTTAAAACTCTGTAAATCTGCAAGAGAAAAAGTCTAATATATTTTCTCGCAGCATCCATTCAACTTTGGGAAGCACCAACAATCCAGCATAAAATAAACAAGAGTTGAGAAATAAAACATTAGTAGTATCAAAATGCGAGTAGTAGTATCAAATCTAAGAAAAGATTGCGTTTAGATAAGGTATGATTTATGATAACAATTCACAAGAAATACAATACTACTCTGTTACCTGCAGGATGTCTGCCTGGTCCATGCATCATTCTCTGTACATGATCATTGCTGTGTTCATAATATCTGTAATCTTCATGTTGTTTTCTCCTTTGTCCATCATAATGGTGGTCTGAGCAGAAATACCTGGGGTTTGCATCGCCATTCTCCATAACCGAATTGGCTTCCGTTAAAAAAGACTGAGCAGAGCCACCATACTCCCTAGGCACGTCACCCAGCCCCCGCACTAAATACGAAGGGGCGGACAGCCTGTTACTCTCCCTGCGCATGACCTCCTGGGGAGTTCTCTGAACCGGAGTCCTTAAAAAACTTTGATTTCTCGAAACCACCCCATCCCCTGCAGGGGGGTATTGAGAGGGGGCGGGATCCGCTGGGAGGATGTCAGTCCGACGTGGGATGGTTGGACCATGGCGGATGAAAGAGGGCATCAAATCTGTAATGCAAAAAAATGAATAATAAAAAAAAAAAATGGTAGAGATATAATGCAGCAGGTTTAAAAAAATAAAATAAAAAAAATAAGATAAAAGAAGCAAAACAAAAACGTCAGAGTCAGTTCCCTTTATAATAGAAAGTGTGGAGGAAAGAAGCGTTTGCTGGCCAAAAAAAAAAAGGGAGGAGAAGGAAGAAATTGTATTTATATTTACTTGCCTAAAATAGAAATAGTTTACATGTTTTCATGACACAAACGCAGGGAAAACATGTTCTACGCATTATGGTGAAAAGTCTTCTGTAGTGCAGCAGCCCCCCAGAGCCCCCTCTTTTACTTACCTGAATCCAATCTATCCAGCGTCGGGGGCGAGCACGGGAGCTCCAGCCGCTGTCTCGGGTCCTTGTTAGATTTATAGCAGCAGGAGCTATCGGCTCCCGCTGCGGTCAATCAAATCAAGTGACCCGGGAGCTGGGGGGGGGCGGGGCCGAGTCCTGCTGTCTACGTCAATGGACATAGCAGCAGCAGGACTCGAGAGCACGAGTGCCCCCATGGAATTCGGCTCTCTGTGGGGGCACTCAAGAAGAGGGAGGAGCCAGGAGTGCCGCTGAGGGACCCCAGAAGAGGAGAGTCGGGGCTGCTCTGTGCAAAACCCTTCCACAGGAGGTGATAAGTATAACTTTTTTTTTATCAAACAACACCTTTACAATCACTTTAATAATTTAATTTGTTTAAAAGTTAATTTTTAGAACCAATGTACTTTCTTACTCTCATCACTGAAGTCTAATACGAACATCAATTTGACCTCACAAAGAACTAGAAAATCAAACAAATGTTCTTCAAACTGAAAATTTGAAACAAAAGTCTACTTCTATGGCCAGCCTAAAGCCTCGTACACACGGTCGGACTTCCATCTGACTTTTCTGTGTTTTTTTTGCCCGAATGGAGTTGGTTGGGAACACCCATAGCATACACACCACAGGACTTTTCTGCAAACTTTCTTAAAACTTCTTACAACATCGCGTGTCTTTTCTACTCTTTACTGCCACCCTTTGGTCAACTTCTGCTATTGTTGGTTGATTTTAACATTAGTTGTTTTGTCCATCGGACTAAAGTCCGATGGTTATCTGTACACACGGTCGGACTTTGCTCCATCAAACTTTTGTTGGGCAAAAGTTTGTCCGTTTGCAGACCCAACTTTTGTCCGATGAAATCCAAAACCAAAACGAAAAAAGTTTGTCCGATGGAGCGTACACACGGTCGGATTGTTGGTCCAACTTGATTAACCACTTGAGACCCGCGCTATAGACAAAAGACGTCTGCAGCGCGGCTCTCAAGTGCTGAGTGGACGTCTATGGACGTCCTTCTGTTTCTCTCCCCCTGCGCGCCGCCGAGGGCGCGCGGCGGGGGAACAGCTGTGCCCGCCGCGGTCACGTGATGCCGATGCGCGTGCCTGGTGGCCGCGATGTCCGCCAGGCACCCGCAATCGGCTGTGACAGAGGCAGGACGTGGATCTCTGTGTGTAAACACAGAGATCCATGTCCTGTCAGGGAGAGAGGAGACCGATGCTGTGTCCCTTGTACATAGGGACACAGATCGGTCTCCTCCCCCCTGTCAGTCCCCTCCCCCCACAGTAAGAATCACAAATAGGGAACATAGTTAACCCCTTCCTCGCCCCCTAGTGTTAACCCCTTCCCTGCCAGTCACATTTATACAGTAATAAGTGCATATTTATAGCACTGTTCGCTGTATAAATGTGAATGGCCCCAAAATAGTGTCAAAAGTGTCCGATATGTCCGCCACAATATTGCAGGCCTGACAAAAAAAAAAAAATATAATAAAAATGTCATAATTCTATCCCCTATTTTGTAGGCGCTATAACTTTTTCGCAAACCAATCACTATACGCTTATTGCAATTTTTTTTACCAAAAAAATATAGAAGAATACGTATCGGCCTAAACTGAGGAAAAAAATAGTTTTTTTTTAAAAAATTGGGATATTATTATTATAACAAAAAGTAAAAAAATAGTGTTTTTTTTTCAAAATTTTCTGTCTTTTTTTTTTGTTTATAGAGCAAAAAATAAAAACCGCAGAGGTGATCAAATACCACCAAAAGAAAGCTCTATTTGTGGGTAAAAAATGATAAAAATATCATTTGGGTACAGCGTTGTATAACCGCGCAATTGTCATTCAAAGTGCATCAGCACTGAAAGCTAAAAATTGGTCCGGGCACGAAGGGGGTTTAGTGCCCAGTTGTCAAGTGGTTAAAACGAAGTTTGTTGGGCAAAAGTCCGACCGTGTGTACGGGGCTTTAGAGTGCACAATCCTGGGGGTGTTAGTTGTTGTTTTTGACAAGTCAGTGCCTGAACTCATCAAGTCAGCAATTCTACTACCCGAAACACTGATTGTATCTTAAATGCAGCAATGATTCATGTACATTATAAGACTGAAGGGGAGAGGGAAAAAAAGAAAGACACCCTCGATCATGTCCCTGGTCTATGCATTTGCAGCCTGTGATTTCTCTTTCTCCATCACCCTGCAAAACACTGATAAGAGTTCACTTTCATTCCTGAGACCCCATTTGGCTCAGCTTCAACTGACAGCAACCATAGAAACCACTGATAAGACCTTCCTGCTATTAGAGGCACATAGACCATTTCTCTTCATATGATGCCCCTTTTCCTCCATGGACTCTTCAATTGCAAGGAGTACCCTGAAGACTTCTAAACTGAAGTTCCTGACCCGAACACAATGATCCCAAGTTTAAAGTGTAAATCCACCCTAACACTAAAATCCCTGCATCTACAGGCATTGACGATCTAACACTAACCTATCTAGCCCTGTAAAGAAGAAATCAGTAAACATACCTTTTTTGAAGTCGATCCAATTCGGTCTCCAGCGGCGAAAGCTCTGCAGGAGGACACAGCCAACAACAGCCGTGAAATTAATGGGAAGTGATGTCACCCATAGACTGATGTGTCCTCTGCACCCACTTACACATGACAGCTCAGCGTGGGATCTTGTTGGATTGGCTGCAGAAAAGGTATGTATACGGATTTCTTCTTCACAGGGCTAGATGGAGTTAGTGTAAAGCCTCGTACACACGGTCGGACTTACATCTGACTTTTCCGTTGATTTTTGTCCGAACGGAGTTGGCCGGACACACCCATAGCATACACACCACAGGACTTTTCTGCAAACTTTCCCTAAACTTTTTCCAACATCACGTGGTTTTTCTGCTCTTTACCGCCACCCTTTGGTCAACTTCTGCTATTGTTGGTTGATTTTAACATTAGTTGTTTTGTCCATCAGACAAAAGTCCGATGGTTTTCTGTACACACGGTCGGACTTTGCTCCATCTGACTTTTGTTGGCCAAAAGTTTGTCCGTTTGCAGACCGAACTTTTGTCCGATGAAAACCAAAAAAGTTTGTCCGATGGAGCGTACACACGGTCGGATTTTTTGTCAAACTTGCTCAAAATGAAGTTTGTTGGAAAAAAGTCAGACTGTGTGTACGGGGCTTTAGATCATTGATATCCGTAGATGTAGGCATTTTAGTTTTAGAGTGCTTTCACGCTGAAAGCGCCTTGGCGTCAGCGGTAAAACACTGCTATTTTTAGTGGCGCGTTACCGTCGTTTTTGCGGCGCTTTTCAGCCGCTAGCGTTTCGCTTTTATCCCCGCTATCGGGCAAAAAGCGCCCGCAAAGAGACGCTTGGCCGGTGGTTCAGCAGCGCTGCCCATTGATTGCTGTCTAATCTGCCCCTCTGTAAGCTGGAAAAAACCTGGTTGATCCTGACAGTTTCTGCCCTCCGCCCTGTAAACGGACCACGATTTTTCATGGCTGCTGAGCCCTGACACTCTGGTTAGTTTACATGCCTCCTGTCAGCCGCTGTGTCACCTCTGTGCTCTCCCCCTCCCCTTCCTACCTGTCTGCTCAGGAGCCTCTGTCTCCGCCCCCCCACAAGTTAACACAGTTAATAAAATACTAAAATTGTAGCTGTACGATTAATCGTTAAAGAATCGAGATTGCGATTCAACGCTCCTCATGATCTTAAAATTGCTTTTTCCCCGATTCTACATAACAAGTGCAGAGAGTTCTCTGCTCACTTCTGACAGCTGACAAAAAATAAATAAAAAAATTCCAATTTTTATCACAACATCGCCTAGGTGGAGATAGAGAAACATGGTATCTTCTGTACTTTTAGATCAAAGAAGGTCAGTTTAACCACTTAAAAAAAACACTAAACCTTTTTCTGACACTTGCTGCTTACAAGTTAAAAATATGTATTTTTTGCTAGAAAATTACTTGGAACCCTGAGACATTAAATATATTTCTTTAGCAGAGACCCTAGAGAATAAAATAGCAGTTGTTGCAATATTTTATGTCACACTGTATTTGCGCAGCGGTCTTTCAAACGCAATTATTTTTACAAAAATAAACTTTAATTAAAAAAACTAAAAACAGTAAAGTTAGCCCAATTGTTTTGTAGAATGTGAAAGATGATGTTGCGCCACAAGAATCGGGATCTTTATTCTAAGCAAAAAAATTGCAATTCTCATTTTAGCCAGAATCATGCAGCTCTAAACAAACAAAAAAAAAAAAAATCGCTGCCAGCTCCTCTTAAAGCGGAGTTCCGCAGAGAAAAAAAAAAAAATGGAGCAGGTACAAATAATGCAGCTGCCGACTTTTAATATATGGACACTTACCTGTCCAGGGCGCCCGCGATGTCAGTGCCCCTAGCCAATCTGTCCCTCGGATCTGCCATCTTCGGTAAGGGAATCAAGAAGTGAAGCCTTGCGGCTTCACTTCCTGGCTCCCTACTGCGCATTTCGCGCTGCGCAATCTTACTGGTCCCTGCGTGTCTCCCAGAAGACAGCGGTGGGAACGGAGGAGGGGCCGGACATGGCGTAGATCGCCGCGGATACTGCAGCGATCTATGCCCGGAAGTGGGAGCAAATACCTGGATAACAGGTATCTGCTCCCCCCTAAAAAAGGTACCAAATGTGACACTGGAGGGGGGGGGGGGGGGGGGGGAGGAATCCAAAAACCGGAAGTTCAATTTTTGGGTGGAACTCTGCTTTAAGCTTCCATCTTGCACTGTGTCATTGTTTATCAGAAACAAAAACCTCTAAATACCTTTTTGTGAAGTATCTTTAGGCCGGTCACGTGATTGCCGACCGCTCTGATACTCCGATTCAGGGCTACAGCGAGAGAAGTCGAGTGGCCAGCTCAGTGGTCACGTGACTGCCGACTGACCTCAGAGGGAGATCTAGGCTCCTCCTGCTGTAGCCCTGGATCGGAGTATCAGAGCAGCCCACCTCTCAGCGGCCCCGCTTTAACTCTCAGCGATCAGTGACCCCACTACGACTGTAAGTGACCCCAGAAACCCCACTACGACTGTAAGTGGCCCCACTACGACTCCGCTATGACTGTGAGCGACCCCAGAGACCCTGCTATGACTGTAAGTGACCCCACTATGACTCTCAGCAACCCTGCTCAGACTAAGTGACCCCACAGACCCCGCTACAACTGTAGATGACACCACAGACCCCGCTACAACTGTACATGACCCCACTACGACTCTTAGCGACCCCACTACGACTGCAAGCGATCCCAGAGACCCCGCTACGACTAAGTGACCCCACTTAGACTCTCAGCGACCCCGCACTCAGATTGTAAGCGACCCCACAGACCCCGCTACGACCGTACGTGACCCCAGAGACCTCGCTACGACTGTACGTGACCCCAGAGACCCCGCTACGACTCTCAGCGACCCCACTCAGACTTAGGTGGAGACTGTAAGTGACCCCACTACGACCCCGTTTAGACTGTGACCCCCAGAGACCCCGCTACGACTGTACGTGACCCCGCTACAAGTGTAAGTGACCCCACAGACCCTGCTACGACTGTAAGCGACCCCAGAGACCTCGCTACGACTGTAAGCGACCCCAGAGACCTCGCTACGACTGTAAGCGACCCCAGAGACCTCGCTACAACTGTAAGCGACCCCAGAGACCTCGCTACGACCGTACGTGACCCCAGAGACCTCGCTACGACTGTACGTGACCCCAGAGACCCCGCTACGACTCTCAGCGACCCCACTCAGACTTAGGTGGAGACTGTAAGTGACCCCACTACGACCCCGTTTAGACTGTGACCCCCAGAGACCCCGCTACGACTGTATGTGACCCCGCTACAAGTGTAAGTGACCCCACAGACCCTGCTACGACTGTAAGCGACCCCAGAGACCTCGCTACGACTGTAAGCGACCCCAGAGACCTCGCTACGACTGTAAGCGACCCCAGAGACCTCGCTACGACTGTAAGCGACCCCAGAGACCTCGCTACAACTGTAAGCGACCCCAGAGACCTCGCTACGACTGTAAGCGACCCCAGAGACCTTGCTACGACTGTAAGCGACCCCAGAGACCTTGCTACGACTGTAAGCCACCCCAGAGACCCCGCTACGACTGTACGTGACCCCGCTACAAGTGTAAGTGACCCCACAGACCCCGCTACAAGTGTAAGCGACCCCAGAGACCCCGCTACGACTGTAAGCGACCCCAGAGACCTCGCTACGACTGTAAGCGACCCCAGAGACCTCGCTACGACTGTAAGCGACCCCAGAGACCTCGCTACGACTGTAAGCGACCCCAGAGACCTCGCTACGACTGTAAGCGACCCCAGAGACCTTGCTACGACTGTAAGCGACCCCAGAGACCTTGCTACGACTGTACGTGACCCCGCTACAAGTGTAAGTGACCCCACAGACCCCGCTACAAGTGTAAGCGACCCCACAGACCCCGCTACAAGTGTAAGCGACCCCAGAGACCCCGCTACGACTGTAAGCGACCCCAGAGACCTCGCTACGACTGTAAGCGACCCCAGAGACCCCGCTACGACTGTAAGCGACCCCAGAGACCCCGCTACGACTGTAAGCGACCCCAGAGACCCCGCTACGACTGTAAGCGACCCCAGAGACCCCGCTACGACTGTAAGCGACCCCAGAGACCCCGCTACGACTGTAAGCGACCCCAGAGACCCCGCTACGACTGTAAGCGACCCCAGAGACCCCGCTACGACTGTAAGCGACCCCAGAGACCCCGCTACGACTGTAAGCGACCCCAGAGACCTCGCTACGACTGTAAGCGACCCCAGAGACCCCGCTACGACTGTAAGCGACCCCAGAGACCCCGCTACGACTGTAAGCGACCCCAGAGACCCCGCTACGACTGTAAGCGACCCCAGAGACCCCGCTACGACTGTAAGCGACCCCAGAGACCCCGCTACGACTGTAAGCGACCCCAGAGACCCCGCTACGACTGTAAGCGACCCCAGAGACCCCGCTACGACTGTAAGCGACCCCAGAGACCCCGCTACGACTGTAAGCGACCCCAGAGACCCCGCTACGACTGTAAGCGACCCCAGAGACCCCGCTACGACTGTAAGCGACCCCAGAGACCTCGCTACGACTGTAAGCGACCCCGCTACGACTGTAAGCGACCCCAGAGACCCCGCTACGACTGTAAGCGACCCCACAATGATCCCTTAGAACTCTGTGCTGACCCCTCTCCCTTGCTGTGACCCCCAGTGACTACACCCCTCTACCCCTCCCAGATTCGGGGCCCCCTTATAACCCCCCGGGTACTTACTCCGCAGGAGCGGGGAGGTGTCCTTCTTCACATACTTGCCCTGCACCTCGGACGGTTTGGAAACTTCTTTCTTGGTCTTCTTCCTGGATAACATCCCCTCCTCCTCCCCCCGGGCTCCGCTACACGGCGCGTCCCCTCATACTCTCCTCTCTGCGGCTACACGGCGACATACTCCCCTCCACCCTCCACCACTCCTACACCCGCCGCCAGGCTCCCTCTGCCGGTCACACCGGGGAACCCGCCAGAACGCGCACTCGTTCACAGCTCCCCTCCCGGATACGGCGGGAACGCGCACCCCGCGTCACGTGACCGGAGCTTCACAAACTTTCTTTCCCCTTCAGCAATCAACAGGCGCTGACGTCGGCGCCCCGCCCATTGCCCCGTTGGACAAGCTTGTTGGTAGGGGGAGTGGCGCTAGGCGCGTGCCGAGATCTCCGGCGTCCTGGTTGCCTAACGACGGTGGGGAGTGGGCGGAGCCGGGACCGCCCCGCTGGAGTGACTGGTCCTGATCAGTCTGCAGTAAAAGTCAGCGCTTGTCCATGACTTTCACAGTGTCCTGTACTGGTCTGGTCTGGTCTGTACTGGTCAGGGAAACATGTCCACTTAGCTGGGATCTACAGTATAGCTAAAGGAAAAACATTTTTTTTTTTAATTCAGGACACAGTGGAGAGGGATGAGAACACCTCTAAGGATGTTATTACTGCCTGTGCCCCCTGAGGGAGATTCACCATCTCTATTCATCCTGTTTGTCACAGAGAGTGAAAGTAAAGCCCAAATTTGGGTTGACATCAGAACACACAGGAGGGATATCTTCCAATGGGGACACCAGTTCTGGTGACAAACAGGGATTCTTTCACTTCCGGTTTAGGCTATGGGACAGGAAGTGAAGGGAAATCT
Organism: Rana muscosa; assembly: GCA_029206835.1. Lineage (NCBI taxonomy): Eukaryota > Metazoa > Chordata > Amphibia > Anura > Ranidae > Rana > Rana muscosa. The sequence continues at coordinate 197,731,570 of CM055126.1, read as the reverse complement.
CCCCAATGGGACACAGATGGCAAAGAAAACTCACAGAGTTATAACTCTCCCTTTATTCTATCCAAAATGAAAAAAAACGATTTTTTCATTGAAAACTCGGAATTTGGAATTGTGAACTCGGAATTTGGAATTGTGAACTCGGAATATGGAATTGAAAACTCGGAATTTGGAATTGAAAACTCGGAATATGGAATTGAGAACTCGGAATTTGGAATTGAAAACTCGGAATTTGGAATTGAAAACTCGGAATTTGGAATTGAGAACTTGGAATTTGGAATTGAGAACTCGGAATTGAGAACTCGGAATTTGGAACTTGGAATTCGGAACTCAGAATTGAAAACTCTGAATTTGGAATTGAGAACTCCGAATTTGGAATTGAGAACTTGGAAACTCGGAATTCGGAAACTCGGAATTCGGAAACTCGCAATTGAGAACTCGGAATTTGGAACTGAGAACTCGGAATTCAGAATTTGGAACTTGGAATTCTGATTTTTGAACAAGGAATTTGGAATTGAGAACTCTGAATTTGGAATTCAGAACACGGAATTTGGAATTGAGAACACGGAATTTGGAATTGAGAACACGGAATTTGGAATTCAGAACACGGAATTTGGAATTGAGAACACGGAATTTGGAACACGGAATTTGGAATTCAGAACTAGGAACTTGGAATTGAGAACTCGGAATTGAGAACTCGGAATTCAGAACTCGGAATTGAGAACTCGGAATTGAGAACTCGGAATTGAGAACTCGGAATTTGGAACTGAGAGTTCGGAATTCAGAATTTGGAACTTGGAATTCAGAATTTGGAACTCGGAATTTGGAATTGAGAACTCGGAATTTGGAATTGAGAACACGGAATTTGGAATTGAGAACACGGAATTTGGAATTGAGAACACGGAATTTGGAATTGAGAACACGGAATTTGGAATTGAGAACTCGGAATTTGGAATTGAGAACACGGAATTTGGAATTCAAAACACGGAATTTGGAATTGAGAACTCAGAATTTGGAACACGGAATTTGGAATTCAGAACTCGGAACTTGGAATTCAGAACTTGGAATTGAGAACTTAGAATTGAGAACTCGGAATTGGCAACTCGGAATTGGGAACTCGGAATTTGGAACTCGGAATTTGGAATTCAGAACTCGGAACTTGGAATTGAGAACTCAGAATTGAGAACTCGGAATTGGGAACTCGGAATTGGGAACTCGGAATTGGGAACTCGGAATTTGGAACTCGGAATTTGGAATTGAGAACTCAAAATTTGGAACTCGGAATTTAGAATTTGAAACTCGAAATTTGGAACTCGGAATTTGGGATTCAGAACTGGGAATTGAGAACTCGGAATTGAGAACTCGGAATTTGGAACTGAGAGTTCAGAATTTGGAACTTGGAATTCAGAATTTGGAACTCGGAATTTGGAATTGAGAACTCGGAATTTGGAATTCAGAACACGGAATTTGGAAATGAGAACACGGAATTTGGAATTGAGAACACGGAATTTGGAATTGAGAACACGGAATTTGGAATTGAGAACTCGGAATTTGGAATTGAGAACACGGAATTTGGAATTGAGAACACGGAATTTGGAATTGAGAACTCGGAATTTGGAATTCAAAACACGGAATTTGGAATTGAGAACACGGAATTTGGAATTGAGAACACGGAATTTGGAATTGAGAACACGGAATTTGGAATTGAGAACTCGAAATTTAGAACACGGAATTTGGAATTGAGAACACGGAATTTGGAATTGAGAACTCGGAATTTAGAACACGGAATTTGGAATTCAGAACTCGGAATTTAGAATTTGAAACTCGAAATTTGGAAATCAGAATTTGGGATTCAGAACTCAGAATTTCCAACTCGGAATTCGGGATTCAGAACTCAGAATTTGGAACTCGGAATTCATAACTCTGAATTTGGAATTTAGAATCCGAAACTTGGAATTTGGAACTTGGAATTTGGAATTCAGAACTCAGAATTTGAAATTCAGAACTCGAAACTTGAAATTTCGAACTCAGAATTTGGCATTCGGTACTCAAAATTGTAGTAATATAGTGGTGGGATGATAATTACTATTATAATTCAAATTATTCCCTCAGCAACTCTGTTCATCCAGAGAGATGCATTTTATTGAGTCCCAGCACAGAACAAAGTCCACAAGACACTTGTAACAGATGACAAAATCCAGCAGAGTAAATATTACAATGAGCAGCAGCCATCAGAGTCCCAGACATCATTCCTGTCATAGCAAGCATAGAGGCACTACAATCCAGCATAATGTGTCCAATGTATAATATTCACTTAAGTAGCTTCCATGCATGCAGAATGAATGTACAAAAGAATGCATCTCTCTCTCTCTCTCTCTCTCTCTCTCTCTCTCTCTCTCTCTCTCTCTCTCTCTTATTGCTGCGGAAATAACTCAAATTATAACAATAATTATCAATACTCATCCCTATTACTATATCACTACAGGAATTTCAGAACATGGAATTTAGAATTTAGAACCTGAAATTTAGAATTCGGAACGCGGAATTTGGATATCAGAATTCAGAACTTGGATTTTGTTATTTGGAATTTGGAGTTCAGAACTCGGAATTTTGAATTTGTGGTTTGGAACTCAGAATTCAGAACTTGGAATTCAGAACTCAGAATTTGGCACTCGGAATTTGGAACTCGGTATTCAAAACTTGGAATTTGGAACTTGGAATTAAAAACTTGTCATTTGGAATTTAGAATTTGTTATTCAGAACGTGGAATTCAGAACTTGGAATTCAGAATTTGGAACTCAGAATTTGGAATTCGGAACTCAGAATTAGGAATTTATTACTTGGAACTCAGAGTTTGGAATTCGGATTTTGGAGCTTGCAATTTGGAACTCGGAATTCAGAACTAGGAATTTAGAACTTGGAATTAGAAATTCAGAATTTAGAATTTGCAATTTGGAATTTAGAATTCAGAATTTGGAATTTTTAATTTGGAATGCCCAAAAGTGTGCCAACAATAACTGCTGAAGACATTGTGCCTTGTGTGTGCCATGAGACATATTTTCACCACCAAGTCAGTTCATTTAAATGGCTAGGCTAGTAGCATAATTCAATACCTTGAAGTGGATGCATGTGCAAGAGTGCAGTTATCCCGGTACACAGGCACTGTGCCGGAATATAAACTGAACTACACATGCTCAACTCAGTGAACGCTCTACAGGGTACTGTGAACAGGCAGGTAGGTGTATTTTATTGCACCTTCCAATTGTCCCTTCTGCTATAAAGAACCTGGCTGCTCACAATTTTTTTTCCAGCTTTAGTTCTCCTTTAAAGAGGAAGTAAACCCTGATGGGTTTTACATCCTTTTTTGTTCCCTGCAAAGTAAAAGCATAATGTGCTAGTATGCATCGCATACTAGCACATTATGTGACACTTACTTGCAAACGAAGCCTGTGCTGTTCCCGCTGCAGACCGCATTCATCTTCGCCCTCTTCCTTCCAGGGCTGCGGACTCCGGCTCTGCAATTGTCCGGAGTAGCATGATGTCACTCCCGGCATGCGTGCGGGAGCCACCAGTCACGGCACTCGCTTGTGAAGAGAGGGCATGCGCCAATATATGCTCATTGTGCCTTTTTAATCATTGCCATGGTAACATGTAAAGTTATATTTACAAGTAGTTATAACTAGTGGGGACCTGGTATCATGGTAGAGGTGACATTTGGAGAGCTGTGTGACACAGATTGATGTATGGTCAACATCTGTGCGCTACCTGTGCCCCAAAATTCTATACCAGGAAGTAGCAGCTAGCTGATGCTGAAGACACATCGACAATAGAGCAGCTCAATGCAGAGAGTGATGCCACCCGGTGACCCCGCCCCCATATGACGTCACAGCCCCATCATTCCCCGAGACTGTGACGTCATACGGGGGCGGGGTCACTGGGTGGCATCACCCGGTGACCACGCCCCATGCCTATATAAATCATTGCGCACCGTGCAACCGGCATTACAGCGGCAGAGAGCGTTGTGTCAACATCTCGAGAAGAGGGAAGAAGGCGACGAAGAAGACCGGGCCGCCGCTAGCAAAAGAGCTGGAAGAAGATAGCGGAGGCACCTGGCAGAAGGAAGAAAGCACCGGAGAGCGGGAGAAGAACCAGAGAGCGCAGAGATGACACCGGAGAGCAGAAGAGACCCCCGAAGTCGGAAGAAGACCCCCAAAGCTGCCTAATAAATTACTTTAAAAACCTGTGTAGTGTTTTTTTATTGACATTTTTTTTCCACCAGGTGAATGGGTAGGGGTACGATGTACCTCATGCTCATTCACATAGGGTGGGGGGCCGGGATCTGGGGGCCCCCTTATTAAACGGGGCTCCCGGATTCCGATAAGCCCCCCGCCCACAGACCCCGACAACCAACGGCCAGGGTTGTCGGGTAGAGGCCCTTGTCCTCATCAACATAGGGGCAGGGTGCTTTAGGGTGGGGGGCCGCAGGGCTCCCCCCTGCCCCAAAGCACCCACCCCCCATGTTGAGGGCATGCGGCCTGGTACAGTTTAGGAGGGGAAGCTCTCCCTCGTCCCCACCCCCTTTCCTGACCGGCCGGGCTGCGTGCTCGGATAAGGGTCTGGTATGGATTTTGGGGGGACCCCCACGCCATTTTTTCGGCATGGGGGTTCCCCTTAAAATCCATACCAGACCTAAGGGCCTGGTATGCTCCTGGAGGGGAACCCATGCAGGTTTTTTATTTAAAATTTGGTGTGGAGATCCCCCTCATGATTTATACGTACAGTGTTCAGAACACAAACATCTGCGAATCAGATGCGTTCCCATAAAACATAATGGGTAGACAATTCACACCGAAATGCCTGGAAAACGCACATGTTTTTTGGGCAATGCACAGTGCGAATGCATCGCACATATGTGAACCAGCCTCATTGAAATCAATATATTTTAAAATGTTATGCGAATTGGATGCGGTATAAGCCGCAACCAATTTGCATAGGTGTGAACAGGGCCTTAGAGCAGTATGCACCAGGGACGAATGCCCAGAACGCAGACTGCTTGCATCCTCTGTGCGTATACTTCCCTAAACATTAGTAGCACTTGTTGCAACATCGAGCCCTGCCAGCTGCAGCAGCTTTCAGCCTCTCATAGAGTTTTGTAGGCTGGTGGGGCTGGACAATGCGCCACCCATTCCAGGATCTCATGCAGTGGGACTAAATATCCATTGTGCCGTAGAGGCCCCAGACCAGAGGTCTCCAAACTTTCTAAAAGGGACAATTTACTGTCCTCCAGGCTTTAGAGGGGATGGACTGTGGCCATTGGGAGTAGAAATTGTCCAGCACCAGTGGGAGTAAACAATGCATCTTTGGTATCAGGGGCAGAAATAGTGCCCTATCGCTGGTGTTGGTGGGAGGAATAGTGCCCCATCACTGGTGTCGGTGGGAGGAATAGTGCCCTATCACTGGTGTCGGTGGGAGGAGTAGTGCCCCGTCACTGGTGTCGGTGGGAGAAATAGTGCCCCGTCACTGGTGTCAGTGGGAGGAGTAGTGCCTCATCACTGTTGTCAGTGGGAAAAGTAGTGCCTCATCATTAATAGCAGTGGGAAGAATAATGCCACCTTGTTGGTGTCAGTGGTATTAATAGTGCCCCATCATTGGTGTCAGTTTAAGGATTAGCACCTGATTGGAGACCACCTAAGGTTAGTTTACCATGAAAATTATTCACTTCTAGCGTCTCAAATAAATTTTTTGTGTTACTTGTAATATAAGTATAAGGTCAGCTTTAAAGCAAAACCTCTGGCTCTGTGACCTACCCAACCCCACATGGCATTTTGTTAATTTTTAACACTTTTTTTTTTATATCGTTTGGCTGGTGACACACTGGGGGTTATTTACTAAAGACTAGTGGTGCAACGGATCGGTGGTGATCTGTGATCCGAACGGGTCACCCTGTTCGGATCGGATCACCACGCGATCCACGGAGTGCTCCAGAGTCTCGGCCGTAGGAAAGGCCGCGGCTTCGGCCTAGCTCCGGAGCAGCGGCCATCTTGGTACACCCGGCAGCGGCCGCTGTAGCGACGTTTCGCCGCCATCGTTCCGCTGTAGTGACGTTTCGCTGCCATCTTGCTCCACCCCACACTCCTGCACAGTAATGATAGAGAAGGGGACATCTTGTTACACCCAACGGAGTTTTAGATTTCAGTTCATTTCAACACAAAACGGAGCTTATCAGCTTTAATACATTATTTGGAAATCCATCAGACTGTTTACATGTTAAATTCAAAATTAGTTAAATGTGAAAATCAGAGGTGTTCTGTCACATTAGCAAGCATGTAAGGTTTGCTGTTGCTTTTAAAATTTAACATGTAAAGAGTCCGTCGGATTTACAAATACTGTATTTAAGCATACAAGCTCCGTTTTGTGTTGAAAAAAAAAGAAATCTAAAACTCCGGTGGGTGTAACAAGATTGTCTTTTTTTTTTTTTTTGCTGATCCGAAAAATTATCCGATCCGTGACTCTGATCCGAGGATCGATCCGATCCGTGAGTTTTTTGATCCGTTTCACCCCTACTAACGACAAATCCATTGTTCACATGGGAGTGCAGTCACTGTAGATCTGAGGGGGACATGAAAGGAAAATGCACATGATTGGATGATAAAATCAGCAGATTCCCCTAATTTCAGATCTTCCCCTCAGATCTACAGCGACTGCACTTCCAAGTGCACAATGGATTTGCCTTTAGTAAATAAGCTCCCCAATGAGTCTTTTTCATTTCCAGGCTGTGGGCAGTCCTAGATGATGCAAAGAGCAGCCTTGAAATAAAGACGGCAGCATCACTCTGCATCCGTGCAAGGCAATGTGTGCTCAGTGTTTAGGGCCATGACACCCCACGCTCACAGTCATTCCTTAGGGCTTGTTCATGCCATTGCATTGGAGTAATGTTACATGAGTTGGTCTGCTGTAGTGCCACTCCTTTTATATAGCTCCTAAACGTGTCTGTGTTGCAGCACATGGTAATGCACTAGCATGCATTGGGCTGTAAAAATGCAGCCTGCACTATTTTACATCCACTGTGGTTCAAAGGGAAGCCATTTAACATTAATGGGCTGCCTTAACGCAACACAAGTTAATATTTTTTTATTAAACGCACAGCAACTGATAAGACTAGACTGGTGTGAATGGGCCCTTTGCCTTCCAGGATGAACAATAGGCATCTTTCAACCTAGAAGACAGAGGACATCTTGTGGCCAAGAGGAGGTATTACAGGTATAACTTTTTCTTTTGCAGTTGCACAGGCTCCTCTCCTGTACTGAAAATGTAGTTTGATTTTCCTGCACAATGTGAGCTTCTCACAATGTACATTTAAACTGCAGCAAGTCAGAGAGAGCCTGCAACATTTCTGGGCCAGAGGACATCCATCATCATCACTATTTTCCTCCACAACCTGACCCACCCCCAGTGGCGTAACTAGAGACTTCAGGGCCCCGGTGCAAGAAATCATGAAGGCCCCCCCCCCCCCCCCCCACCGAAAAGCCTAATTTTGATACCATTTTTTTTTACACTGTACAACAAAGAGGGACCTTGTTGTACAAAGAGGGACTGGCCATATCACCTGGGATTTCACATAAATGAAGCAATACATCAGTTGCTGATCCTTTGAAGCAATCATAGGATCAATTAAATCTGACCTAAGGAATGGGATCAGTAACAGTGCTGGTGGGGAGGAGGGATGGGATTAGGGTTGCCACCTTTTCTTCAAGCCAAACCCGAACACTTTTGCGGTGCGCGGCAATTTTTTTGTACTACACGCTATAGGATTGTAAAATACCTGGGACACCTTTTGGGTTACCCAAAGAGAGTAGTAATGAGGTGTGCTACAATGAACAGTGGCTGTGGCCAAATTGCATTAACAGGGGGGGGGGGGCTTGAAGAGGCATGGTTAAATAAAAAAAAAAGCATTAGTGTACCCATAAAATATGATTCAATTAATAATTAAGAAATGTCAGTTAAAATATGAAACTAGTCTACCTTAAAAGTGGACACTGTCAGCCAGTAGGGCAGAGGACAGTGTCAGTAGGGCAGTGGACGGTGTCAGTAGAGCAGTGGACGGTGTCAGTAGGGCAGTGGACGGTGTCAGTAGGGCAGTGGACGGTGTCAGTAGAGCAGTGGACGGTGTCAGTAGAGCAGTGGACGGTGTCAGTAGAGCAGTGGACGGTGTCAGTAGGGCAGAGGACGGTGTCAGTAGGGCAGTGGACGGTGTCAGTAGGGCAGTGGACGGTGTCAGTAGGGCAGTGGACGGTGTCAGTAGGGCAGTGGATGGTGTTAGTAGAGCAGTGGACGGTGTCAGTAGGGCAGTGGACGGTGTCAGTAGGGCAGTGGACGGTGTCAGTAGAGCAGTGGACGGTGTCAGTAGGGCAGTGGATGGTGTCAGTAGGGCAGTGGATGGTGTCAGTAGGGCAGTGGACGGTGTCAGTAGGGCAGAGGACGGTGTCAGTAGAGCAGGGGATGGTGTCAGTAGGGCAGTGGATGGTGTCAGTAGGGCAGTGGACGGTGTCAGTAGGGCAGTGGATGGTGTCAGTAGAGCAGTGGACGGTGTCAGTAGGGCAGTGGACGGTGTCAGTAGGGCAGTGGATGGTGTCAGTAGGGCAGTGGATGGTGTCAGTAGGGCAGTGGACGGTGTCAGTAGGGCAGTGGACGGTGTCAGTAGGGCAGTGGACGGTGTCAGTAGGGCAGTGGATGGTGTCAGTAGGGCAGTGGACGGTGTCACCCGGTGAGAACTGTATATATGGATGGTGTATGGGGGGGGGGGAGAATTGTATATCCGGGGGGGGGACTGTATATATGGATGGTGTATGGAGGGGGGGAACTGTATATATGGGGGAACTGTATATATGGATGGTGTATGGGGGGGGAGAGAGAACTGTATATATGGATGGTGTATGGGGGGGACTGTATATATGGATGGTGTATGGGGGGGAGAATTGTATGTACGGGGGGGACTGTATCTATGGATGGTGTATGGGGGGGGGGACTGTACTGTATATATGGGGGGGACTGTATATATGGATGGTGTATGGGGGGGGAGACAGAACTGTATATATGGGGGGACTGTATATATGGATGGTGTATAGGGGGGAACTGTATATATGGGGGGACTGTATATATGGGGGGACTGTATACATGGATGGTGTATGGGGGGGAGGCGAGAGAACTGTATATATGGGGGGACTGTATATATGGATGGTGTATGGGGGGGGAGAACTGTATATATGGGGGGACTGTATATATGGATGGTGGGGGGGGGTAGATAGGAAGGCAGCAGTTGCAGAATAAAGCGGAACGAACTCGAGGCGCACACAGCGGTGGTGGCACAGCTTCAGCACAGGCACAGGGACTCAGGGAGCAACTGGCGGGTCTGAATAATATTCCTGGGTCTCAGGCGGGCAGAGACCCAGGCACATGTTTCAAAACCCGTACTGTCCGGGTGAATCCCGGACAGGTGGCAACCCTAGATGGGATCAGTGAAGTGCTGGTGTTGAGGGGGGTGGCAGCAGTTGTACTTAAGGGGGGGTGGCTGCGGTGGTGCCATCCTCTCCCACCACCACCTGTGCCTCTCACTGATCCCATCCCTATCCCCCCCATCACCTCTGTTGTAGAAGTAATGGGGGGGGATAGGGATGAGATCAGTGGTGGGGGGATGGGATCAGTAAGGAGGCACAGGTGGTGGGAGAGGATGGCACCACCACTGCCACCTCTCTCAAGTACCACCGCAGCCACCCCCCCTCAAGTACCACCACAGCCACCCCCCCTCAAGTACCACCGCAGCCACCCCCCCTCAAGTAGCACCGCAGCCACCCCCCCTCAAGTACTACCGCTACCACCCCCCCTCAAGTACTAGCGGTGGTACTTGAGGGGGGGTGGTAGTGGTGGTACTGGAGGGGGGGTGGCTGCGGTGGTACTTGGGGGGTGGCTGTGGTGGTACTTGAGGGGGTGGCTGCGGTGGTACTTGAGGTGGGAGTGGCTGCGGTGGTACTTGAGGGGGGGTGGCTGCGGTGGTACTTGGGGGGTGGCTGTGGTGGTACTTGAGGGGGTGGCTGCGGTGGTACTTGAGGGGGTGGCTGCGGTGGTACTTGAGGGGGGGTGGCTGCGGTGGTACTTGAGGGGGGGTGGCTGCGGTGGTACTTGAGGGGGGTGGCAGTGGTGGTACTTGAGGGGGGTGGCAGTGGTGGTGCCATCCTCTCCCACCACCACCTGTGCCTCCTTACTGATCCCATCCCCCCACCACTGATCTCATCCCTATCCCCCCCATCACCTCTGTTGTAGAAGTAATGGAGGGGGATAGGGAGGATGAGATCAGTGGTGGGGGGGGATGGGATCAGTAAGACGAGGCACAGGTGGTGGAGGTTGGCATCGATTGCTGAGGTGAGCACTGTCACTTGATTGACTTACCGTCAATCAATCGATTCCCCCGGGAATTCCGTCCTGTGGGTCACTCTGACAGATGTGTCTTCTCCCGCCAGGCGCCAGGATGAAAAATTCACCACTCTGCCTTGCCTCATGCTGCCTGGGTAGACTCCGGGAAGGTACTCCACGCTGACGCTGCCATAGAGGGGAAAGCTTCTCCCCGCCTTCTCTCAATTTTCAGAGTCCGCCCCGCCTCCCTACATCTCTGTGGGATTGTGGACCGCCTCCGCCTATCCAGAGACAGTCAGTGAGTGGAGTGCTGCCTCAGCTGCCCTGCTCTCTTGGATTATCTCAGTCAGCGGCGGCCCCGCGGCCAAACTAATAGCACGCAGTGCGCGCCGCACACATTGTCAGTGAGTGACAGTCAGGTGGGCGGCGCCGGCGGAGTACACGGACGGGCTGCGGGGCCCCCCGGACTTGGCGGAATTACAGGGCCCAGTCGCAACTGCGACTGTCGCGACCCTGAAAATTCCGCCACTGCCCACCCCTTTCATTCATTGGGTTTGATTTATTTTAATCATGGAGGCTCAGTGTTACATCTGGGGGTTATGAAGGGCAGTCTACATGCAACCCGCAGTCTTTCTGGGAATGCCTACTCCTCCAGACTGACATTTATCTATCAAGGCATTTTGATATTTGCATAACTCCTCCCAAAGAGCCGGGCCAGTGTTCTTGAATGGAATGCTAAAGCAGAAATCACTGCGAAAAGAAGTATAGAGACCCAGTGATGACATGACTGGGTCTAGAGAAGAAAAAAAACACGAAGCGTTTTAAAATGTCACTGCCGATTTTACAAACAAATTGAACATTAGTTTTAAAATGGTTATAGACCTTAGACATGAAATATGAACGCATATCCCTCTATAGCAGGGATATAAAATTAGCGGACCTCTAGATGTTGCAAAACTACAAGTGCCATCATGCCTCCACCTCTGGGTGTCATGCTTGTGGCTGTCAGAGTCTTGCTATGCCTCATGGGACTTGTAGTTCTGTAACAGCTGGAGGTCCGCTAATTGCATATCCCTGCTCTATAGTGTGTACTTGCCTCTATCCAGAGCACTAGGTGTCATTTCTGTCTGCTACTTTGTTCCTCTGCTATCAGCATGAATCACTTCTGACAAGTTTTCCTGACATCAAGAGAAAAATAGTGACAGGGGAGGGACCTCTAGCACAAAGCCTGTGATTAACAGCTTCCGCTCTGTTCGTGTGTGCTGTGTGGAGGGGGGGGGGGGGTCCCTTCTCTCCAATAAGCTCTCGGAGCTTATAGCCCCCTGCTTTCTGAAAGCTCAGACAAGCGGTTTACACTCTGTGCCTTGATCAGATGTAGAGAAGGGAAAACTGCAGATAGTCAGGCACAACTTATGTAGGAGGATTTGTTTCATCTCTGTGTATCACCTGAGGCCAGTCACTTCACTGGGTATATGGAAGGGTTTACAACCAATTTAAAGTGGTTCTATAAAGGCAGAAGGGTTTTTTAATTATTTAAAAGGAAATAATTTAGTTCTGAGTTAGGCTTTACCAATATCCATTAAAAAAAAAAAAAGAAAGAAAAAAAGAGGAAAAAAAAAAATTAAATATGTTTATTTGTATTTTTTCAAACACATCTACAGTTTCAGATAAAGAAGAAATAAAATGTACATCTTTGTCCTTTGAGTCACGTCACAAGTTTCCGTATTACAATAAATCATCGGTGTAGATTTATTTTAGCGCAATGCGGTTGATGCATAAAAACAGAACGCATGCATATAATAAATATCAATTATACAATTAGACAAAAGAAAAAATTTCCTGGTAGCTGGAAGGACATTGTAAGAGTTTAACAATAAATGGAATGATATAATGAGAAGCATGCATCACCTTGCTTAGAAATAAACCACAGAGCCATGGCAACCAATCAGTGCAATGTACAAATAGGAAAAAGCTATTTTTTGATTGGTTGCTATAGTCTTATACAGATCATTGCTTTTTATGGTACTTCTTTTTGTTGGTATATAAAAGGAAACGTCTGCCATTGGGGGCCTTCTTTTGAAAATGTCACAATTTCTTATCGGCATCCTTGCAGTTCAGTGATTTACAAAGTAGATAAACCATTGGGTCGGCATAACAGCCAGGCAAACAGGATTTTCAGAAGGGGTCAACAATAGCAGCAAACAGGGTCCTCTTAGTACAGGATTTATTTAAGGAGACGTTCACCTTTGTAATATGTTACACCCATATTTACAGAACAGCACCTACTCGCACTCCCTGACAGCAGACGGGGGAACCTTTTCCTCGCACCCGCTGACACAATTAAAAAACAGCGCAACCGTGCATGGCTCCGCCCACATAGCCACATCATTCACTCACAATTTCCTTTGGATTAAAGTGGATGTAAACCCTCACATACACCCAGTGAAGTGAACAGCCTCAGATAATACACAGGGATAAAACAAATCTCCCTACATGTTTTAAATGTATATCTGCTGTCTTCAGCTTTATATACGGTTTAAAAAGTGCATATCGTGTTAGAATTTTCTCTTCCCGATTCACCTGTGGATCCTTCCCATACACTGTGAGACAGCTGACTGGAGGAAAGGCACACACCCCCTCTCCACATGGGCAGAAAAGGGAAGCAACAATGCAGAGCTGTGCTGTGAATAGACCAGCTGTCTGCTAATCTATTTATAGCAACCACCCTGAAACAAAATTCAGGCTGGTTTTATCACAGTTGATGGAGAACCTGTCAGACGTTATCATGCTGATAACAGAAGAATGGAGCAGGAGAAAGCCACAGGACTCAGGGCTTTGAAGAGAGATAAGAAAACACTGCCGATATATGTGCCCAGCTCAAATTTCATGAATCGGGTTTACACCCAATTTAATGAACTACAAGTATGCACTGTGAGGGTGCTGGTGAACGCTCTTGTAGTTCATGTATTCTTCCTGGAGTTCAGTGTCTGCCCATACGTGGGTACAGCAAAAAATGAGGAGGAGATCTTTGTATAATGCAATTAATCTTTACTTTAAAAGTCAATCTTCATGTACAAATAACTGATCCAACAAGCAACTGTACAGTTTCAAGCAACACTCTGCTCTTTCTCAAGCCATGTGTACAGGCAGACAGCCGACAGAGTTTGCAGGAGCCTGACACTGCACCTGCTGATCACAGTGCAATATGACTGCAGTGCAAAAAATAATAAATGAACATTTTTTTACCTACAAAAAGATGTGCATGTATTATTTTGTTACCAAAAAGGTGAACTTATCCTTTAAAAAAGAAAAAAAAAAAAAAAAAACCCTACATATAGTTAAATATAATGATCTAAAAATTCTTATTTTTATTGCAACAACTTTATTTTTACTGTAAATGACAAATCTGGTAGAATATAAAGCTCCTTTAAAAATTAAAAGCAGCCAAATCTAAATCAGCACTGTGCTTATATAAAGGGTCTCTAAAAATAAAAAATAAATAAATATTGTGCCGTGTGCAGAGGGTTATATGGCAGTCAGTGATCCAAATTAGATGTCCCATTACAGCCTGGTGAGCCAAAGATAAAAGAGCTGGGGCTCCGGGCCGAGTCACGCTACGTGTATAAATGTCCATTCACAGGAGCATGGCTCAGGAGACTGCTTGAATGGCCCCATAGCAAGAGGCTTGCTATTGGGGGCACTCAACGGGAGGGAGGAGCCAGGACTGCCTGCGGGGGACCCAAAAAAGGAAGCAAAATTGGGGCTGCTCAGTGCAAAACCATTAAACGGAGCAGGTAAGTATGACATGTTTGTTATTTACACCAAAAAATAAATAAAAAAATAAACACATTTAGAATCACTGTAACACATGCTAATAACAAATGCAGTGCCAGTGCCTATGCAATTATATATGCAGACCAAGGATGTGTTATCAGTATGAGGCCAAGTGCAAATGCAATATGACCTCTAACTCCCAGAACATCAGACAGTTAGGTGAGCATTAAATTATAATACATTTGGCAAAATGATGTATTAAATATTTTAGGCTTTGCACTATGTAAGGACTGGTACTCTCTAATAGACCTGTGCAATTTGTTTCCTTCCGAATTCTTTTAACAAATTTCTACAAATTCGTTAAGTCGGAAATACCCGATATAACGAAAACCTGTTTAACAAATTTTTCTGAAAATTCAGAAATTAGAAAATCCGTAAATTTGAAAATCTGAAAAGAAGAACGAGAAATTTAAAAGAATGAAAATAAGAACGAAAATCCGAAAACCTGAATTAATAACTAAGAATAACTTTACTATTAAATTATAGGTACAGTGGAACCTCGGATTCCGTTCCAGGAGAATGCTCGTAATCCAAAGTACTCACATATCAAAGCGAGTTTCCCCATTGAAGTCAATGGAAACGAAAATAATTTGTTACGCATTGACTTCAGAGGCATGCAATAACACATGCAGCCATTGGCGGGGGGCTCTGGAGAGCCTCGGAAACAGCCGGAAAGGCCCGAGGACACCTCGGCTGACCTTGGCAAACCTCGGAAACGTAGTCTTTCCAAGCATTTCCGAACGGCACTGATCGGAGCCCCCGAACCTCAGGCCAAACGCGGTACTGCACACCGCTTTGGCCTGAATCCTGCTCGTTTTGCGAGACAACAATCGCAAGCCGAGTTAGGATTTTTTTCAAAATACAGTGCTCGTATTGCGAAACGCTCGTTAACCGCGTTGCTCGCAATCCGAGGTTCCACTGTATTGAGATTTCCTTTAAAATTTGGCTGTTAGTGAACGTAACGAATACAAATTTATCTGAAGTTACGAATTATCCGAAATAACGAATGCCGTATCTAAACGAATGGAACGTAACAAACTAATAGCAATAATAATAAAAATGTTTTATTATTATTATTTTCTCATTCCGTTCCATTTGTTTAGATGCAACATTCGTTATTTCGGATAATGCGTAACTTCGGATAAATTCGTATTCGTTATGTGGACTAACAGACAAATTTGAAAGGAAATTCCAATAGCTACATTTAATAGTTAGTTATTTAAACTTTTCAGATTTTGGTTCTTATTTTCGAATTTACAAATTTTGAATATAACGAATGGCCCAAAAAATGAAAAAAAAAAAACAAACACAAGTGCACATGTCTACACTCTAACGACTCTTCAGTCTTCTCAATATATGACCTGGACATTTATATCAGCTGAACACTGCAAAATAAATGATTTAGATTCTTTTTCAGGCTGGGGAAACATCATTTTCTTATTATGTTTTGCAGTATCCAATATCACCCTTCCATTGACTTCTATCCAATAGGCAACCCAAGAAGCTGTAAAACTAAACTAATAGATTAAAGTGGAAGTAAACCCTCCTATCATTTTCAGGCAAGGAAGCTGCCATCTTGGCCTTGGTTTAATCTTCAACTGCCATGATGCTGCACATGTGATCAGGTATGACACCAGCCATTGGATGGTATGACAGTTTGGTTGAGAGCACAACCAATGTGACAGTTGGCATTCCCGGGAATGCAACTGATTTTTGAAACTGTTAAATCGATGGGTTTACTTCCGCTTTAACCTACCTGGCTAAGCATCACCAACGGAAACCCTGTACAGGGATTTCAATAGGGCAATAAAGCTGTTCTTTTGGTAGCAGTTTTATTTAATTTTTTTAAAGCAGAACTCCAGTTTTTAGGATTTAACTAGGCTAGCAGATCATCTCCTTGCCTTTAACAGGCCCCTTGTAGTTCTCCAGGCTACAGGGACCACACTGTTAGAATCCCGTCGCAAGGAATCAATACAAAGCCCAATGGGTTATGGGACTTTTGGTCCCAGTGCGTGTGCGCCCCTTGGTGACATAAGCACCTTGCACATGGCTGCCCTTCACCTATACACTGTGAAGAGTAAAAAAGGAAAGATGACTGAAGCAGTCACATGACTGCTCTCTATAAAAGCAGAAAAGTATTACTGTATATACTCGAATATAAGCCGAGGCCCTAATTTTACCCCAAAAAACTGGGAAAATGTATTGACTCGAGTATAAGCCTAGATTGAGAATGCAGCAGCTACTGTAAGCGGAAAAGAGGGTCAACAATACCCATTTGCACGCCTCACTGTGCCCATTTGCACGCCTCACTGTGCCCATTCTCACGGTGCCCATTGCAGCCTCAGTGTACCTGTATTCTTGACCGGCTGCTGGCATCCATTTTTCAAAAGTCGCGGCTTCCTCCTGGTCCCGTTCCGTTATAGTCGGAGTACCTGTCGGGTCGCAGGCTTCCATTTTTCAAAAGTCGCGGCTTCCTCCTGGTCCGCGATAGGCGTTTGACACTGTGTTCCGCTACCGCCTATCACGGAGATCCTCTCATCCTCGGACTCAGTTTCCCAGCAGACACTGTGTTCAGTGTTCCACCAATCATGGACCTTCTTTCATCCTCAGACAAGAGGAAGTCCATTATAGGCGGAACACTGAACACAGTGTCTGCTGGGAAAGTCCGAAGATGAGAGGACCTCCGTGATAGGCGGTAGCAGAACACAGTGTCAAACGCCTATCACGGACCAGGAGGAAGCCGCGAATTTTGAAAAAATGTATGCTCGCGACCCGACAGGTACACTGCCTTGAGTATAAGTCGAGGGGGCTATTTTCAGCCCTAAAAAAAGGGCAGAAAAACTTGGCTTATACTCAAGTTTATACGGTATGTTAGTTGGTATCTGGAGATCTGATTTAAAGTGGAATTTCAGTCTATTGCTAACTATACTTAAACCTGCTTCCACCCCCCTTCTAAGGGCGGCCATACATGGATCCAAATTTTGCCAGTTCAGCAGGGACCAGACAAATTTCAATCCATGTATAGGCAGGTTGGTTGTACAGAAGTCGATTGATTGGAAAAACCTGACAGACTAGTTGTACCTAAATGATCAGTGCCACTGGCAATACCAATCATTGTATTCTGATGATGGGGAAGGCTTTCTGCTGTCAAAATACAACACCACAGTGGGAAGGATTACCCCATCCACCTCTAATGTGTCAACAGGGGACCGGCTGCTTTTTTTCCCCCATTCAACCCACTGGTTGAATGGGAAAAAAAAAAAAAAAAAAACAATCATGTATATTCTAGTCTAGCTACCCTGTAGAAGGAAGATACTTACCTATTCTGAGGGTGCTGCGGTCCGGTCATATGATCCCCCCAGCGGCCGGCTTCAGAGGAGAGAAGAGAGCGTCGACAAAGGCTGCAATGCCTGAGCCGTGATGTCACCCATAGGTTTACCAAGGGGCATTCGTTGTCAGCTGTTCCTCCTCTCCCTTGAAGCGGTTGCTAGGATCCAATCACATGACCGGAGAGCCCTAAGAACAGGTAAGTATTAGCAACTTACTTTTACAGGGTAGTTAGAATAGGATTTCAAACAGGGGTGGGAGTCGTTTTAGTTAGCAATAGCCTGGAATTCCTCTTTAAAGTGGAACTAAACCCTCCGATCGTTTTCGGCAAAGGAAGCTGCCATGTGATCAGTTATGACACCAGACATTGGTTGTGCTCTCAACCAAACTATCAAACCATCCAATGTGACAGTTACATTCCCGACACATGCTGTGAATGTAACTTTTTTTTTTTTAACTATTAAATTGATAGATTTAGTTCCACTTTAAGCCTTCCCAACCAATCTTTTTATTGTTTTTAGGCTAGTTTACATTTGCTTCAAAGCAAGTCTTCGGACACGCTTTGTTAAAGCTCTCTGAACGCCAGTCAGAGGTCAAGTCAAGCAGAACTGTAAGCTAACCATTTAATTTAGTGACAGGAGCTTTGACTGGCGTTCAGAGAGCTTTAAACAAAGCGTATCCGAATCTATGTGGAAGCAGAAGCAAGTGTAAATGAGCTCTTTAACATTATACACTTTATGAACTGTCTTTTTTAATGCCAGGAAAAATGCGAACTATAAAAAAAAATATTTTACCCGGTCACAGCAAAATACTGTACATTAACTCGCTTTGAGGCCCCGGACAGACATAGCAGAAAACTCCACGCAGGTAAATAAACTAACATTAGATCACGGCAAAAGCCATGAAGTAATTTTTTAATACTGTAAATTTATTAACCAAAATCCTAACACCATCCCCCAGATATAAAAAAATAAGATATGAGGCTTGTGGTGGAGTGGTGATCACCAGTGTGATATGTTCACTAGTGGTCTATAGGGCAGGCAGAGGGCTGAGCATGGGCACTGAAACTTTCAAAAATTCTAATCCTCTCTGCAATATCGACATTAACCAACTGCACAGCAGGGTGGGTGGATTACAAGAGCATATATATGCATCACTGTACTTGGCTACAAAAATAGTTCCTATATATGTATTCCAACTGCGCATTTGCCTGCTTGACTCAATTTGCCCTTTAAAATCGATGAATATTTCATTACATCCTGATATTCGCCCACATTAAAATGTATTTTTAACTTGCATATTACAAGTGGCGTGGATGAAAAGCTCTCTCGTTCCACTAAATACAGAAGTCGGTGTAAAAGGCTGGCTTGCTATCGCTCAATACAGGAAATGGGAATTTGGCAGGGTGCCCTCCTGAAGCGATCTGTCCATTATTTATAGCCTGGGCTGCAGCAAGCACTCAGCTGCCGGTAATCAGAACAAAAAGGGGAGATGGAGGAAGAAGATGCTCGGAAAAGAGGAATTAAAGAACGCAGACAATTCTGCACAATATGGTGGATCTGAGGATCGCCGGCCATCATGACTGGTCGTCTCCGTTTAGTGCTTCCAGCCTCCGCAGCAGGGCATTGCCAAAGGCCTCACGGTATGCAGGGCTCAGGGAATCCAGCAAGGAGTAGACGGTTTCATGGTACTGGCTGTGGCATCCTGAGTCAACCTGGTCGAATGCAAATCCGACTACCTGTTTGGTGTGAAAGCAGAGAGAATTTTTTTTTTTAAATTGTGTGAATCAAAATTCTACGTACACAAAACTTCATTCAATTTTTTTTCAAAAGGTTTGTCGCATACTAAAGCAGCCCATAGATTATGCAACAGTTCGTGTTGATAGGGGAATCCCTCCCACAGCGCTTTTATGTTCTGCTGGCAGTAATTGCATGAAAATTTCCAACAGGCTGGTTGTACTGAAGTCAACTGATGGATCAACTTTAGCACAACCAGCCTGCCCATAGGACGGATCAAATCTCGGCCGGTCCCTGTTGAGCAGCCCGAGATTCCATCCATCTATGGCCGGCTTTAGTCTAGCTAGGACTACCCTTTAATTGCAGAATGAACAACACCGTCACCTCGCTAAAGGAAGTAAAAAAATCAACAGGTAACTAAAGCGTGACTTTACCCATAACAACGTGATAAAAAATTACTGTATATACTCGAGTATAAGCCAAATTTTTAAGCACATTTTTTGTGCTGAAAATGCCCCCCTTGGCTTATACACCTTTTTGCGCCTGATCTCCCGGAATTTGGGGAGCCGGTACCGCCGGCTGTAGGTCCCCTGGACTTCAAACTTAGCACACATGTAGCCCCACTCTTGCTCTAGAAGTGTGCAAAGTTTGTTGTCCGGGGGATCTAGGGCCGGGGAGCACCGATTTTTCAAAGCCGGGCACCCCTTCCATAGACTCCCATGTTAAACTGTAATTTCTCTGGTAACTTTGGGGATCCGGTACCGGCCGGCCGTAGGTCCTCTGGACTCAAAGCTTGGCACACATTTAGTCCTCTAGTTCTCCTCTACAAGTGTGCAAAGTTTGCTGTCTGGGGGACCTATGGCTGGGGAGCGCCAATTTTTCAAATCCGGGCACCCCTTCCATATACTCCCATGTTAAATGTAAGTCTAGTCATGGGCACAGTGAGGCATGGGCACAGTGAGGCATGGGCACAGTGAGGCATGCACATGGACACCCTAGGCTTATACTCGAGTCAATAAGTTTTCCCATTTTTTTTGGTAAAATTAGGTGCCTCGGCTTATATTCAGGTCAGGTTATACTTGAGTATTTACGGTATGTTCTTTAGCATAGAACATACATTCCACATTAATAATTATGCCATGTGTGCTGTAAATTGCCTCCAGCATTGCACCTGTTTCTTCTTGCTGGAAGCGGCCATTTTGCTGAAGCCCAGAACAGCAGTAAATCATAAAGTGGAACTAAACCCATCGATTTAAAGGTTTAAAAAAAAAAGTTACATTCCTGGAATGCTGGGAATGTAACTGTCACATTTGCTTGTGTCCTCAACCAAACAGTCAAACCATCAAATGTCTGGTGTCATAACTAATCACATATGCAGCACCATGGCAGTTGCAGGTCAAACAGAAGCAGCTTCCTTGGCTGTAAGGAATAGGAGGGTTTCATTCCGCTTTAAGGCTGTCAGCAGATCGATCTCTACAAACTCGGCAGTGCCTAAAAATAGAGAGCAACTGAGAATGTACAGAGCAGTGTGAGACCGTGTATTATTGGATTTTTCACATTATAGGCACTTATTTTTAATGTTTTACATAGCGATACCTGCAAAGGGGGCCGGCCTGAAGTGATCTGGCAGGACTTCATTTTCGGACTAAACTTCCACTATAAACTGTTACATGGAAGACTCAGATAAACAAAAATTGTTGTCATAAATCTCAATCTCCCCTTTAGTTTTGCACAGTTGTACAGACTCCTCTCCTTTACTGAAATGACTTACTCTGATCTCACTGCACACTGGGAGTTCCTCACAGTGTGTATTAGAACATCAACAAATCAGAAAGAGACTCATTTCCTGCCTTAAGGACGTCCAGCCAGTAAATGAGGTGGACTCTATCTGACTTGCTACAGGTTCTAATACACACTGCGAGAAGTTCACAGTGTGCAATAAAATCAGAGTTCCCTGGCTGTCCCTGGCCCGCCCTTTTCATTCATTGGATTGCTGTTCTTTCAATCAGTATTACATGTGGGTGATATCTAGGGTGGTCTGTCTAGGAACTCTTACTTCTCCAGACTACCATCATTCAGATATCCCCCCCCGAAAGTCAGCGACGTCATATGACGGCGTGCGGTAGGGAAGTGGTTAAGGCAAATTGATATTTGCATAACCCCTCCTAAGAGCCAGGCCACTGCATGCATTGGGGCTGAGGGCTCCTGATAGGAATACAGAGGAAGGGTGCTTTGATGTTTTCAGGAAGCTATGCATGTACAGCACGCCGCTGTCCCTTTGCACCAACCATGATCTGCCTGCATTGCAAAGAGAAGCACAGAGACCCAGCGATGATAGAGACATTTCCAGAGCCTAATTACAGCTTCTCTTCCATAACAGATGAGCCTGTTTTTCTATTCCTTATGTGAGTGACCCCTTGTCTGTGCAAACTTGTTTTTCATTAAATATTACACTTAGAGGCGTTTTCCGTTCAGCACGGGATTCGGCCATGACAGGAAGGTTTTTTTACAGGCAGCTACAGACCTGCCTGGCAACAGAAAAACACATGGGCAGGGCTTCCTTCTCTCACACCTTGTTACAAGATATTCAGGATTGGGGAAGAGAAGCTGTGATTGGACTCTGGGAATGTCTCTATGCGATACAGAAAGATCATCCTCATCCTAATTTATTGGTGGTTTTGGAGGAAATCAGACAAACAGGTGAGGGTCTCATGGATCAGATTTCGCTCGATGAATATGGACACTCACTGACTCCGGAGCTAAGAGCTTGACAAAGGAGCATGCATGCTCAGGATTGGCTTTGCGCATGCTCCGAGACACGTTGTTGTTCTCCCTCATCCCTGGTGATGCGTCACCAACGTCGGTGCTGCGGTCCACCCAGTGCATGCCCGGAGCGACACGGAAGAACGCCGGCCTCTTCATGTCACCTCACGGATTCCTATGTGCGGACCTTGGATGCCCGATACTGATCCAGCGGGATGTCTTATTACGGACAGATGATCCGGTTTGTTTACTCCTCATGTGAGTGTCCCCTTGTCTGTGTGAACTTGTGTTTCTTTAAAAGGAGTTGTAAAGTCTCAACGTTTTTCACCTTAAATGTATTAAGGTGAAAAAACTTCTGTAGTACAGCTGCCCCCCAGAGCCCCCCTTTTACTTACCTGAACTCGCTCTTTCCAGCGACGGGCACGAGCCCAGCAGCTCCAGCCACTGTATCCGGTCCTCATTGGATAGATTGATAGTAGGAGGAGCCATTGGCTCCCACTGCTGTCAATCAAATCCAGTGACACGTGGGGCGGGGCCAAGTCCTGCTGTCTGTGTCAATGGACGCAACAGCAGGACTCGGGAGAGAGCCCGCATGAGTGCCCCCATGGAATGTAGCTCTCCGTGGGGGCCCTCGATGCGGAGGAAAAGCCAGGAACGCCACTGTGGGACCCCAGAAAAGGAGGATTGGAGCCCCTCTGTGTAAAACCCTTGCACAGAGGAGGTAAGTATAACATGTTTCTTCTATTATTATTTTTTTATAACAAAAAACACACCAACCTTTACAAATCCCTTTAAATATTACACTTGGAGGTGCTTTTCTGTTTTTCTTTCCTTCTGACACAGAGTTCTCTTCACTCTCAGAAGAGCATTGCCCTTAGTGTTTTTTTCCCCCCTTTGGGTGCCTGTTCTCCCGACAGGCTATAGACTTTTATGCACACACATAAGATGGACTCTTTATGTATTGTTCTTGGACTTATATAATTTTACATTTTAATCCCATGCGCCTGCATTTTTTTTCCTCTTCTCAGGAAGAGAAAAAGAGAGGAGATGTAAATCCAGGAATATGTCACATCCCGCCTTCTCACTCTACCGCTATGATAAACTATGGTTCCCATCATGCAATGCTGTAGAGTGAGAAGGAAGGGCATGAATATTTGTGAATGTGGGCAGGTGCATTAGCCATAGTGCTAATCTGCAGTGCAGGCATGGGTTGCTGAGAGAGGGGAGGAGACTCCCGATTGGTCAGGCAGTAAATGAGGTCATGGGAGGCGGGACCTGACCAGGAGACTCCTGGCTGTCTAATCTAATGACACGCTTGTGCTCCCCTCTTTGGACAGCTCCTACTTCAGTGCTATAAAGCAAACCGATGTAAATCTAATCTGTTTTTTCTTTGAAAAAAACGTGAATGGACTGAATCTTAGAAGAAAACCTGTTAGTGTCTGCAAAAGACTTGAGACTGGGG
The DNA here is from genome assembly GCA_029206835.1 of Rana muscosa. NCBI lineage: Eukaryota > Metazoa > Chordata > Amphibia > Anura > Ranidae > Rana > Rana muscosa. The sequence continues at coordinate 197,708,044 of CM055126.1, read as the reverse complement.
AGGAGGTTCACCTTCCAGCGGGACAACGACCCTAAACATACAGGCAGAGCTACAATGGAATGGTTTAGATCAGGGATATGCAATTAGCGGACCTCCAGCTGCTTCAGAACTACAAGTCCCATGAGGCATAGCAAGACTCTGGGGGTTATTTATGAAAGGCAAATCCACTTTGCACTACAAGTGCAAACTACAAGTGCAAAGTGCACTTGAAATTGCACTAAAAATGCAGTTTAAAGTGCAGTCGCTGTAAATCTGAGGGGAAGACCTGAAATGAGGGGAAGCTCTGCTGATTTCGTTATCCAATCATGTGCAAGCTAAAATTCTGTTTTTTATTTTCCTTGCGTGTCCCCCTCAGAACTACAGCGACTGCACTTCCAAGTGCACTTTCAGTGCAATTTTAAGTGCACTTTGCACTTGTCTTTCATAAATAACTCCCTCTGACAAACACAAGCATGAGGCATGATGGGACTTGCAGTTTTACAACAGCTGGAGGTCCACTAATTGCATATCCCTGGTTTCGATCAAAGCATATTCATCTTTAGCACCCTCTAGTGTGCTAGAAGTGGTAGTGATTAGGTTTTTTGTTAGTGCAGGTAAATTCCAGGCCTGTTTGTTTTGATCTGGAATGGCTCAGGCAGAGCTGGGTGACTCACGGGCAGCATCACCGTAACCTCCCACTTCTTTCCAGGAGATTCCAGAATCTTCTGGAAAGGAAGGGGAAGAGGAGAGGTGGCGCTGCCTGGGGTATTCTGAGGAGCCCTGAACAATCCCCAACTTGGATTGACAGGCCTCCTTAAATACCCTGGGTCAGCCCAGCTGGGGGGAGTTGTTGTTTGTGGCCTTAAAGAGAGTTTCTCAGTCTAGGGGGGTGATCTTGGGCCTGGGCTCGGGTGGGGACAGGGCCCTCCGAGAACACATGGAGCAGTACTAGACAGGAGGCACGGGAGCACTGCCAGGCAAGTCTCCAGGGAACAACAACAGGTTGTAGCCAAGGGCTAGTGAGTGACACACAGTCGGAACGCACGCCTGAAAGGACTGGGAGATTGCGGTATGGGATAGGTGTAGAGCCAGTGGAGTGGACTGTGGTGGCACGGGCAGTGGAGAGAGAGGCAGATGCAGCCAAGAGGGCTGGCAGGGCCTGAAGATGTGGTACTGGGCTCAGTAGCCAAGTGGACAGCGAGCACTGGGACTACCTACTTTTTGCTACACCACAGGGGCCCGCGGTCCCTGCCTGTAAAGGGCATCTGCTTTGGGCCTGGCTGAGCCAGAGTTCTGCTGGAGCTGGAAGTAAAGAGCTTGTATATACCGGAGGTGTTTATAGTTGGTCCCATATATCTTTTCTGCATCAGTTTTCCTTCCACTTCACAATTATGTGCCACATTGTGTTGGTCCATCACATAAAATCCCAATAAAATACATTTATGTTTTTGGTTGTAACAGGACAAAATATGGAACATTTCAAGGGGTATGAATACTTTTTCAAGGTACTGTATAAATGTAGAAGTTTATTAATGTAACCAATAACTCACTGTCTGCTGATATCTCACTCTACAATAGATAACATTGAAACAGAATACAATGGGCAGAAACAAATTTACCTCAACTGACGCTTAGTAACGTATCACCGAGAGTGGATGAGCACATGTTGTAGGGGAAGGTGGGGGCAGAAGATGGGGAAAATCTTCCTTCAATCTGAGGCAGACTTAACTATTCCCCCACACCTTACACTATTCCGGCTGGAGGACATGACTCACCCTCACGTACATCTTACCGAGCGCCAGAAAATGTAAGAGAGGTGCCAGCCCCATACAGGATGCGAAGTTTGCACGGTAGACAATTATATGTATGCCAGTATAAGGATTGCCTATTTTATCTATGTTTTTTTTTTTTTTAAACTAAAGAAAAAAAAAATAAGAAATGGTATGCGATGCTGGTAACCATATGTGGCTGTGGATTCACTGCCCATGATGCCAGGAGTCATTAAAAAGATAATTTCTAACAGCGTATGTCTTTGGGAGGGTATGAAATCATGTGTTAACCATAAAAAACTCCGGGAAGCTGCAGAAAGCAGGAATCTGCAGCTCCCTCTAGCTGAGCACGTCGTGATCATAACCAATCACAGTTGTGAGCAAGCTTTTAGGAATCACATTGGCATCTTCATATAAAAAAAAATTGTAGGGATGCACCAATATGGATGCCGATGCCAAGTATTTTCACGAGTAGTCGTACAAATGCTCCAGATACCCAAAACTGATACTTTGAGGTGCAATTTGTGTCCATATAAATAAAATAAAAAATTTAGTGCAAATCAAACTGCAGAGAATCGCATGTGATTTTTCCCACTGCTCCTGTGTGTGTATAGAAAGGGAAAAGCGCCATCTAATGGGCAGTTAAAAAAAAAATGTTGGAGCTCACAGTACATATCTGGCCACATGCAAAATAATCTATATAGGGGTCTTGGTTGTAAAGGTGCTCACAGGCCTGGAGAAGTTCCAGGACCCCATAGGTATAGGGCGGATGTGATGTCAGCTTGAGAGTGGACCGCCTCTACATCTCCTCCAGCGGTCGTGATTTGCATGTGGCCAGATATGTACCGAGTTTAAAAAAATAAATAAAATTAACTGACCACTAGATGGCGCTCACACACACACACACAAACACACACACACACAAACACACACAAACACACACAAACACACACAAACACACACTGGGGGAAATTGAATTTGATGCGGATAGAAATCACACCACATTCCTGTTCAAATTGCATGCGATTCTTTGCAGTGCGATTTGCATCCATTAATTTTGTATGGACGCAAATTGCACCGCAAAGTATTGGTTTCAGTATCTGGAGCATTTGCGTGAGCACCGATACTCACGCAAATGCTTGGTATCGGTACTGATAACGGTATTGGTGGATCCATATACACCAGCTGTCACAGAGACACAACAGGAAGCTAGAAGAAGACTCTTGGACAGAAATATAGAGGAAGAGACAGTTACCCTTAATCCAGCATCTGTGAGTTCAAGGCAGTATCTGGTACCCTCGTTAATCTCCACATTGATGTAGGCCATGTCCACAGCGCACAGCAAGTTTTTGGAGACAAACATGTCGGCGACGGCAAACAAGACGTCATTCACAATGGCTTCAGCTTCCAGCCTCATGTCTTTCACATCCGCCCCTTCCAATTCTCTGTCCAAATCTTGATCATGGACAGCATTGATGATAGGCAAATCCATTGGGTTGTAATCCACTTCCATCTTCTGCAGGAAAAAGTCATTACATTTATTAATGAACAGGAAGGTTCAATAAAGAAAGCATCAATAAAGTTTTCCCAAACCAAGCAAGTAATGGACAGGCAAGAGGCTTGGTCGCAAAGAATTCTTCCTGGAGTGGAGGAGAGTCTTGGGAATCCTGAGTGCAGTGCTGACCACTGTGCTCCAGGGACAGGCTCTGAGGACTTGGCTTAGAACTGTCCCTGATCCTCAGGACTTTACCAGTAAACCAGAGAAGCCTTCCAAGTTAACGTTCATGTAAAGCCAATGGTTTTAGTTTTGCATGGAGCGGGAATAATTAAAACAATTTAAAAGCTGAACCCCAGACCAACAGCTAAATATACACATTTAATACATAGAAGGGATCTGTTTTATCCAGCAAAGGATTTGCTTTCCATCCAGTCCTGAGAGTAACACAGCTCTTCCACATAGCACAGACTTGTCTGGAAGGACAGGAGACCTGATTTTTTTTTCCTCTGCAGTTCAGGAATACTTGCAGGTCTTGTCTCTCCCCCAGCCTGTGATTGGACAGTGATGAGGTGAAAAGCAGCAGACTGATGGACTCTTGGAACACTAAAAGTCATCCCTTCCAGTGGGGCTGCACCCACACTGTAAGGGCTCGTTCACGCTGGCGGTTAAGGTGTGGTAATACACATGCTGCGGCCATGGCAGAAATTACACCCCGTCATTACTGACACGCTTAGCTCAAGTAAATGGGGCCACTCTGCAAACGCCCCGCAAATGCATGCAACGGTCAGTAGCTAGTGTAGGGTTGAAGGATTTACAGCAGGTGCTACAACCTCCTCCTCATCGCCTGTTATTTGCGGCTTGAAAGGACCTGCAGCTCTACTTCCACTTTAAATGGCCTGTCTCAACCCTCTAACTGTCACTTTTCCTGGGCAGATTGGTCTGTTAAAAGAAGTTGAAAGATAACAGACTTACTGGCTGGATCAACTATGTCACAGGGAGGAATCAAAGTAACAAATAAACCCATCAATTTAACCACTTCAGCTGCGGGAGATTTTTACCCCCTTCGTGACCGCCGCCATTTCTTGCCACTGCGCGGTCATGCAACGTTGTGCCCAAACTAAATTTATATAATTGTTTTCCCACACAAACGGTGCTTTCTTTTTGTGGTATTTGATCACCACTGGGTTTTTATTTTTTGCGATATAAACGAAAAAACGACCAAAAATTGTGAAAAAAAAACCCAATATACCTTCTGATATAAAAAATTATTTTTTTAGAAAAATCAAACTTCTTTATATATTTTGGCCAATCTGTATTTTGCTACATGTCTTCGATAAAAAAAAATACAATAAGTGTATATTGATTGGTTTGTGTGAAAGATATAGCGTCTACAAACTATGGGATATATACTGGAGTTTTTCTTAAAATTTTTCTTCTTTATACTACTAATAGCGGCGATCAGCATCTTATAATGGGACTTTGATAGTGCGGTGGGCAATCTGACATTAAATGCTGGAACGGACTCACTGCCACCGATGTCCCCAGTGACACCAATACAGTAATCAGTGCTAATACGATAAACTGTCACTGTGTTATTGAAACTGGCTAGGAAGGGGTTAACATCTGGGGCGATCAAGGGGTTAAATATGTGCCTAACTATGTGTAATGTGTACACAATGTGCTACTTTTTTACTTTCAAAGTATTTTATTTTCAAGAAATAAAAAAAAAAAAAACATCATACATACATTAGGTAACCTACAAGAAATTAAAATACAAATCAGTATTGACCAATGTCTTCCCGGAGAAAAAACTAGTGAAGGATAAGGATAATTAGCAAACCAATTACTAATATATTACAGAAAATGAAAGAAAAAGAAGTGATATATATGTAATAGATTGATTAGTACATCTTAAAAAAGAGCTTAACCCAAAATCTACATCGAGAGGCCTCAGCGGAAATGTCCCCTGGAGGGATGGAAGCCCCTGCCCCTCCGAGGCACCCCAAAAGGGATCAAGCTGTGCCCGAAGGGAGGACTCCCAGTCTCCCACAAGGACTCAAATAAAGACTATCATTGCCTCTTCTTGAGAAGAATGAATAGATAAATTAAAAGATAAAATAATGTATCTAATAGAACTAAATGATACATCTCCAAAGTTAGTCTATATTGGTTTAACAATGAAAAGATATTATCCCGTACAAAGGATCCAATAACACTTCTCCGGGAAGTCTCGATAAATAATAATAAAACATAAATAAAGAAGGAAAAAAAGAAAAAGAGAAGGAAAAAGAGGTTAGAGAGAAGGAAGAGCAGGAAAGAGAGGAAGGAAAGTAGTAGAAAGTAAGTACATGCCTAGTTTGATAAGATTAGGGCTAAGTATAATGGAAAAAGGACCTAATAAATTGGAACTCCAACATAGTTAGCCCATGGATCCCATATTTTACCATACTTCACGGTGGTGTTGTTAAGAATACTGGCCAATTTTTCATGAATCATTATCCAAGACACTTTTCGAATAAAGGAAAGGTCTAGGTTTTTTCCAAGCCTTGGCGACTGTAATTTTAGCCCCTGTGAGTATAAAATGAATAAGAATTTGAGAAAATTTAGGAATATTGGGGATACGGGCATTTAGCAGAGCGACACACGGGAACCTGGGAACCTGGCATTCAGTAACCTTGGAGATCAAAATAAAAACTTTTTTCCAAAATGAACGAATCCTCGGGCATTCCCACCATATATGGGCCATTGATCCAGAAAGTCGGCATCCTCTAAAGCAGAGAGGATCCAAGGTAGGATATATGGCGGCCAATTTAGTGGGGGTAAGATACCACCTAGTTAACACCTTAATATTTGCTTCTGTTAAACATATGTTTAGAATACCTTTAAAGGACTTGGAGCAAGCCCTGTGCCAGGTCTCCAGGTCCCAGTTGAACCGAAAGTCCGTTTCCCAAGCTATCATATAGGAAGATTTCTCCATTGAGTGAGAGAGGGACGAATAGATCACTGAAATGCCTCCCCTTGGATCCATATTTTGACCACACCACAATTCGTATTTAGTGAATTGAAGAGGCAACGGTTTGTCTTTCCAAAGAGTAATAAGATATTGAGAGATTTGAGAGAAGTGTAATCCCTCTGAGTCTGGGAGTTTCAATCTAGTAACACAGTAATTAAGAGTGATGGGACTCCCAGAGACCACAAAGTCACCAATACGGTATAGCCCCTTGTCTGTCCACCATCTGAATTCTTCTACGTTTAAGCCCGGGGGAAAATCCGGGTTATTAAATAAAGGAGTGAGAGGATGGCCTGAAGAGATAAGAGCCGAATGGGACCTGACTCTGTCCCATAGGGCTAAAGATTGGGAAAGAATGGGAGACATTATGGCAGGTCGTTTCTTAGGTGACCTCCACAATAGATAATCAAGAGAGTAGTTGGGTACTGCTTGACTCTCCATCCCGACCCAATCTGGTCTCTCAGTCTTTGAATATATTGTGGAAAGTTGTGCTACCCTTGCTGCTAGGAAATATTTGTGTAGGTCTGGGAGACCAAGGCCTCCTTTATATCTATGGCGGAAAAGGGTGTTTTGTGATATACGGTAACCAGAAGAACCCCAGATATATTTTAGTATTTTGCTTTGAAGTGATTTTAAATGACATTTTTTAACTGGGATGGGAAGTGCTCTAAAATAATAAAGAATTCTCGGGAGTAAGGTCATTTTTATTGAGTTAATTTTCCCTAACCAAGATAGTTCATGCTTAGACCAGATTTTAAGATCATTTTCCAATTTCCTGTATAGTGGCGGATAGTTGTGGTCATAGAGGGTTTCCGTACGAGCTGTCAGTGTGATTCCTAAATATCTTATGGAGGAGTCTTGCCATTCAAAATTAAATGATTGTTTCAATAAAGAAACGTTAGAGAGAGGGAGCGAGACGTTCAGGGCTTGTGATTTTGTATAATTCACTCTTAGTCCAGAAATCTTGGCAAAATCGTTCAGGACCTTGCAAATGTTAGGTAGGGAGATTAAAGGGGACGTGAGAAATAAGAGAATATCATCGGCAAATAAGCCACATTTATGTATTTGATCTCCACAGGTGACCCCTTGAATGTTTGGGTTATGGCGTATAGCAATAGCTAAAGTTTCAATAGCTATCGCAAAAATTATAGGGGAAAGAGGGCACCCTTGTCTAGTTCCTCTAGCTATGTTAAATGGTTTAGAATAATGCCCTTGCAAGCGAATTTGCGCCTTAGGATAAGAGTATAGGGAACTCAAGAGTCCCAAAAAACGATTTCCGAAGCCCCATCTTTCCATCAGGGAGAATAAATAAGGCCACGAAACCGAATCAAAAGCCTTTTGGAGATCTAAGGCTAAAAGAAGCCCCTGTTGTCTCGCTCCTCCCTCCCAATTAGATTGGAGTATAGAAATGACATCTATGGCCCTTCTTATTTGGTCGGGTCCCTGCCTCCCTGGAATAAAACCAACTTGGTCCTTATGTATGTATTTTTTGATGAAGGAAGCTAAGCGGTTGGCCATAATTTTAGTCATGATCTTAACATCATTATTTATTAAAGAAATTGGACGATAATTGGATATTTCTTCTGGATTCTTGTCGGGTTTAGGAATAAGAGTTATAAACGCTGTGTTAAGGTGGATATCTAGAGGTTCTCCCGATGTTTTAGTGTTAAAAAAATTTGTTAGGTGTGGAGCCAGAATGTCAGCAAAGGCCTTGTAATACGGAATGGGCAATCCATCAGGTCCCGGAGCTGAGCCCGATTTGAGATTCCTAATGACTTCTGAAACCTCCTCTACAGTAAACTCTGACTCTGGTAAATCTCTATGTGAGGTGTGAAGTGTTGGAATGGGAAGGTCATCAAGAAACCTGGAAATTGAGTCTTTGTGGATTTGAGTAGGGGATTTATAAAGGTTAGAAAAGAATTCATGGAAAGCTTCAAGAATCTTGACAGGGTTAGCTGTGGGTGGTTGACCTGAAATTCTAATTTTGGGTATAGAATTGACCCTTATTCTGGGAGAAAGTTTATGGGCCAGCAGTGGCCCTATTTTATTAGCGTGTACGTAAAATTTATTGTTAGACCAGCGGATTGCTTTCTCAGCTTGTGTAGTGAGGATCAAATTAAGCTCTAGTTTAGTTTTGTCTAAAAGGGTAGTGGATACCTTTGAGGGGTCCTTTTTGTGGATGGCTCTGAGGGAATCATATTCTTTCTCTAAACGTTCTATATTAGCCTTACGTTCCCTTTTAATTTGCGTACCTAATTGTATAAATTTACCTCGAATGAAGGCCTTATGAGCCGCCCAAAGAACCTCAGCAGAGGTGTCTTTGTTTTCATTGAGAGAGAAATATTCTAACAAGGCTTCATTAATCTCCTCAACCTTGATTGGGTCAGAAAGGATAGAATCATTCAGTCTCCACGTACCCCCTGTTCTATTACGCGCATTGGAGTGCAAGGATACAATAACTAAGGAGTGGTCCGAGAGTGTTGTATCTTTAATATGGACGCTTATAATAAAAGGGAGAACAGGTGCTGGTATTAAGATAGGATCAATTCTAGCATATGTATTATGCGGATGCGAGAAATGTGTAAAATCGCGTTTCGTAGGATTCATCTCCCTCCAAGTATCTATTAGATTATATGCTGAGAGTAATTTGGCTATTTTAAGACTCTCTCTAGTCGGTCGAGATAATTGGGCTTTGGGGGGTTTGGATTTGTCTAAGACCTGATCAAATGCAACATTAGAATCACCACCAAATATTATCGTGCCTTCCAGCATAGGGTTGAGTTGTATCCATTAAGACTTTAAAAAAGGCAGCTTGTCCCCTATTCGGGGCATAATAGGAGACCTAGGAATAAAGATGCCCCTCCAAGGTACCCTTTAATAAGATAAATCTTCCCTCCAAATCAGCGTGTTCCAAAGTCTTTACAAAATTACAATGCTTAGAGAAAAGAATGGCTACACCCTTGGTTTTAGTTTCAGCTTTGGCTAAGTAGAATTGTGGGTAATGATGATGTATATATTTTGGCCCATACCGTATTGGAAAGTGTGTCTCCTGAAGAAGGAGAACATAAATTTTTTGGGATTTATAGTGGTCCAGAATTTTACGTCTTTTAGTTGGAGAGTTCAGCCCCTGTACATTATGTGATGCGAGTTTAAGAGTAGATTGTGTGGTGTTAGCCATGGAAGCCCATAAGGATGCGCCTATCGTATTTGTCTCTACTCACCCCCAAAAGTCTTCCATCCAGCATCAATCTCACGAACTCCCTCCATATGAGAGTAAGTCGCACCAAGAGAAATGTGAGAATGGTAATAGAAAATCTATGATGCAAAAACAAACTAGGCATGTACTGAAAACGATATATTAAATAAAGAAAGAAGTAAAAGGAAAGAGTGAAAAAGAGAGGATTAGAAAGAAAGAGGAAGAGAATAAAGTCTCCTAGCATAAAAACCAGGGACCGGGAGGGGAGACTACCTCCCGGAGCCTTGTAACCAAGAGAAATACTGTCTGGCCTTAGGGGCTCAGACAACCCGTCCCTCAGAGACCTACTAGTCTCCAAGGGAGAGGCCGAGGCACATGTGTGCCAGCCCTCCGCAGGGCATCCTAAAAGTGAATTTTAGAAAAAGGTGATTGAAAAACAACACAGCTTTGTAATCTTTATACTGTAAACTGTAAACTGTCCCCCATGTGAATTAGTGATATAAGGGAGAACACACAAAAAAAAAAAAAAAAAAAAAAATTACATTTCCCAGATGGGAAAGTGCTTGGACTCTAGGACCAAGGAAAAGATGAGGAAAAAGAAAAAATGTCACTCCATCAGGTAGGGCCGTTGTCCTTCATTTTCTTTGTTTTCCCTTTGTTCCATAAACTGGATTGTGGACTAATTGGATTTGGGCGCTTCGTCGATCCGGAACTAATTGCAGAGGTATCCATATCTGCTTCCTGGGATATTAGCTTCAGTTGTAGAAGTAGTCGTTCCCCATCTTGGAAATTGGAAAAGGAATAGTTTCTTCCATTCTCTGAGAACTTGACTGCAAATGGGAAGGTCCATTTATACCTGATGTCTTTCTTTATCAGGACTGATAGCAAAGGTTTCAGAGCTCTTCTGCGTTGAATAGTAGATGAAGATACTTCCGCAAAGAATTGTATTGGTTGACCTTTGTATGTTAATTGTGGTGATGCCCTGGCCTGCTTCATAGCTAACTCCTTAACTGAATAAAAATGGGGTTTAATTATAACGTCCCTAGGTTTCCCATCCTTCCTAGGGGGTCCTAAGGCTCTGTGAGCCCTATCTAGTTCCAGGCGGGTGAGAGGGGTATCAGGAAGAATGGTTCTGAGTAAGTCCTGGGCTGCATTGGGAATATCCAAGACTGTTTCAGGGATACCTCTGATCCTGATATTATATCTTCGGGACCTATTCTCAAGTTCATCAATTCTTGCTATAGCCAAATCCAGCTGTTCTTGCACTGTGTGGACGAGATTCATATTTTGGTTAGAAGCAGCAATAGTTTCCTCCATCTTAAATTCTATGGAGTCAATTCTAGAACCTAAGTTTTGAAAGTCAGCTTTTAAGTCCTTAGTGATTCTATCAGCTGTCTGTGCGAGGCCCTTGTCCAAAAGGTCAGAGAATTTTTGAAATAATTCAGCCATTTGATATGATTCCACTCTATGAGGAATTCCTGAGGTAACAGGAAAAGCCTGGTTAGCTGCATTATGTCCCTGAAAAGCAGGAGGATAGTCTGGGAGAAAGCATGTATTGAGGGTCTCAGGTGAAGGTGGAGAGATGTTATATACCTGCAGAGAATCACCTTGGGGTCCTGAGGAGATTATGGGTGCTGTGGAGTATCCAGCCATTCTGTTATCTGTGAGGCAGGGTGTATTTGCAGCTGAGATCTGAGGTACGGCGGCCATTTTGGATTCTCCAGCCGACATTACAAACTCGAATTGCGGCCCTAAATCCTCTAAACAAAGATAGCAAAGTATCTGGGGGTGTTCTTCGGGCTTCCCTTAGTATTCTGTGACTTTTTGGGGAGTGTGAAATCGCTGTGTGCGCCGCTATGGACGCCGCTGCGGAAGGCTGGGACGGAGCTCACGGCTCAGGCAGCCATCTCCTGAGCTCCGCACATGCGCACTTGACAATGTGCTACTTTTACAAACTGATTTCTTCGTTTTTGATCACCGATTTGCAGGAATCAGAAACTTATAGACTGCTCCCTTCATACAGAGCTCTGTGTTGTTTACCAAAACAGGGCTCTGGGAAGTGATTGCACAAAGCCGATCAGCAAGTCCCGGTGTTCTGCCGATGAGTGTCCCCCGGCAGATAATGTCCCCCCTGTACGAAGCACAATGGGGCCGACGGAAATAGCCGAAGCTAAGTAGCTCAGTGTCAGTTGAACACGGCGCTTGCGTATTGACAAGGATATTGTGACAGACGCTGGCGCACGCTCCCGATGCTCATGCTACTCTACAAGGGTGCAGGTGTATTACTGTTATATCGTCTAAGGGGCGGATAGATAAAGAAGAGGCCGAGTTTTCTATTGATGTGCACAGCTCATAATGATAGGCGTGATTTTAGCAATAAACTACACGTCTTTGCGGGGCGTGTTTAAACAAATAAAAGGGCGGATTTGCAATAGAAAACTCGGCCTCTTCTGTAGCTCTCCACCCCTAAGATGATAGAACAGTAATGCACCCGCCCCCTTGCAGGAGTAGCATGAGCATCGGGAGCGTGCGCCAGCGTCTGTCACAATATCCTCGTCATTGCGCAGGCACCATGTTCAACTGACTCTGAGCTACTTAGCTTTGGCTATTTCCGTCGGCCCCATTGTGCTTCGTACTGCGCAAGCGTGGCGCCTGCGCAGTACAGGGGGGACATTATCCACCGGGGGGGACAATTTTCGGCAGGACACCGGCAATGAATCATTGGCTGGGAATTGCCGACAGGTTCCCACTGTGTACAATCACAGCAGGAGCTGGGGCGGGGAGGGCGCTCATGTGTGTGCCCTAAACCCAGAAGTAGGCAGCGATGTACCAGTACATCGCTCTGCCTACAGGGGCATTGCAGTACATTGCGGGCGGGGGCTCTAAGTGGTTAAAGAAGAACTAGAGTGCTGCTTTATGTTCATTATGAGAAGGTGGGATTTTTATTGCATTCCTCTTCTGCAGTAAAACACACCTACCTGCCTGCTCACAGCGATCCCCGGCATGTAAACTGCGCTACGCATGCACAGCTCATCTTAAAGTGGCTGGCCTGATTCCTGTGTGCTTGGATGACTAGCTCCTGTGCATAAGCCAGAGTGACTTCCTCCCGTGCTGGCCAAAGAAGATGGACAAAAACTGTCACACAAGAGAAGATCCCGGTGAGGGACAGGACTGTTGGAGGAAAGGGAAGTATTCCTCCCTTTAGTTTTTAATTAATGTAGCACACAGATCCTTTACCCTGCTTACCTCCACTTGCAGAGTGGGACACACCATGCCACATGCCCAATATCCTTCATCTTGTAGAGGGTGAGCGGTGTTAACAGTTTTGGGTCTTGCAGCGAGTTACCCCTTTCCATTGGTTCTCGTCCCTAGAGTGTAGGGAAAAGTCTATTTTTCTCTTGAGGAAAGCCAATGTCCAGACAATGTAAACCCAATAAAAGAGTTTATTTTCCTTTTGCTTGCAACTCGATAGGAAAGTTGGAAAGAGAGAGATGAACAGGAATACAGGTTCAGCCACGCAGCACTTAACTACTACTCGTCGCCACTCAGGCCTGAGTGGGTTTTGCTCACCCGGATAGTTCCCTCTCACGGTTCTAGCAGCCGGAGTGAAGCACGGAACATTCACTTGAGATTTGTTTCTCTTAGAGACCACAGGATCTTTGAGCTCCTAAGCCCCGAACTTCTCAGCACTTGTAACTTTAGAGACCATAGTTGCCATTAGGACACATTACAAGGGCTTCTAGCGGGTCACAGAATCCTCCCCTCTGACAGGTAAACAGGCCTCTCCCGAGACAGTGACATCCTTCACCGATCCCCTTAGAAAGGTCCTCCCCTGGTTGCCTCTCCTTCAGAGCGGGTCACCCTCCCACGGGCACCCTGGGATTCCGCTGTTTGGTTGTAGGCCTCAGTTAAAAGGTACTGGGCCTACCTGGAACGATACGGCCTCGGGCTAAAGGTGCCCGAGACCCAACACATTCGCACGCACCCCTGGCCACGAGGGCCACCGAAGGTGGGGTACATGCCGAAGACAAAGACCCCGCGCCAATGGCATCTGCCCCTTAAGTACCCTCTTCTGGCATGCACAGCAGGTAGACCACGCCCACTGCACAGCTGCCGAGAGAGGACACCCAATAAACCCACAACGCCACCTGCGGTTCGACCCGAGACCTGGGCAACAGCGCCACCTCAGGTCAAAGGGAACTATATGACCAGGCAACATCACAGCAGAACAGAGTCCAATCTAAAGAAATCAAACAGCCTGAGCCAAACTAATGCTCAGGCTAACCCCTAAATTTCAGGCATAGCGACCCCAAATATGGGGCCCGCTACATTAAGAAAAGAAAGCACTCTTGTAGCCACATCTGTATTAGACTGGCCATACACCTATAGATTATCTGCAGATTTTCTATGGTCAGATGGAAAAGGTGGAACAGATTCCTCCATCTACGCTGAACTGTGTGGATGGAAGAATCTCCCATTGGCCCAAGCTTCCATATCTTGCTAGTCGGCCCCGCTGGCTCTCACAAGACCTGAACATTCTGATTGGGTGCAGGCATTGTTTAGGTTGAGAGCCAGCGGGGCCGACTAGGAAGATACTGAAGCTTGGCCCAGTGGGAGATTTCTCCATCCACACAGTTTAGCGTACGTGGAGAAATCTGTTGCACTTTTTCCATCTAACCATATAAAATCTGCAGATAATCTATAGGTGTATGGCTAGCTTAAAGCGGAGCTCCACCCTAAAGTGGAACTTCCGCTGATCGGAACCCTCCACCCCTCTGGTGTCACAATTGACACCTTTCAGGGGGGAGGGGGATGCAGATACCTGTCTAAGACAGGTATTTGCACCCACTTCCGGGAGTCCACTCTGCGGGAAATCTGCGGGAAGCACGTCACTTCCCGCAGATTCCCCGTTGTGTTCTGGGAGACACTCGGCTCCCAGAACACAGGGGACCATTCAGAACGGCGTAGCGCGACTCGCGCATGCACCGTAGGGAACCGGGCATGAAGCCGCAAGGCTTCATTTCCTGGTTCCCTCAACGAGGATGGCGGTGGGGGCAGCAGAGTGACGAGCGATCGCTCGTTCTCTGCTGCGGACGTCGCTGGACTCCAGGACAGGTAAGTGTCCATATATTAAAAGTCAGCAGCTGCTGTATTTGCAGCTGCTGGCTTTTAATATTTTTTTTTTCCGCGGCACCTCTGCTTTAAGGGTATTAAATCTCACGAAACAGAAAAAAAAAGGGAAAAAAACAACCCTGGGTCGGACTTTAGAGGACAATTGGACGATATTGGATAAAAATGATATTTTATTGATAACAATTCATTGTGCAAATAGAGCAAAAGAATAAAGAGTTAAAAACATATGACACGCAAAAACATGAATACATGGTGCAGAAAGAGTATGTGCACCATATGAGCAACAGTGAGCCCCTGTGGGTCAACACGTTTCGCTGTTTTGCTTCATCAGGACACATTGAGGGGTTGTTGGAAGAAACAGGTCTCACTATCTTGTCACAAAATCCGCAGAAGATAATTTCCCCGCTGGGCAGCAACATCACCATATAGGTAAAGGGTTATAGTATTCAGATATTTATGACCAATGGTAAGTGACTCAAGATGTCACTCCAAACATATATATTGCCGTAATTTTATTTAAAAAAATAAGGGGAGCAGCAAAGAAACGAAAAGTAAGACAAGGAAGAGGGGGTGGGGGGGGGGTGGTATGGACACAACCATATAAGACTGCATTTAATCCATAGTGCCAGTGATATATACACGTTAGCCAGGCATAACCGCATCCTTATAAGCAGTAAGAGACAGCCCGTCCTGCAATCAGCAGGTATCAATAAGAATACACAAAGGCCATTGGCCCCTCAGAGCAGCCATGGTTAGTAATAGGTCCAGTATGATCACCAAAGAAAACATCCACCAAGCTAAAGCTCTAAAGTTCAACCCAGGGCTGTTTTTTGCCCTTTTTTCTGTTTCATGAGTTATTATCCCTTTAGTTTTGCTTTAACCATTTCCCAAAATGGCTATGACTAATCACCTGTGAGGAGTGAAACGCGTTGGAGTTTTTTTATGGTGAACTGTTTGTGCGTCGCTTGGCTTTAATAAATCACAAGTTGACATATATGGTGAGCGGCTCTCCCTTCCC
This sequence comes from Rana muscosa, assembly GCA_029206835.1. NCBI lineage: Eukaryota > Metazoa > Chordata > Amphibia > Anura > Ranidae > Rana > Rana muscosa. The sequence continues at coordinate 197,692,441 of CM055126.1, read as the reverse complement.
ATGAATGATGCCTGGAATATATAAGGGGTGGGCTCCCTCCAGAGACACCTGCCCTTAAAGCGGAAGTAAACTCCCCTCATCAGATGCCCCTTCTTGAAACAGACAGTATGAGAAAGGTTCCCCTAATATTCTACATTATTATTTCCTCATTTGATTCCATGTAGTTTCTAAACTCTTCTCCCCCGGCCGAAGCTGGCGCTATGGCAACTATTGCCTTCCACGTTTGCAGCGTGCTTCCGCCCTGTTTGTCAGAGCCTTAACCTCGCGTATGCGCAGTAAATAGGCAATCGCCTCCTTGTGTGTGAATGGACCCATCATTCTATGCATGAAGATAAAAAAAAACTTCTGTGTGCAGCAGCCCTCCCTAATAGGGATGAGCTCTGGCGTGTTCGCACATTCCATGTGCAGAGCCCGCCAGGAAGTCGGCACAGCGCTGCGCTAATCACAGGCAGGGAGACATTGTCCCGATCTCTGCAGCCACACATCGGGACATGTCTCCCTGCCTGTGATTAGCGCAGCGCCGTGCCGACTTCCTGGCGGGCTCTGCACATGGAGTGTGCAAACACGCCGGAGCTCATCCCCATCTCCCTAATATTTACCTAAGCTCCCTCTCAATCCAGCGATGTGCACAAGAGCACCGGCTCTCCAGGGACTCTCCCTCCTCATTGGCCACCGACTGCCTCTCTCTCTCCCCCTCCAACTCTCTCTCTCTCTGCCCCCTCCAACTCTCCCTCCTTCCCTCTCCCCCCCCCTCCAAAATTTTTCTCTCCTTCCCCCCTCTCACTTGCAGGCAACAACATGTGGTGAAAATTGTGTTTTTCCCCCATATTTTACATGTTCCTCGTTGAACGTGTTTACAAGCACTTGGCGTTTGAAATGCCGGTAAACTACCGTCTTATGACCCCTTTCACACTGGGGGTGTTTTGCAGGCGCTATAGCGTTTAAAATAGCGCCTCCAATCTGTCCTCAAACAACTGCTCCATTGTCTCCAGTGTGAAAGCCTGAGGGAGCGGTGCGCTGGCAGGGCGTCAGGAAATGTCCTGCCAGCAGCTTCTTTGGAGCGGTGAACTCACTGCTCCAATGGGCTCCTGCTCATTGAAATCAATAGGGCAGCGCCTCCGTACCGCCGGCATTACGCCGCTGTAGCAACACATTGCGGCCGGTATTAACCCTTTCTCGGCCGCTAGCGGGGGTTAAAAGCGCCCCGCTAGAGGCCGAAATGCGCCGCAAATCCAACGGTAAAATAGCGGCGTTTTACCGCTATTTTACCGCCGACGCTATGGGCGGCACAGTGTGAAAGGGCTCTAAACGAGATTTATCTGCCTTAATAAAAAACGTCAGTAAACTCAACTGCCTCGAAACTCCTATAAAACGCCCCTGTGTACATGTACTGATGAGATAACATAGAGTGGAGTTCAGGGGCAGCTGAAAATAAAACACCCAACTGCTCCTAAACGTGAGTTTATCAGCTACAGTAGACATGAGGCCAAATACAACTTCTCCGATTTGTAATAACTCCCATCCCGAGCCAGCCTTTCACAATTACCTTCTAGATTCCAGATGCGCAGGACAAATTTCCAAAACCTCACAGCACTTCCGGCATCAACATTACCACCTCCATACGTCACTTCCTTTAAAACCCCTTACCAGTCATCGTATGTCTCCACAAATCTTTGTGCTGCCGCCATTTTTTTGAAGACTGATGTAATAACAGAATGCCGCGAAGACGCCGACAAGATGGCTCCTAGAGCGGAGACAATGTAGAGTTCTGCGTTATGACCCTGAAAATGTTGCCTGTGTTCCAACTGTCTATTGGTTCATTTGCTCAGTAAACATACAGCAGATTTCATCTACTGTGGGTAATCCTTATTAACGTATAGGTTTATTCATTTTTTTTTAACAGCGTTTCAGCTTTACGTTTTTGAGACGCAAAGCTTTGGCTATTGCTGTTGGCTATTGCCATAAACAAACATGGCGCCCTGCGTTTGCTAAGCTGCTTCCGGGTGAGGAAAGTGACGTCATTGTTTATGTCCAGGGAACACAGCGAGCTGAGCCCGGTGTAGGGGGACCGGGGCTTCGGTTGAGTCGGGCTTAAGAAGAGCACGTGCAGGCCTGGGGGGACCGCGAGGCTGGACTGTGTGCATAGGCCCTGATTGCAGCGTGACACCCACTAACTCTGACTGTATGTGACTGCCATGGTAATGGCTGCCTGCATGTGTGACTGTGTCACTACTGGGGTTGTGTACCTATCCCCCCTGTGCGTTTGATTACGTCCCTATCCCCCCTGTGCGTTTGATTACGTCCCTATCCCCCCTGTGCGTTTGATTACGTCCCTATCCCCCCCTGTGCGTTTGATTACGTCCCTATCCCCCCTGTGCGTTTGATTACGTCCCTATCCCCCCTGTGCGTTTGATTACGTCCCTATCCCCCCCTGTGCGTTTGATTACGTCCCTATCCCCCCCTGTGCGTTTGATTACGTCCCTATCCCCCCCTGTGCGTTTGATTACGTCCCTATCCCCCCCTGTGCGTTTGATTACGTCCCTATCCCCCCCTGTGCGTTTGATTACGTCCCTATCCCCCCCTGTGCGTTTGATTGCGTCCCTATCCCCCTGTGCGTTTGATTACGTCCCTATCCCCCCCCTGTGCGTTTGATTACGTCCCTATCCCCCCCCTGTGTGTTTGATTGCGTCCCTATCCCCCCCTGTGCGTTTGACTGCGTTACTATCCCCCTTGTGCGTTTCATTGCGTCCCTATCCCCCCTGTGCGTTTGCGTCCCCCCCCCCCCTGTGCGTTTGCGTCCCTTTCCCCCACTGTGCGTTTGATTACGTCTCTATCCCCACTCCCCTGCATTTGCATTCCTTTCCCATGTGTGATTGAATCCCTATCCCCCCCAATGTGTGTTTTTTCTGTAGTGTATGTTAGCTGGCTGATTCCTTCCCCTGTGTTGTGTCACCATAGAATGTCCTTGTGTGACATCAGGTCATGTGGTTTGACTTTTTCTGACATATAACTGATTGTCTTTCTGCCTGTAGGCATTTGCTAATCGCCTGTCCTGTGTATATTGTATTGCAGGCGTGCCGTGTCATTGATGCTGGTGACAGCTCTGGCTGTTTTGGCTTTGGCATATGAAGCTTTATTATCTCTCCATATTAGAGACCACGTGCTTCATATCTTGTGTCATAAATCAGAACAAGGAGTGTGTGATATTTATTAGTGTGTGTGATCATCTAAATAGCCATGGTGACTGTCTGCAGACATCAGTGTGAGCTGTATGTGACTTGATGTTAGTACCTGGTTGCAAAGACGAGCCCCTGACTACGACTACTTGGCCATCACTCAAGTTTCAATGCATGAAAGACTGCGGACTTCACTAATGGATTGTCAGTCTGGCGGTGATGATCTTTAGGTGCTTTTCCTGACTTTAGTGTGTGTGCCTAGCTGGATTTTTTTTAAGATTGGGTTTAAGAGAATAATATTTGTGATCGACTCCCCAAATCCACCTCCAACGTTGACTATGTGATTGCAGTTTTGTGTCAGTCGATAAAAGATTGAATTTTGGACTTCAGACTGGCTTTATAGTCAGGGCTCCAGGAGCCCTCATCCATCGCAGCCATGCCGTGGCCCTTCTCCGAGTCCATCAAGAAGCGGGCCTGCCGGTACCTCCTGCAGCGGTATCTGGGTCACTTCCTGCAGGAGAAGCTCAGTCTGGAGCAGCTCACTCTAGATTTGTACCAGGGCACCGGCTCCTTGTCACAAGTTCCACTTGATAAATGGGTAGGTCTGTTTGTTGTAATATTTAAATGATAACTTTTTTTCCTTTTGAATAGATTGGGGAAAGGGTAGAACTTCTATAGAAGAAATTTTTCAGCATGTAATCAAGCTTCGGCTGCAGAACCCGGGAGAGACAGCCAGCTTCTGATGACATCAGGGAAGAAGTTGGCAGTGCAGGACTTGGGCTGTGACAGCAGATTGGTATATCACAGCAGGACAAGGCTGGATTTGCTCAGCTGGTGAACATGTGAATTAAGCACAACTTTCCATAACAAAAGAGGATAGGAAAGAAAAAAGTGTTGGGGGTGAAATTTCTCTTTAAAGCATCTTGGAGCTTACATAGGTAAATACAGTTGTGCTCATAAGTTTACATACCCTGGCAAGATTTATGATTTCTTGGCCAGTTTTCAAAGAATATGAATGAGAACACAAAAACTTTTCTTTCAATCATGGTTAGTGTTTGGCGGAAGCCATTTATTATCAATCAACTGTGTTTACTCTTTTTAAATCCATAATGACAACAGAAACTACCCAAATGACCCCGATCAAAAGTTTACATACCCCAGTTCTTAATACCATGTATTGCCCCCTTTAACATCAATGACAGCTTGAAGTCTTTTGTGGTATTTGTGGATGAGGCTCCTTATCTTCTCGGATGGTAAAGCTGCCCATTCCTCTTGGCAAAAGCCTACAGTTCCTGTAAATTCTTGGGCTGTCTTGCATGAACTGCACGTTTGAGATCTCCCCAGAATGGCTCAATGATATTGAGGTCAGGAGACTTGGGTGGCCACTCCAGAACCTTCACTTTATTCTGCTGTAGCCAATGACAGGTGGACTTGGCCTTGTGATTTGGATCATTGTCATGTTGGAATGTCCAAGTACGTCCCATGCGCAGCTTCCTGGCTAATGAATTCCAATGTTCCTCCAGTATTTTTTGATAACATACTTCATTCATCTTGCCATCAATTTTGACCAAATTTCCTGTGCCTTTGTAGCTCACACATCCCCAAAACATCAGCGATCCACCTCCGTGTTTCACAGTAGGAATGGTGTACCTTTCATCATAGGCCTTGTTGACTCCTCTCCAAATGTAGTGTTTATGGTTATGGCCAAAAAGCTCAATCTTGATCTCATCACTTCAAATTACTTTGTGCCAGAAGGTTTAAGGCTTGTCTCGGTGCGGTTTGGCGTATTGTAAGTGGGATACTTTGTGGCATTTGCGTGGTAATGGTTTTCTTCTGGCGATTCGACCATGCAGCCCATCTTTCTTCAAGTGCCTCCTTATTGTGCATCTTGAAACAGCCACACCACATGTTTTCAGAGAGTCCTGTATTTCACCTGAAGTTATTTGTGGGTTTTTCTTTGCATCAATTTTCCTGGCAGTTGTGGCTGAAATTTTAGTTGGTCTACCTGACCGTGATTTGGTTTCAACAGAACCCCTAATTTTCCACTTCTTGATTAGAGTTTGAACACTGCTGATTGGCATTCTCAATTCCTTGGATATCTTTTTATATCCCTTTCCTGTTTTATACAGTTCAACTACCTTTTCCCTCAAGGGTCTGTCAGGAGTCCAGAAACTCAGTGACCTTTTATACACACACACTAATTACAAGCAAACAGATCACAGGTGAGGATGGTTACCTTTAATAACCATTCAAACCCTTTTGTGTCAACTTGTGTGCGTGTTATCAGCCAAAATCACCAGGGTATGTAAACTTTTGATCAGGGTCATTTGGGTAGTTTCTGTTGCCATTATGATTTAAAAAGAGTAAACCCAGTTGATTTATAATAAATGGCTACAGCCAAACCCCCTAACCATAAGTGAAAGAAATTGTTTTTTTTTTTTTTTATCATTCATATTCTCAGAAAAATGGCCAAGAAATCATAAATTCTGCCAGGGTATGTAAACTTATGAGCACAACTGTATGTGCTTCTGGGAAGTAGGGGCATTAGAGTGAACCTGTTTGCTTTTGAAATAAAGAAACCTGCTGATATTGGGGAGGGTGAAACACTAAGCTTGCTAATGGTGCACTAGATACATTAAATGAATGTCAATCACAAAAAGATGAGATGAAGGGGTTAATTTACAGGTGACATACAGTGGGAGGATGGAGACAAGGAGGTTATTGTTCAGATGGGTAGGAAAGGGGAGGTGAAGGGGTTAATATACTGATCACTAGTGACAGGAGGGACCTGTGATGGAGAGGAGGAGGAGGAGGTGGTGAAAGGGTTTTAAAAAAAAAAAAAAAGATCCCACAATCAAACCCCCCCTCCTACTCTGAATTCCTGCTTGCGCCTTGCAACTAACCAATGGTCGTTCATACATTAGTTCCTCTTTCCTCGGTTGCAAGAGGAAAGGATGGGCCTTACCAATGTGAACGGTACACTGTTTACATGAGTGATTGGTCAAATACAGTGATTATGTGGTATAGAGTTGCTCAGAATGGCTCTGTGCACTGTGTTTGCAAGCTTCACGGCCATTAATGGGCAAACTGGCCACCGGAGGGCTATTTTTCAAATGCCATTTATAAACGCACTCCAGAAATGGATGTCCACCTCCTCTCCCTCCCTTTTTTTTTCTTTTTTAATAAATATGGCAGTAGGGTAGTGGTTATACTGAGCTCTTAATTGGTATGGTGTTCATTGTGGGGGGGGGGGGGGGGTCCACCCATTCACACTAGAGCTGCACAATTCTGGCTAAAATGAGAATCATGATTTTTTTGCTTAGAATAAAGATCACGATTCTCGCGGTGTAACATCTTCTTTCACATTATACAAAAAAATTGGGCTAACTTTACTGTTTTAGTTTTTTTTTGATTCATTAAAGTGTATTTTTTTCCCAAAAAAATTGCTTTTGAAAAACCGCTTCGCAAATACGGTGTGATACAAAATATTGCAACAACCACCATTTTATTCTCTAGGGTCTCTGATAAAAAAATATCATGTTTGGGTGTTCCAAGTAATTTTCTAGCAGAAAATAATGATTTTTTTACTTGTAAGCAACAAATGTCAGAAAAGGTTTGGTCTTTAAATGGTTAAACTTCCTTCATCTACACGCCAGAGTTCTTTCCTTTGATAAAAGAACGAAAAGATACTTTGTTTCTACTTATTTGGTGTTGTAATAAAACTTGGCAGGCTGCCTGGATTTTGTTTTTCCAGCTGTGAGAACTCTGCACTTGTTAGAAAGATCGTGACATGCTGTTTTGAAGATCGGGAAGGGAAAAATATTGCGATTTCGATTCTTGACGATTATTTGTGCAGCTCTAATTCACACCACAAACGTTTCGGATGCTTTTCTGCAGTTGCGTTTTTAACGTGTTATTCATGCATGTCTGAATTCATTCCAAATGCTTTTTTTTTTTCTGCTGTATTTTTTTTCACTGTACTGGGGTCCGGTTGATTTTTGATGCATTCTTTATGCTTTTTACCGTGTTCCAGTACAGTTCTGTGCAAAAAAAATGCAGCATATTGTAATTTTTTTTTTTAATTATTCCTGGAAATGAAAAGCCTGTGCCTGTCATGAAGCCTGCCTGTGCCCATCAGATGCAGCCTCACCGGTGCCTGTGCCCGTCATGCAGTGTGCCGTCTATCACGGGACATTGTTACTACGGCCCGGACAATTCGGCTCCCTGACCCAGGGAGATCACCGCTCTGCAATGAGAGGAGGGTGGGGAGGACAGGACCCTGACCAGGATGACACTCCCCAATGGGCGGCGGCATGGCCACCGCAACTGCGCATTTGCGATTAGCGGCGCAACCATCTGCTTTTTTTAATTTTTTTTAATTTTTTTTATCTACGCCATGCCGAAAACACCATTTTTGGCAATGTTTTTTCGGCCGCCGAAATTTCGGTGCATCACTAATCTCTTGTATCGTGTTTGCAGTCTCTGACCACCCCTGGTATCATCGTGTTTGCAGTCTCTGACCACCCCTGGTATCATCGTGTTTGCAGTCTCTGACCACCCCTGGTATCATCGTGTTTGCAGTCTCTGACCACCCCTGGTATCATCGTGTTTGCAGTCTCTGACCACCCCTGGTATCATCGTGTTTGCAGTCTCTGACCACCCCTGGTATCATCGTGTTTGCAGTCTCTGACCACCCCTGGTATCATCGTGTTTGCAGTCTCTGACCACCCCTGGTATCATCGTGTTTGCAGTCTCTGACCACCCCTGGTATCATCGTGTTTGCAGTCTCTGACCACCCCTGGTATCATCGTGTTTGCAGTCTCTGACCACCCCTGGTATCATCGTGTTTGCAGTCTCTGACCACCCCTGGTATCATCGTGCCTGCAGTCTCTGACCACCCCTGGTATCATCGTGCCTGCAGTCTCTGACCACCCCTGGTATCATCGTGCCTGCAGTCTCTGACCACCTCTGGTATCATCGTGCCTGCAGTCTCTGACCACTTCTCGTGTCATGTCTACAGTCTCTGACCATCTACTGTACCCTATCTACAATCTCTGACCATTTCTTGAAGTATGCCCATAGTCTTTGACCATTTCCCATAGTATGTCTACAGTCTCTGACAGCTTTTTGCAGCTTAACACGTGCTGATGATTATGTGCCGCCCTCTGGTAATGTCGAGGGCCACACTTGAGGCCCCCTATATCAAGTAAGTTGACCACCACTGCTCTAGATGATGTTTTTGGATAGCAGGATCCTCCGATGGGTCTACTTGCAGTATACATGAAACTTCATCTTGCACTGTGCTGCCAGGTACTTAAAGCAGTTTGCCAAGTTCTAAAATGTAATCTAGGAATGTTTGTGAACAAATGTCCCCTGTCAGCATTCATTGCCTGGACTTTAACCTCAGACCTGGCACTAGTCACTTCTATCACATGAATTTGCAGTGGCGTGTAGAAGACCTCACTGTGCTTGGGGGAAAAAAACTAAATAAAAATGCCTGTTTTTCGCATTTTCAATTTTTTTTGCCACAAATACAATGTTATAATATCATCTTTTATAGGGTTTTTAGTAGAGATGACTCAAAAACCACATAGAAAACGTAACACTGGTGCGTTATTGATGTGTTCTTGTTGCGTTTCTAATGCATTTCAACGGGGGGGGTGCTTTTTTGGTGAGCTCCCCTTCTTTTTTTTTTTTTTTAATTGACCAAAAATGCATCAAGCAAAATTTTTAACACCACAACGGAAGCGCATCAGACCAGTTTGAAGACATGCATCGAATTTTAAAGGGATACATTTTTTTTTTTTGGGATCTTTTCTTGCGCTAAAGGTGCCAATAATGGCCGACGCTAAATGCATATTCATTTACATTCATGATATTAATTAAAAAGTTGAATATAATACAATTTTATATATAATAATAATAATATATATTTTTTACAAAACTGTCATTTTTGGTCAAGTGCAGCCTGCATTTTGCCAGTCAAGTCCCCCCCCCAAACTCGCTCATCCATGTCTTTATGGACCTTGCTTTGTGCACGGGTCCAAATCATTTGGTGGGGGGGGGGGAAGTTATGGTGTGGGGTTCATTTTCAGGGTATTTGCACCACTCCCTGGTATTGACTCCCGCGGGAGTCACGCCACTTCGCGTCACACCCCCCCCCCCCCCCCCCCGCTGTCTGGGAAACGCACTGTTCCCGGGTGAGAGCGAGGACCAGTGACGGCGCGCCACGCTACTCGCGCATGTGCAGTAGGAAACCGGGTTGTGAAGCCGCAAGGCTTCACTTCCTGATTCCCTCACCGAGAATGGCGGCGGCAGCATCCGAGGACCGAGCGACTGCTCGACCTCGTCTGCTGACATCGCAGGCGCGCTGGACAAGTAAGTGTCCATTTTTTAAAAGTCAGCAGCTGCAGTATTTGTAGCTGCTGGCTTTTAAAAAAAAATAAAAATTGGCGGAACCTCCACTTTAAGGCGTCAGCATACCAAGACATTTTGGACAATTTCATGCTCTCAAGTTTGTGGGAACAGTTTGGGGATGGTCCCTTCCTGTTCTAACATGACTGCGCACCAGTGCACAAAGCAAGGTCCATAAAGACATATATGAGCGAGTTTGGGGTGGAGGAACTTGACTGGCCTGCACAGAGTCCTGTCCTCAACCTGATTGAACACCTTTGGGATTAGTTGGAGAGGAGGCAGCAAGCCAGGCCTTCTCGTCCAACATCCGTGCCTGACCTCACAAATGCGCTTCTAGAAAAATGGTCTAAAAATTCCCATAGACACACTCCTAAACCTTGTGGACAGCCTTCCCAGAAGAGTTGAACCTATTATAGCTGCAAAGGGTGGGTCACCTCAATATTGAACCCTACAGACTAAGACTGGGGTGACATTAAAGTTCATGTGCGTGTAAAGGCAGGTGTCCCAATTCTTTCGGTAATATAGTGTATCTTCATCTACCGAACAGACAGTGTAGAGCAATAGTTGTTTACTGAGCTAAAGGGGGCCTCAAATGCGGCCCCTGACCTCACCACACCGCTGCCGCACCATCCCTGCCCATTGAAATCAATGGGCAGTGCTGTCGAAGCGCCTGAAAAGTGATTCGGCAACAGCCCTTTAAACCTCTTCTGGGGGGTTTAAAAGCACCCCACTAGCGGTGGCAAAGCGCAGATTAAACAGTGGTAAAGCACCGCTAAAAACTAGCGGTGATTTACCGCTGACGCCCCACTGCCCCAGTGTGAAAGTAGCCTTAAAGGTTTTCCTTTTGGAACATGTTCACGCTCCTGCCACTAGTCACCCAGACAGCGTGGGGTCAAGGGGGGGGTGTCCCATCAGGTAGGCTGTATGGGGCTCCATGATTTCTAACAGCGGCCCTGCTTGGGGTGTAAGGATCCTTGGTATCTTTATCTTAAGGCCGGGTTCACACTCGCCGCATGCAGCGCACAGTTGGGGTCCGGTGCGTGCTGGTTCACCGGTTCAGGTCCGATTTCAGCCCGAAATTTGGGCTGAAATCGAACCTGAAACGCACCAAAAAAGCACACGGTTTTCCGGCACATCGCACCGGACCTGCTGCGGAGATATGTGAACCGGCTCCATAGAGAGCCAGTCACATTCTCCTGCTATGCGAATTGAATGCGGAGAAACGGGCATTAAATTTGCATAGGTGTGAACCCGGCCTGAAGAAAGAAATGTTTGCAGACTCAGACCAATGGGGATTCTGTATAAAAGAGAATCGGTGTAACCAAGAGACAGGAAGGCTGGTATTCTTTATATTGTGAATGATTTCAATGGGGATAATAAGGAAATCTGCTTATGAATTCATGCAGAGCCTCCCATACACTTATCATGAGCTGGCTGGTCATTTTTAGAAACGTAATGTATCCGCAATGAGTAGCAAACGACAGCCTACCAGACGGCATCTGCACAGAGATGTTGGCGTCTTTTATCAAAGCATCTAAAATCAGAACTGTGTCTATTGCCCCACTCAGAATAAGATCTGCTGTGGAAAATAATGATTGGAGACCGAGGCTCGGTTCACACTGCTGCGACCTGAAAGTTGTGCGACTTTGCCATGTGACTTCCTGGCAATTTGCTAGCAACTTGTGTACGACCATAAGCAACTTTGAAGCGACTTTCAGGGAATGCCTGTGTAATCTTCCTGTAATTTTGGCTCCAAATCGCTTCAAAATAGACGAGGATCCAACTTGGAGGCAACTTCCATTAACCACTTGACGTCCAGAAAATTTACCCCCATTCCTGACCAGGCCATTTTTTCCGATACGGCTCTGCACTACTTTAACTGACAATTGCGCAGTCGTGCAACACCGTGTCCAAATAAAGTTTTTATGTCATTTTTTTCCCACAAATAGAGCTTTCTTTTGGTGGTATTTAATCACCTCTGGGGTTTTTATTTTTTGTGCTATAAACAAAAAAAAAACGTCAGTTTTAAAAAAAAAAAAATATATATCTTTTTATTTTCTGCTCAAAAACATATGCAATAAATAAATGTAGAAAATCGAATTTCTTCATCAGTTTAGACCAATATGTATTCTGCTACACGTTTTTGGTCAAAACAAAACACAATAAGCGTATATTGATTGGTTTGCGCAAAAGTTATACGAGTCTACAAACAATTTTTTTTACTAGTAATGGCGGTGATCAGCGACTTATAACGGGAATGCGACATTGCAGCCGATAAATTGGACACTAATGACACTTTTGTGGGAATCAGTGACACTAATACAGTGATCAGTGCTAAAAAATATGCACTGTCACTGTACTAATGACACTGGCTGAGAAGGGGCTAACGGGTGATCAAAGGGTTAAATGCATGCCTAGGGAGTGCTTACTAACTGGGGGTGTTCTTGTACTATGGGAAGGCAGAGATCCGTGTTCCTGCTTAGCAGAAACACACGATCACTACTTTCCCTACTGTCAAAACGGCGATCTGCCTTGTTTACATAGGCAACCCGCCGTTCTGCTTCTCTCCTGAACAATAGGCGAGGGTCCTGGCGGACATGGAGTCCGCCGGACCCGCTGATTGGCTTTTGCTGTGTCCAATCACAGTGGGAGCGGATCGCTGACAGCGCGTGATCGCACCCCAGACCTGGGAGTGCAGGATCACGTACAGGTAGGTGATTCTGCACAGGAGAGCTGCCTTGCCACCGTATATGTACAATACACGGTTGGCAAGCGGTTAAAGTAGTACTGAAAACAGACTTTTTTTTAATAGATATAATCATTTTGAATCTAATGTACAATATTTGTAAACTTTATGTAATTGTAATGCCTTATATTACCTTCAGTCTATCAGCCACCACCTTCTCTGGGTTCAGATGCTGATCTTCCCTGCAGAGAGCCCTTAAAGTGATTGTATGTTGGATTTTTTGTTTAACAACAAACATACCATTCTTACTTGTTCTGTAATGGTTTTGCACAGATCCACCTCTTCTCTGCCTTTTGGGGTCCTCTGCTGGTGTTTCTGCCTCCTCCTGTCTTCCGGGGTCCCCTGCTAGTGCTTCAGGCTCCTCCTGCCTTCTGGGGTTCCCCGCCGGTGATTCTGGCTCCTCCTGCCTTCTGGGGTTCCCCGCCATTTTTTCTGGCTCCTCCTGCCTTCTGGAGTTCCCCGCTGGTGATTCTGGCTCCTCCTGCCTTCTGGGGTTCCCCGCCATTTTTTCTGGCTCCTCCTGCTTTCTGGGGTTCCCTGTCGGTGATTCTGGCTCCTCCCTGCCTTCGGGAATCCCCCACCGGTGCTTCTGGCTCCTCCTGCCTTCTGGAATCCCCCACCGGTGCTTCTGGCTCCTCCTGCCTTCTGGGATTCCCCACCGGTGCTTCTGGCTCCTCCTGCCTTCTGGGATCCCCCACCGGTGCTTCTGGCTCCTCCTGCCTTCTGGGATCCCCCACCGGTGCTTCTGGCTCCTCCTGCCTTCTGGGATCCCCCACCGGTGCTTCTGGCTCCTCCTGCCTTCTGGGGTTCCCCACCAGTACTTCTGGCTCCTCCTGCCTTCAGGGTGCCCCTATAGAAAGCCACAAAGTATATTATAGAGTGCCCCTATAGCAAGGAAAAAAAAACTTATGCCTTTTTAGAATCACCTTAAATTACTTCCTTCTCCTGCCCAGGACTACATGTCCCACAAGGCATTGCTCCTCACATATTCACAAGTTCTCAGGCACTACCTGACATGTATGGATGGTGTACTGAGCTGTATGTGTAATGCACTGTTTTTTCTGATAAGTAAAGAAATAATGCATTCTGTATCGGCTGACCAACTAATCGATTGTGAAAATAGTTGTTAACTATTTTCATAATCAATTATGTTGATTAGTTTTCATTACACGCGTAAGGCACACAGTTAACTCCTTGATTGCCCCTAGATGTTAACCCCTTCCCAGCCAGTGTCATTAGTACAAAACAGTGTATAGTATTATCACTGGATTAGTGTCGCTAGCGACGTCGGTGTGAGTGACCCTCCCAGATGGTGTCTGTTGGTGTCAGATTTACACTTCTTGGCCTAAATTAATGAGGAAATTCTTTTTTTTTTATTTATTTATTACAGAAATGAGAAAATATAGATTTTAAAAAAACTTTTTTTTTTTTTTCCGTTTTATTTATATATATATATATATTGCAAAAAATGAAAAACCCAGTGGTGAACTACCACCAAAAGAAAGCTCTCTATTTGTGTGAAATGTTATTTGCGTAAAGTGTTCCATGACCGCACAATTGCCAGTTTTACACTGGAGCGTATTGCAGGCGCTATAGCGTTAAAAATAGCGCCTGCCAATCCGCCCTTAAAAAGCTGCTCCATTGTCTCCAGTGTGAAAGCCCCGAGGAATTTCACACTGGAGCGTTGAGCTAGCAGGACGGTAAAAAAAGTCCTGCTAGCCGCATCTTTGGAGCGATGAAGGAGAGGTGTGATCGGAAAGCCTGTGTGAAAGGGGCCTTAGGAATACCTTGGTCACAGGTGTATACAATGTACTGCTCAGTTTTTATACAATGTACATCCTTTGTAACTTTCTGTTCATATTTTCTCTCTACAGAGTCTTAATGAGATTTTGGAGTCAGCAGACGCTCCCCTGGAAGTGACGGAGGGCTTTATACAGACCATCTCCCTGTCTGTCCCCTGGGGCTCCTTACTGCAGGATAACTGTGCACTGGAGGTGAAAGGCCTGGAGATGGTGTTCAGGCCAAGACCTCGACCACGTATGTAACACACAATTTAATTCTTGCACACAGAGAGGCATTAAAGCTGGAATTTAACCACTTAAGGACCGAGCCTCTTTCTGAGATTTAGTGTTTACAAGTTAAAAACATTATTTTTTTTTTGCTAGAAAATTACTTAGAACCCCCAAACATTATACAGTCAGGTTCATAAATATTGGGACATCGACACAATTCTAATCTTTTTGGCTCTATACACCACCACAATGGATTTGAAATGAAACGAACAAGATGTGCATTAACTGCAGACTTTCAGCTTTAAAGCGGAGCTCCACCCTATTTTACAACATTAGCTGAATAACATGTATTGTATTCAATGTAATGCAATGTATTCTGTTAAAAACTGAAATTTTTTATATATTTTTTTTATTCTACAGTACCTGTGTTTGCCTAGTGTTTCTCTGTGCTTCCTGTCTTTGTATTCTGCGGATATGGGCGGGTATTTCGTAATTTCCTCTCTGCCGCAATGTCTCCTGGGAGCTTGTGTCATTGTTCCCAGGAGTCATTTCGGAGGCCCGCGGCAAGTTCTCGTGGGATTTACAACTGAGTTCAACAGTACAACTGTGTTCCCGCGCCGTTACAACTGAGCATGCGTGGGAACACGCAAGGAATGCTGGTAGCTCAGCATCGCTGGCAGCAGGAAGTAAATGCTTGTGGGCTTCAAATGCCCACAAGCAAGATGAAAACGTCCGTCCCCGTTTTTTTATAACTTCACCTTTGCAATGAAACCGGACATCGGGCGAGGGAATTCTCCAAAAAAGTAAGTTTGCAAGTGTCCATGTGTGATTTTGTTACTGTTTGCAAAAAATAGTCAGTGGAGCTCCGCTTTAATTTGAGGGTATTTACATCCAAATCAGGTGAATGGTGTAGGAATTACAACAGTTTGTATATGTGCCTCCCACTTTTTAAGGGACCAAAAGTAACGGGACAGATTAACAATCATAAATCAAGCTTTCACTTTTTAATACTTGGTTGCAAATCCTTTGCAGTCAATTACAGCCTGAAGTCTGGAACGCGATGACATCACCAGGCGCTGGGTTATATCCCTGGTGATGCTCTGCCAGGCCTCTACTGCAACAGTCTTCAGTTCCTGCTTGTTCTTGGGGCATTTTCCCTTCAGTTTCGTCTTTAGCAAGTGAAATGCATGCTCAATCGGATTCAGGTCAGGTGATTGACTTGGCCATTGCATAACATTCCACTTCTTTCCCTTAAAAAACTCTTTGGTTGCTTTCGCAGTATGCTTCGGGTCATTGTCCATCTGCACTGTGAAGCGCCGTCCAATGAGTTCTGAAGCATTTGGCTGAATATGAGCCGATAATAATATTGCCCGAAACACTTTAGAATTCATCCTGCTGCTTGTGTCAGCAGTCACATCATCAATAACTACAAGAGAACCAGTTCCATTGGCAGCCATACATGCCCACGCCATGACACTACCACCACCATGCTTCACTGATGAGGTGGTATGCTTTGGATCATGAGCAGTTCCTTTCCTTCTCCATACTCTTCTCATCACTCTGGTACAAGTTGATCTTGGTCTCATCTGTCCATAGGATGTTGTTCCAGAACTGTGAAGGCTTTTTTAGATGTTGTTTGGCAAACTCTAATCTGGCCTTCCTGTTTTTGAGGCTCACCAATGGTTTACATCTTGTGGTGAACCCTCTGTATTCACTTTGGTGAAGTCTTCTCTTGATTGTTGACTTTGACACACATACACCTACCTCCTGGAGAGTGTTCTTGATCTGGCCAACTGTTGTGAAGGGTGTTTTCTTCACCAGGGAAAGAATTCTTCGGTCATCCACCACAGTTGTTTTCCGTGGTCTTCCGGGTCTTTTGGTGTTTCTGAGCTCACCGGTGCGTTCTTTCTTTTTAAGGATGTTCCAAACAGTTGATTTGGCCACACCTAATGTTTTTGCTATCTCTCTGATGGGTTTGTTTTTTTCAGCCTAGTGATGGCTTGCTTCCCTGATAGTGACAGCTCTTTGGATCTCATATTGAGAGTTGACAGCAACAGATTCCAAATGCAAATGGCACACTTGAAATGAACTCTGGACCTTTTATCTGCTCATTGTAAATGGTATAATGAGGGAATAATACGCACCTGACCATGGAACAGCTGAGCAGCCAATTGTCCCATTACTTTTGGTCCCTTAAAAAGTGGGAGACACATATACAAACTGTTGTAATTCCTACACCGTTCACCTGATTATGATGCAAATACCCTCAAATTAAATCTGAAAGCCTGCAGTTAAAGCACATCTTGTTCGTTTCGTTTCAAATCCATTGTGGTGGTGTATAGAGCCTCATTAATGTACACACAGCACCCCATATTGACAGAAAAACACAGAATTGTTGACATTTTTTGCAGATTTATTAAAGTAAAACAGAAATATCTCATGGTCCTAAGTATTCAGACCCTTTGCTGTGACATATATTTAACTCAGGTGCTGTCCATTTCTTCTGATCATCCTTGAGATGGTTTTACACCTTCATTTGAGTCCAGCTGTGTTTGATTACACTGATTGGACTTGATTAGGAAAGCCACACACCTGTCTATATAAGACCTTACAGCTCACAGTGCATGTCAGAGCAAATGAGAATCATGAGGTCAAAGGAACTGCCTGAAGAGCTCAGAGACAGAATTGTGGCAAGGCACAGATCTGGCCAAGGTTACAAAAAAAATTCTGCTGCACTTAAGGTTCCTAAAGAGCACAGTGGCCTCCATAATCCCTAAATGGAAGATGTTTGGGACGACCAGAACCCTTCCTAGAGCTGGCCGTCCGGCCAAACTGAGCTATTGGGGGGAAAAGAGCCTCGGTGAGAGAGGTAAAGAAGAACCCAAAGATCACTGTGGCTGAGCTCCAGAGATGCAGTCGGTAGATGGGAGAAAGTTGTAGAAAGTCAACCATCACTGTAGCCCTCCACCATTCGGGGCTTTATGGCAGAGTGGCCCGACGGAAGCCTCTCCTCAGTGCAAGACACATGAAAGCCTGCATGGAGTTTGCTAAAAAAACACCTGAAGGACTCCAAGATGGTGAGAAATAAGATTCTCTGGTCTGATGAGACCAAGATAGAACTTTTTGGCCTTAATTCTAAGCGGTATGTGAGGAGAAAACCAGGCACTGCTCATCACCTGTCCAATACAGTCCCAACAGTGAAGCATGGTGGTGGCAGCATCATGCTGTGGGGGTGTTTTTCAGCTGCAGGGACAGGACGACTGGTTGCAATCGAGGGAAAAGGGTGCAAATACTAAATACTGAGCAAAGGGTCTGAATACTTAGGAGCATGTGATATTTCAGTTTTTCTTTTTTAATAAATCTGCAAAAATTTCAACAATTCTGTGTTTTTCTGTCAATATGGGGTGCTGTGTGTACATTAATGAGGAAAAAAAATGAACTTAAATTATTTTAGCAAATGGCTGCAATATAACAAAGAGTGAAAAATTAAAGGCGGTCTGAATACTTTCCGTACCCACTGTATATACACACACCCTAGAGAATAAAATGGCGGTTGGTGCAATAGGGCTAGAATTATTGCTCTCGCTCTACCGATCGCGGCGATACCTCACATATGTGGTTTGAACACCGTTTTCATATGCGGGCGCTGCTCACGTATGCGTTCGCTTCTGCAAGCGAGCCTGTCGGGATGGGGCGCTTTAAAAAAAAATTAAAAAATTTCTTATTTAATTTTTCCTTTTTTATTTAGATTTTGACACCGTTTAAAAAAAACAAACAAAAAAAACAATTTTGGGTCACTTTTATTCCTATTACAAGGAATGTAAACATCCCTTGTAATAGAAAAAAAGCATCACAGGTATACGCCGCAGAGACCACTTTTATCTGAAAGAGGGCTGCCCGCTCTTGAAGTGGGTACTGGGGTTATGGTAGCTAGCTCCTACCATAACAACAGTATTCCTCTTCAAAGAAGCGACGTATAACGACGGCGGGCGGTCTGTAAGTGGTTAATATGCTTATATTTTCCTGGTTCCCTCCCCCCAAAACATACCAATGACTTATTAAAGCAGTTGTATTGCCCGCCTGGTAATTTTTACATACAGGTAAGCCTATAATAAGGCTTACCTGTAGGTAAAATTAATATCTCTGGTAAACTCACGTTTAGAAGCAGTTGGGTGTTTTTTTCAGCTGCCCATGAACGCTCCTCTGTTATCTCATCAGTACATGTACACAGGGGCGTTTATAGGCAGTTGAGTTTAGAGGCATTTTATGGAAAGCAAAAAAATGCGTTCAGGACGGATGTTCAGAGGCATTTGAAAAGCCAAATGCCTGTAACGGCTTGTAAACGCGGTAATTCGCATTAAGCCGTGTTTCGTTTACAGGTGGTTTTATTTTTACCAATTCAGCCCCGGGAGATTTTACCCCCTTACTGACCAGAGCACTTTTTACAATTTGGCACTGCGTAGTTTTAACTGACAATTGCGCGGTCGTGCGACAATGTAACCAAGCAAAATTTACGTCCTTTTTTCCCCACAAATAGAGCTTTCATTTGGTATTTGATCACCTCTGGTGTTTTTATTTTTTGTGCTCAAAACAAGAGTGACAATTTTGAAAAAAACACAATATCTTTTACCTTTTTGCTATAATAAATATCCCAACTAAAAAAAAAATAATAATAATTTCTTCGTCAGTTTAGGCTGATATATATTCTTCTGCCTATTTTTGGTAAAAAAAATTGCAATAAGCGTATATTGATTGGTTTGCGCAAAAGTTATAGCGTCTACAAACTATGGGAAAGATTTAGGGTGCCGGAGAGACTCGGAAATACTCGAAGACCGTTCGGCTGCATTCGGAAACACTCGGGAACGGAGTATTTCCGAGTGTTTCCGAACGGCTCTGATTGGCTCCGGCGCCCCTGCACCTCCTGGCCAAATGCGGTACTGAACGCCGCAGAGGCTTGAATCCTGCTAGTTTTGCGAGACAACACTCGCAAACCGAGTCAGGATTTAAAAAAAATAATTGCTCGTATTGCGAAGCGCTTGTTAACCGCGTTACTCGCAATCTGAGGTTGCACTGTATTTCATAATGTGCTAGTATGCAATGCATACTAGCACATTATGCCGTCACCTTGCAGGTTTTTAGACCTAGTGATGTCATTACTGGGTCTCTTTACTTTTCTATACAGTGTAGGCAGATCATGTTTTGTTGGAGGGCCCAGCAGTGTGCTGTACGTAGCTTCCTGAAAACATCACACCACCCTGCCCCAGTACACCTCAGCCCTTATACAAGTAGTGGACTGGCTCTTGGGAGGGTGTTGGTCGCCTCAGCGGTGGGCTTCCTTCTAAGGTAAGTATTTCATAATAAGATGGTATGAGATGCATACTAGTGCCGCAATATGCCTTCGACTTGCATATTGTTTTTTTTTTAAAAGAGTTTACAAGCTCTTTAAGGTAAAAAAAAAAAAAAACCTTCAGCCTTTACAACCACTGCAGTTGAGGGAAAAAATTTTTTTATTTTTTTTTAATTTTTTTTATATTTAACCGCTTAAAGACTGCCCCACGTACTTATACTGCCTCAGGGCGGCCCTTAAGTGCACGCTGCCCGAGCCCCACTCCTGCTTTGATTGGACACCACCGGGACCCGCCGATCGTTAACAGGAGAGGCAGAAAGGCGTTCTGCCTAATGTAAACAAGTCAGACCACCATTCTGTGAGGGAGGAAAATGTAGATCTTGTGATATTGCAGAAACACAGATCTCTTTTTTTTCCTCCAGTCACAGCATTCCCCCCACAGTTAGAAAGCATTCCCTAGGAGCACACTTAACCCTTTAAGCGCCCCTGATGTTAACCCCTTCCCTGCAAGTGTCATTAGGAAAGTAATTTTTTTTTTTTTTTTAGCACTGATCACTGTATTTGTCACTGGTCCCCAAAAAGTGTCGCTTCGTGTCAGATTTGTCCGCCGCAATGTTGCAGTGTCCCTAAAAATCACTGATCGCCGCCATTACTAGTAAAAACAATAATGAAAAAAAAAAAAGGTCCATAAATCTATCCCATCGTTTCTAGAGGCTATAACTTTTATACATCCGCTTATTGTGATTTTATTTCCCCCAAAAACATGTAGTAGAACACATATTGGCCTAAACTGATGAAGATATTTTTTTTTATTTTATTGGATGTGTTTTTATAGCAGAAAGTAATTTTTTATTTTATTTTTTCAAAATTGTTGCTCTTTTTTTGTTTATAGCGCAAAAAATTAAAAACAGCAGAGGTGATCAAATACCACCAAAAGAAAGCTCTAAAGTTGAACCTTGGTTTACGCGTAACGCGGTTAATGAGCGTTTTGAAAGACTAGCAACTTTAAAAAAAAATTCTGACTCGGTTCGCAAAACGAGCAGAATTCAAGCTGATGAGGTGTGCAGTACCGCATTTGGCGTGTGGGGGTGCCGGTGACACTCGGAACGGTTCGGAGCCGTTCGTAAATACTCAGTTTCTGAGGGTTTCCGAGATCAGCCGAGCTGGCCCCGTGTATTTCCGAGGCTCCCTGGCGCCCACCACCTCTGGCCACTTGCGGTATTGCATGCCATAGAAGTCAATGCGGAACAAATTATGTTTGTTTCCATTGACTTCTATGGGGAAACTCGCTTTGATATGTGAGTGCTTTGGATTACAAGCATTCTCCTGGAACGGATTATGCTCATTATCCAAGGTTCTACTGGTATTTGTGGGGGAAAAAAAGGCCATCAATTTTATTTGGGTACAGCGTCGCACGACCGCACAATTGTCAGTTAAAGCAACGCAGTGCCGTATCGCAAAAAAAATTGTCAAGAAGGGGGTAAAACCTTTCAGAGCTGAAGTGGTTAAATCGCCCTCCAGCCCAAGCAGAAAACACCTCTCCATGTGATATCTGTGTGTGCGCGCGAATGCGATGGTCTGACTCAGTACCTGCAGACTTCAAGGTCCAAGTCTCCCCGTCCTTGACATACAACACACAGTCCGGAAAGGGTGGTTTGTGAAGATCATTAATATTTGTAATTAACCTTTTGTTTTGATTGTATATTGCAGGTTCTGCTTCTGAGCCGATGTATTGGTCAAGTTTTATGACCAGCAGTATGCAGTTGGCCAGAGAGTGCCTGAGTCAGAAGTTGACCGATGAACAGGAGTCCTCGCAGCCCTTTGAGGGGCTAGAAAAATTTGCAGAGACCATAGAAACTGGTAAGGCTGCTGGATTCCTATTATGTGTATGCTGCACTTATATCCTTTCCTTGCATTTTCTGGCCTTTTTTAGATTTTATAGGGAAACCATTTTTTAGGTTACGCATTTGTTAAAGTGGAGCAAAACTGCTTCTTTTTTTTTCTTTTTTTATAATATATTATTTTTTTTCATTTTTTTTTTTTTACAATTTTTCAGGAGCATTGTTGGAGGACTTTAGTGAAATATCAGGGGTCTAAACAGACCCCTGATGTCGTCTGGCTTTTGAGACAGAGAATGGGTTGAGGACAGAGATTCCCCAGTACCTTTCTCCACAGCCTCTGCTGCGCTGGACAGTGAATGAATGGGGAGTGCCTTGTGCTAAGCAGCTTCCTGTTCATTCACAAACGCCATTTACTATGCTTAATTTATGAATGGACACAGGAACGAATGGTACTGATCACTTGCTGTATTCATTCAGAAAATGAAGGGGCTGGCAAATGACACATTTACCAGCCTCTTCCCCCAGCTCTCCATCATGACACATTCCCCGCAGCAGCCCGCTGGAGAGGAGAGAAGCCGGAGGGGCTGCAGGTGGGGGGATGGGACACGGAGGGGCCCCAGGCAGCAGGGGGAATCAGGCGCTGTTTAAGGTGTGCCCTGGCACCCACCCCCCCCCCCGTACACCTATGCTCTCAACCAAATTGTCAAGCTATCAAATGGCTGGTGTCATAGGTGATTACGTGAAGCACCATGGCAGCTTCAGATCATACAGAAGCTAAAGCAGCCCATAGATGACTCGATTTTCTTTTCTTGCCATCATGGTTGGCAGTAAAGAAAATGGCTCTTTTTTTTTTTTCCCCCAATCAACACAACAGTCAGTGTTGTTGGGGGGGGGGGGGGATGTCTCCTGCAGTGCTATTGTGTTCTGCTGTCCGGCAGAACTCAATGATTACTGCTAGCGGCTATAGCCACTGGCTGTAAAAAATGTGACAGGCTGGTTGTACCAAAGTTAATCGATGGATGGACTCAATCACGCTACAATCAATCTGCCCATACATGGATCGAATCTCAGCCGGTCCCTGCTGAGTCGGACAAATTTTGATGCCAGATTCTTTGGCTGTAAATAAATGGAGTTTAGTTCCTATTTAATTTGCAAGTCAAGCCCATTTAAGTTTGCTGATGCCTCCAACACTACCCTCTTTACAGGCTTTTTTGCCCATAGTGAAAAGGAGCCAAGAGTCAAAATGGGAGCATGATCCTACAATTAACCTTTTTAAATAGTTACATAGTTAATCTGGTTGAAAAATTACATACTGTAAGTCCATCCAGTTCAAACAACACAGAAAAAAAAAAAAAACATACACACACACACACACACAATCTCCACAGTTGATCCAGAGGAAGGCAAAAAAAAAAAAAAAAAAAGTATGATCCAGTTTGCTCCAGCGGGGAAAACAAATTCCTTCCTGATCCTCCAACAGGCAATCGCATATTCCCTGGATCACCTTTTACCTATAAAATATTAGTGTCCAGTTATATGCATTGAGGAAAAATCCAGACCTTTATTGTATGTTGTTTTTGTGTTGCAGTACTGAGACGTGTCAGAGTGACGTTTATCGACACAGTGTTGAGAATAGAACGCATACCTGAAAACTCCAAAACAGGAACTGCCCTGGAAATACGAATCAGCAAGTAAGAATAAACAAATATCAGTCCTCAGACATTAGTGATGATTGTGCAGAACCTTGTGTTTGAGTTCACACCTGTAATACATGTTACATTAATGTAGATTTAAATCCTAAGGGCTCATTTATACGTGGAATTAAGGGGAGGTAAAACCCAGCGGTTGAGCCATGTTTTTACCACCCTTCGATCGCTCCCCCTGTTGTTGCTGAGGCAGCGACCGGGGATGTTCATATGCCATGGGTGCGATGCCTTGCTTCGTGACCGCAGCAGGAATTATACTAGCTGAGTGTGAACTATTCAAGTGAATAGTACCGCACTGCAGCCGCACACAGCGCTCACAGTTGCAACAGTTTTCCAGTAGTTAGGGGGTTAAAACAGTCAGTGAGGGGAGATACGTTGCTTCCTCACCATCTGTCTATTGCTGTCTGAAGTGCAATCTAAAAAGCAGATTGTGCTTCAAAGCAGGTCCAAACAAGACCTTACTAAATATTTTGTTTGCTGAAGCACCCTGTATAATAAACAACTTTTCTTTTTCGTACATCACGGGACACAGAGCGGCATAGTCATTACTAATGGGTTATATAGATTACCTTCAGGTGTTGGCACTGGCCAATTCCAAACCGGAAGTACCCTCCCCTATATAAGCCCCTCCCATCCGGGAGCACCTCAGTTTTTTGCCAGTGTCTAAGGTGTTGGCCAAAGAGTAACATGTGTTTTCACTGGGCTTGCGTACAGGTTCTTTTGGGCCTTAGTAAGCTGTTCCGGATCCCACCAAAAAAAGCTTCATAGCTAAACGGTCGGTACCCGGGCCTTGCAGAGAAGAGCAAGGTTTTGCCTGTAATGCTTCTCTTAGGAGGGCTGGACCCTGGGATCCAGAGCTCTGGTCATACCCACGACCAAGATGTTGTCTGTGCAGGGTGCTATACAGGTCCAGGGGAGTGGAATCCTTGGGAACCCGGTCCCTGAAGGTTTAATTACAATGCCTGCCGTGATAGGTGAAGTTTGGACTTCTGTGGACCAAACAAAGTCCTGCGGCGGGGATCAGGTAAATGGGGGCCCCCAGGAACTTGGTTCTATTGGGGGACCCCCAAGCCTAATTTGTCTTTCTGTCTGTTACCTAACGGTATTCCCACTAAATATCTGTGTTTGCCTGTAACTACTGAAAATGTAAAATTTTAATAGTAGTCAAGAAAAAAAAAAAAAAAGGGGACCGCGGTACCTGTGTTAAACCACTAGAGGCCGCTGTAGTCCATTTTTCTTGTCATGTGAATCTTTGGTTTTCTCAAGTCAAAAGATCCAGGCAGTTGGTAAGTTTCTCTGTGGGAATCCACTTCCTCTGCCCTGTTGCTGCGCTCATCCACCGCACAGGCCCTCCGGCAAAAAGGGCCCTGGCTCCTAGTCCCTGTTTGATTTCGAAAAGGGCGCCAATGGTGCACGGGCGCGTGCACGCACCTCCTATGGAAAAAAAAGGGGCGTGGCGGGTGGATGACGCTCGATGCGCGCCGCGGCGCTTCTGCGCATGTGCAGGCGTCCCAGCATGGTTAAAAGACACAGTACAAGTGTCAGCTGGATGCAAACAGAGCTAGCAACAAACAGTGGCACACAGAGGCGGTTGATGCAGGCATCCCCATAGAAAGGCACTTTAGTGGACACCAGCTGGTATATAGCAGCAACTGTGTTAGACTATTACCAGCAAAAATTGGTGTATGACGACGGGAATACCTCAGCTTTGTGCTTAAAGGATATGTCGTCCAGATGCTCTGGAAATAGGTCTTCCAGGAAGCCAAAGGGGTCTCCTTCGGGCTCTGAGGATATTGGGCATCCTTGTACTGCACCAATCTCCCCTGAGAATTCAGAGGTCAGTAGCCGTAGAAACCCCGCAGGAATGCCTGGTGCTGCGGCTGTCCCCAGTCCACCTGCTCCTGTATATATAACAGAGGAGGTTTTATCCTCAACTCTGGGAGGATTGGAAGAGAGATTAACAGCATTGATCGCTGCTTCCCTGTCACAGGAAAAGCGCGTCCGATCTCCGTCTCCTCCTTCAGAGTGCCTGTTAGTGGAGGAACAGCCCCACACAGAGATCGACCTACCTGAAGGGGATCAGGATGAGGTTGATTCAGTTATGGGGGAATCAACAGTGGAAGAACCTTTCTCAGCATCTCAGGCTGAAAGATTATGGGTTCAGTCTCTGACTAACATGGTCCGATCAGCATTTAAAATGCCTCTGGCGGAACCACCATCCACTACGGTTTCCTCGCTGGGGTCGCTGAAAGCTCCCCAGGCTGTCTGTTCCTTCCCAATCCACCCTTTATTAGAAGGGCTTATTTACCAGGATTGGGAGCATCCTGATAAAATATTTGCTCCCACCAAGAGATTTCCAGTGATCTATCCCATGGAGGATAAGTTCATAAAAAAAATGGAGGGTCCCTACAGTGGACGCAGCCATCTCTTCTGTTAACAAATCACTGACATGTCCAGTAGATAATGTTCCAATGTTCAAAGACCCAATAGATAAAAAATTGGAGTCTTTACTAAAATCTGCTTTCTCTACAGCAAGCATGGTGACACAACCTGCGGTAGCAGCGATTGGAGTCTGCCAAGCAGTGAAAGATCAGTTGAAACAAGTCTTAAGGGACTTACCAGATCAGCAGGCTCTTGCCCTAGCTGACCTGCCTAGAGCCTTGTGTTTTGCGGTGGACGCCATAAAGGATACAATCCAACAGGCCTCCCGCTTTACGCTGTCTATAGTACATATGCGTAGGCTTCTATGGCTCAAAAACTGGTCTGCTGAAGCTCCCTGTAAAAAACTGCTGGTTAGCTTCCCATTTCATGGAGAACGCTTATTTGGAGAAGATCTGGACAAATATATCCAGAAAATTTCTGCCGGTAAAAGTTCACTCTTACCAGTTAAGAACAAGGGTAGAAGTCCTTCTTTTAAGAGGCCTACTTCTCCAGTCCCGGGCACATCGGCTGTGAAGCAGTTCCGACGGCCTCCGCGGTCAAATTCAGGGGGCAGAAATCAGGGACAATCACAGGGTAACAAGAAGCCCTGGATCAAGAGAGGTACAAAACCTCCCCCCAAGGCATGAAGCGTTGCCCCCACTCAATCGGGTGGGGGGAAGACTTCAGTTGTTCACAGAGACCTGGCGGGACACCATCAGAGACAGATGGGTGCTCTCCGCAGTAAGTCTGGGATACAAGCTGGAGTTAAAAGGCACTCCTCCTGCCCAATTTATGAGGTCAAACGTGCCAAGAGATCCCCAGAAGAGAGGATCCCTCCTTCTGGCACTAGAACAACTATTGCTCCAAGGTGTAATCATGAAGGTTCCCCTGGAAGAAAGCGGATTCGGGTTTTACTCGAACCTTTTCACAGTCCCCAAACCAAATGGGGACGTGAGGCCCATATTAAATCTAAAAGGGCTAAACAAGTTCCTAAATATCAGGACTTTTCGGATGGAGTCGATCCGATCGGTGGCCACCGCCCTACAAGGGCAGGAATGGTTAGCCTCGATCGACATAAGGGATGCTTATCTGCATATTCCCATCTTTCCGGCCCACCAGAAATTTCTACGCTTTGCAGTAGAAGGGCGCCATTTTCAGTTCAGAGCCTTACCTTTCGGTCTGGCCACAGCACCACGAGTGTTCACAAAAATTCTGGCCCCATTATTGGCCAATCTAAGAACACAGGGTGTAACGATAATGGCATATCTAGACGACCTGCTACTAATAGACCACTCAGTGGAAAAGCTGGAAGTAGCTATTCACAAGACAATCAAGTATCTGGAATATCACGGTTGGATTATCAACCGGGACAAGTCAGCTCTAAGACCAGTCAAAAGTCTGGAATACTTAGGGCTAAGGCTGGATTCAAATCAGAGAAAGATTTTCTTACCTCCAGAGAAGGTGTCGTCTTTAAAAGATTTGACCCACTTAGTGGGTACAAAAAGAAAACCATCCATACGCCTCTGCATGAGGCTGCTGGGAAAAATGGTGGCTTAATTCGAAGCGGTACCCTACGGTCAATTCCATTCAAGGAATTTGCAAAGGGCCATACTGTCAGCCTGGAACAAAAAAGTTCAGGCTTTAGACTTACCAATGTCCCTGTCCCCTTCCGTTCGCAAGAGCCTCCATTGGTGGTTGGTGCCCCAGAATCTGGAAAAAGGGAAACCCTTCAGTCCGGTTTCTTGGAAGGTAGTCACTACAGATGCCAGCCTCATAGGCTGGGGGGCAGTACTGGAGCAATGGTCTCTCCAGGGCAAGTGGTCAGAAGCAGAAAAGGCCCTGCCCATCAATCTCTTAGAGATACGAGCAGCCCGGTATGCCCTAGTAGCATGGACATCCAAACTCCAAGGGTCCCCTGTCAGAATTCAATCAGACAATGCCACAGCAGTGGCATATATCAATCACCAGGGTGGCACCAGGAGTCGTGCAGCCCAGAGGGAAGCAAATTGCATCCTGGAGTGGGCAGAAAAATATGTCCCAGCCATATCCGCGGTTTTCATCCCAGGAGTGGAAAATTGGAGAGCGGACTTTTTAAGTCGCCAACAATTATGCCCGGGGGAATGGTCTCTTCACCCCGAGGTTTTCCAGGCAATATGCCAGCGGTGGGGAACACCGGATGTAGATCTGCTAGCATCCAGATTCAACGCAAAGGTGGACAGATTTGTGTCTCGCACAAGGGATCCTCTAGCTTGCGGCTTGGATGCCCTAGTGTTCCCTTGGGATCAGTTCAAGCTGATATATGCATTCCCACCGCCACAATTGTTACCGCGATTACTCCGCAGAATCAGGGTAGAAAAGAAACCAGTGATTCTGGTGGCTCCAGCGTGGCCCCGAAGGGCATGGTACGCGGAGATTGTAAAAATGTCAGTGAGGAGTCCTTGGACCCTCCCACATCGTCCGGACCTGCTGTCGCAGGGACCGATATACCACCCTTCCTTACCAGCCCTAGGTTTGACGGCCTGGCTGTTGAAGCCCACATTCTGAAAAAGAGAGGGCTCTCTAATTCTGTGGTATCTACCATGATCAATGCCAGGAAGCCGGTATCCAGGCAGATCTATTATAGGATCTGGAAAGCGTACATTAAGTGGTGTGAGGCCAAGAAATGGCATCCACGTAAGTACATGATAGGGAGGATTTTGGACTTCCTACAGTGGGCTGTAGATAGGAAGCTGGCCTTGAGTACTATCAAGGGTCAGATTTCGGCCTTGTCAATATTTTTTCAAAGGCCCTTGGCTTCGCATTCACTAGTCAAAGCTTTCATACAAGGAGTGATGCGTATTAGCCCTCCGGTTAGTATTCCCATATGTCCTTGGGACTTAAACCTGGTTCTGTCAGTTCTACAGAAACAACCGTTTGAACCATTGCAACACATTTCCTTGGTTCTTCTCACCAGGAAATTGATTTTCTTAGTAGCCGTTTGTTCGGCTAAAAGAGTATCGGAATTAGCCGCCTTGTCCTGTAAGGAGCCATATCTGGTTGTCCATAAGGACAGAGTAGTATTACGTCCTCATCCAGCCTTTCTTCCTAAGGTGGTATCGAGGTTTCATTTGAACCAAGATGTGGTTCTTCCTTCTTTTTTCCCCAAACCTAGCTCGGTAGAGGAAAAGTTATTGCATTCTTTGGATGTAGTAAGAGCAGTTAAAGCTTATCTAAAAGCCACTGCTCAGATTCGCAGAACGGATACTTTGTTTATTCTGCCGGAAGGCCCCAGAAAGGGTCAGGCAGCATCAAAATCTACTTTAGCCAAGTGGATTCGACAGGTCATAATACAAGCCTATGGCTTGAGAAGGAGACCGCCTCCGTTCAAAGTTAGGGCGCACTCCACAAGAGCAGTTGGAACTTCATGGGCAGTGCATCACCAGGCCTCCCTGGCTCAAGTATGTAAGGCCGCAACATGGTCTTCGGTACACACGTTTACTAGATTCTACCAGGTAGACGTTAGAAGTCAGGAGGATGTCGCCTTTGGGCGCAGTGTGTTGCAGGCCGCAAAAGATCCTCATGCCTGATGGCGCCCAGCTTATGTATCCCTCCCCTCATTTGGCATTGCTTTGGGACGTCCCATTAGTAATGACTAAGTCGCTCTGTGTCCCGTGATGTACGAAAAAGAAAAAGGGATTTTTATAACAGCTTACCTGTAAAATCCTTTTCTTGGAGTACATCACGGGACACAGAGCTCCCACCCCTCTTTTTGGGACACTTATTGCTTGGCTACAAAACTGAGGTGCTCCCGGATGGGAGGGGCTTATATAGGGGAGGGTACTTCCGGTTTGGAATTGGCCAGTGCCAACACCTGAAGGTAATCTATATAACCCATTAGTAATGACTAAGTCGCTCTGTGTCCCGTGATGTACTCCAAGAAAAGGATTTTACAGGTAAGCTGTTATAAAAATCCCTTTTTTTTTCTTCATATTGTGTCACATTTCAGTGCTGCTGATCTCCTGCAGCCATTTATGCATGCCAGCAATGGCTGCATGGCATTTCTAATGCCGCGTACACACGACCATTTTTCTTGTCGGGAAAAATGACATTTTTTCTCTTTGACGAGAAAAACGACATTAATCACGACGAGAAAAATTAGAACATGCTCTAATTTTTCTCATTGTGATTCACTGCATTTTTTTTCCGCGGCAGTTTTCCCATAAGGAAACACTGCCACAGAGCCCACACACGGTCGTTTTTCTTGACCAAGAGAAAAAATGACAGGAAAAATGGCCGTGTGTAGGGAAACAAGCCGTTCCTCGTTTTTCCCGTCGATTTTCTCAACGGTGTTTTCACCGTCGAGAAAATCGATCGTGTGTACGCGGCATCAGAGCTGGTTTCCTGATAGTGCATACACTATATTGCCAAAAGTATTGGGACACCTGACTTTACCCCCTTCCTGACCAGAGCACTTTTTGAGATTCGGCACTGCGTCGCTTTAACTGACAATTACGCGGTCGTGCGATGTGGTACCCAAACAAAATTAAGGGAGATGGATGTTAGCGGATGATCATCCGCTAACGTCCGCTATCCCATAGAGATGCATTGATGTCCGTTTTAATCCGTCAACAGATGGATGAAAAAATGGACGCACGTGTGAAAGGGGCCTAAGGTGTTTTTCAGGCATTTTGCTTCAGGTGACAAAACGCTCAGATGTGAACAGGTGCCATTTGAAATGAATGGGATTTTGCTTGTTGGGCGTTTTTTTTCGGGCCTTTTATGAGCTGAAAAACACTTAGGTGTGACTGCAGCCTGAGTAGAGATGGCGGCGGCAGCACCCGATCGCTGATTTAAAAAAATCGGCTTGGGTTAAGACACTGCTAGATTCCTGCACTGGTAAGTGTCCTAATATTAAAAGTCAGCAGCTTCAGTATTAGTAGGTACCGACTTGAATTTTTTTCTGCAAGAGCCTGGAGCTCCTCTTTAACTGAACAAGCTTCAGATTCTGTCTGCTCCAGTTTTGATAAATTCCCCACAGTGAATTTTCTCTTGTTATTGCCGTATAGTGATGTTTTGGGTGGTAAAGGTGGCAAAAAATATGCTAGGAGGTGGAGTTTTTTTGCTAGAGGACATTCTGTATGCCTCTTGTGCCAAAAACTTCTTCCCCTTTGTCCTAGCATTATATTTTTGTGTTCATTATCTATGGTGCATGCACAGTGCAGTGTACGCTAGGCTCATTCTCACCACCTGTAAGATGTAGAGAATGGAGCCGGATGCTGGAAAAATGTAACTACGGAGCATAGGTATCAATGGCTGCCCAGAGGCTGAAGAGAGAAGACGTTGGATGTCTTTGGATGGACAGAGACTGGGACCTATCATCCCTAGAGGTAAGTTGGTATTATTTGAAAGTTATGTGCTCTTGTGCCACAGTTCCAGCTAAAAGCGGACCTTCAGTATTTTTTTCATCTTTCCATCTATTAATTCTTCTGCCTTTGTTGTTTTAACTTTGGATAGTAAAACATTTCTTTTCTGCCAGTAAATACCTTATACAGCTCACTTCCTGTTTCTTGTCTGGTCATTAGCCTAGACTTATGACATCACACACAGCTCTCTCACTCTCCTGAGAGTTTTCCAGGAAGGGGGGGAGGATGAGTCATAAGAGGGCCAATGAGAGCTGTTAACAGAAAACAAACATTCCTGCGCATGAGTGGATCACCAGACAGTCTGTGTGTCGTAATGGTACATGTCTCTGGCCTTGCTGCCCTCAGGGATAGGGGTATCCTAACCGTAAACGAGAAGAAGAAAGAAAGGGCGCACCAGCCTAGTGCATTATCCTTTTGGATACATTTTATTAAAAATGGATAAAAATAAAACTACTCACAAACGTAGGTGAATGGCTCACAATGTAAATAGTCTCTAAAAGTAGCAGCAATGAGTCAATACCAAATGAACTCCAGGTGGTCACAGAGGAGATGACAAGGGCCACTGCCGGCTGACGCGTTTCAAAGGATTACTTTTTTCCTCAAAGCCCAGCAGTGTTGCCACCCTCAGCTGTCTAATATATATATACATACATACATACATACATACATACATACATACATACATGCACCATCAATCAAGCAGGGACCTCCCAGAGGGGATTGGGAAGCCCTCCCACTTCTGTGGGTGGCCTAAGGGCCCACTGAAGGGTCCCTGCTTGTTTGATTGATGGTGCATATATATATATATATACATACATACACACACACACACACACACACACACACACACACATACATACATACATACATACATACATACATACATACATACATACATACATACATACACATATATATATATATATATATATATATATATATATATATATATATATATATATGGACAGTTGAGGGTGGAAACACTGCTGGGCTCTGAGGAAGAAGGTAATCCATCGAAACGCGTGAGACGGCAGTGGCCGTTTGGCATTTCCTCTGTGACCACTCGGAGTTTATTTGGTTCTGACTCATTGCTGCTACTTTTGGAGACTATTTACATTGTGAGCCATTCACCTACGTTTGTGAGTAGTTTTCTTTTTATCCATTTTTTTTATGTATCCAAAGGATGTATCCAAAGGATAATGCACTAGGCTGGTGCGCCCTTTCTTCTTCTCGGCCAATGAGAACTGCAGGGCTGCAGAGCTGGAGGTGTGCCTCTGTGTAAATCCAGGAACTGAACAGGGAGCAACTTCAGCTGCCCACAGTTAAAATGGACTCCGTGGAGGGAGATTTCTGCAGCATATTTGGCAAGTACAGAATCACAGTATATATAAAATAATATGCAAAGTGGTTGGAGGGAAGCTTCAGAATGGCAAAGATGTTTTTATTACAAATTATGTGAGCAGACTGCAGTTCCTCTTTAATGAGGCGTCATGATGCTTTCTTGCAGGACGATGTATTCTGATGAAACGGTAGATGAGCAGTCGGGAATTAACGTGCACAGGCCCTCAGCGTTCGCTCACAAAGTCCTGGAACTCAGCGGTGTTTCTTTCTTCTGGGATGAATTCTCAGCATCTGCAAAGTCCTCTCCTGTTTGTTCAACTTCCAAAGTGGTAATCAAAAGTTTGTGTTACTTATGTGTACAATAATCAGATCACCATCACTCTAGTGTGACAGAAAGCTCCTGCCCAGAGGTATAGTGTCTCACTGGATTATGGCACAGATCTGGAGGAAATGCATAAATACACCAAGACTCAAGGAAGAATACACATTTCTCTTATATTGAGATAATATTTTCTTATCCTGTAGTTCATCTTTACATTATATCTAAAGCTATTTTG
Source organism: Rana muscosa (assembly GCA_029206835.1). Taxonomy (NCBI): domain Eukaryota; kingdom Metazoa; phylum Chordata; class Amphibia; order Anura; family Ranidae; genus Rana; species Rana muscosa. Next base: position 197,659,478 of record CM055126.1, on the reverse strand, counting down.
TTAAATTTCAGATAGATTAAGGAATGGGCAGAACTCATGTCAGGTTTTTAGGCATATATGTCCTAATGTTAGAGTTTTTCCTTTACTTCCTATCCTGTACACCATAGGAAATAAGAAATCTCTCCAATGAAAACCATGCCCTCCCAGACAGTTGTCACTGGAACAAATGTCCCTATTGGAAGACATCCCTTCTATTCAGTGGCGGCTCATGTTTTTTTTGTTTGGGGGGGCGGCGGCAAACAAACCCCCCCCCCCCCCCACCACTCGATGATAGTCCGTCCACTTACCCCTTCTAGGCAGCGGGCATCTGGCAGCGGCAGGGATTGGGCAGCGGTGGACAAGGAGCGGGCGGGATTGGAGTGTCAGCGGACATCAGGCTGCAGCAGGGATCAGGGCGTCGGCAGACATCAGGCTGTGGCGGCCATCGGGGCATTGGCAGACATCAGGTCTTCTCCTCCTCTCTTTTGCTCCCTCCTCTTCGCTTTCGCCGTGCGTCTCCTCCCCTCCTCCCCGCCTCCTAGGCGTCCAATAGGATCGCCTGTCCTATTCGCTGTTTCAACACACCTGGGTGGGCTCCGGACGCAATGCTCTGTGTCCCAAACCCACCCTATTTTGAAGCTTATTGGAGCCTCTGGCTCTAATCTGTGCTTCAGAAAACGCACCCCCACCCATCCCCGTCATTGGAAATAATGCGACCTACGTCCTGAAAGGGGCCGGCGCATGGATAGGGAGGGCGGTGGCATGGATGGGGGGGCGGCGGCCGTGCAGTCACAATGCTTCTATTCCTGTTCTGGTGACCAATCAAAACTGTTTTTTTTTTTTTGTTTGTTTTAAGCCCCTGTGACAGTGGTCCCCTGAAAATAAAGTGTAAGAATCTAGTGAGGACATAGTCAGCATCAAAAACTTGACATGGGTTTTACACCCCATTGCCACTCTACCCAAACCTGCAAAAAATTTTTGGGCTTTAGAAACACATTAAAACCGAACTCGCAGTGTTTCTTTTAGCTTTGGATAGAGTAATGTAAAGTCAAAGTGGAACTGCACTTGCCTAATCAACAGTGATTATTTTAATCCTCATGCTGCTAGCATTCGTAAATAGGTAGGAAGATATATTATATTTACGTATTTTTTAAACTTTTTTTTTTTTTTTTAATTCCTGATTTCTTACCTAGGCAAATGATGTTATACATCCCAGGAGTCTTCAGGAGGGGAGGAGGTTTTTTTTTTCCAGCTAGGCACACTCTCCTGCATGCAGGCAGATGGATCCCAGGCAGTAAATGCTACATTAATCATTTGCCCTTACTCAAGATGGCAACGGCCAGAAATGCTGGAGGGCTGTCATTCAAAGTGATTTCCCAACAAAATAAGGCATGGAGACATGGATGGATGGATGGAGGAGTTGCTTTAAATATTAAAAATCAATTAAATAGAGTTTTTGGTTTGTGGTGCTCAGATGCAGTAAACGTCCACTTTAAATGTCTTTCAGATTTATTTTTATTTTTTTATCTCTGACACCATCGCAGAGGTTTCTCTTCATTTTCTGTCCTGTGCACACAAGAAGTTAAAGGAAATCTCTACAAAGAAATCTCCTCTTAGACGGTTGTCACCAGAACAAGTGTAATTTTTGAAGGATTTCCCCTACTATACCTTTTCTGGTGAAGACAAATGTTGGATTTTGCCTTAGGCAGCCCATACATTGATCCTTCTTTTTTTATTTCATTCAACCGGTGGGTTGAATAAAAAAAAAAATTATCCTTTTTTCCCCCATCCACACATTTGAGGTGGATGGGGGAATCCTACTCCTTGCTGTATTGTGTTCTGCCTGCGGGGAGCTTTCTCTACTGCTAGAGTACAATGACCAGTGTTGCTGGCTATAGCCGGCAGCACTGATCATTTGAGAAAAACCTGATAGATCAACTTGTGTACAACCAGCCTGCTCATACATGGATCGAAATATGTCAGGTCCCTGCTGAATCGGCTGCATTTTGATCTATGTATATGGCCAGCATTCCTTTTTTCCTGGTGGTCACAAATTCAATGGTAATTTTCCTTAGCAAAGACACGGACAGCAGCATGCGCTTTATGTAGAAATTATGGCACTAAATGGGTGCTGAATGGCTCTAGTAAATGTTGTGATTCGATTTGCATCCAATTTTTTCTTTAAATTTTTTTTTAAGGAAACTGAGCCTAAACTTTCTCCCAGCTGGAATCCAAAGCCTGTCTTTGAGCCTCACCCACAGTTCACTAGAAGTATAACTGAGGTCACCCCCTCTGACCCTGTGCAGATTGCTTCCCTGGTGGGCAGGATTGAGTTGGGTCTGATTCTGAAACAGAATGAAGTGCTTCCTGGAGCAAAGGTCAGTTCATGTTCTGTATATCTTTTTTCACTGCTTCACTTGTTGTTTAGTGGTCATGTTTTTTTGGCTCTTGATAGTGGGGCATGGATCTAGGACTTTTGAGACTACCACAGTTGGAGGGGGTCGCTAGTTGGGATGCAGTGGCTTCACGGACACAAATCTGACATCCGCACGGGTGCACGGCCCCAAATACACACTGTCTGCGTCTGGGGTTATGCACCCATATGGATCTCAAATTGGGAGCTGTGGCTGTAATTGTGGCAGCCGCTGCATCCCAGTTGACATGAATGGGACTGCCTGCCAAGGGGATGCATGGAACACCTGTGTGGCTAAACGCAGCCCTCGTATGGGTGTAGGCTGTAGTGCACCTGTGTGAAAAGGCCATTGTCAGCTCAAACAGATAGTTAGGAGCACACTGGATTTCTGTTGGATCAACAGATATTTTTCTGTACTTGCAGCGTTTTGAAAGGAATGACACTTGGGGGAATGGACATGTATAGCACGGATGTATTAAATGTGTGCTTTTATTTTTTTATTTTTTCCCCCCCAACACCTTGAAGGGGTTGTAAAGGTTTGTTTTTTTTATTTTCTAAATAGGTTCCTTTAAGCTAGTGCATTGTCGGTTCACTTACCTTTTCCTTAGATTTACCTTCTAAATGTTTTTTTTCTTTGTCTGAATTTCTCACTTCCTGTTCCTCATCGGTAAGCTTGCCCCCATCATCCGAGCCGTTCTGGCTGGGTGTTAGTCAGCGCGTTCGCCCCCTCACTTGGGACTACATCCCTTCGGGGGGATGCTGTGAACGTTTACAGGCACGGGAGGCTCCCCGCAGGGATGTAGTCCCAAGGGAGGGGGCAAACGCGCTGACTAACACCCAGCCAGAACGGCTCGGATGATGGGGGCAAGCTTACTGAGGAGGAACAGGAAGTGAGAAATTCAGACAAAGAAAAAAAAACATTTAGAAGGGAAATCTAAGAGAAAGGTAAGTGAACCAACAATGCACTAGCTTAAAGGAACCTATTTAGAAAATAAAAAACAAACCTTTACAACCCCTTTTAAGGTCATAAGGACAGACATAATAAAAATAAGCAATTGTCAGACAGACTGTCACATCTTTAGTTATGAGCTGATTGTAAGTGATTTGTTCTGTTATAACTCTTCTACTGTTTGTTTTATTTAGCTGGATGTGGATGGACGCGTCGACTCTTTCCACGTCTTCCTCTCTCCACGGCAAGTTCACCTCTTGCTGGACATGTTGTCAGCCATTGCTGGACCAGGTAATAAAGTCTTCTTGGCTATCAAAATTTAACCACTTTCAGCCCTGGCCTATTCTGGCACTCCTCTCCTACATGTAAAAATTATATTTTTTTGCTGGAAAATTGCTCAGAACCCCCAAATATAAATTATTTTGAGTGACAGGCAATCTCGCGATTCTGATGCCGCGTACAAACGATCATTATTCATGGCGGTTAAAAAACCGCCGTGAATAATGACATTAAAAACGAGGGAACGGCTTGTTCCCCACACACGGTCGTTTTTCACGTCATTTTTTCTCTTGTCGAGAAAAACGACCGTCTGTGGGCTCCGCGGCAGTGTTTCCCTATGGGAAAACTGCAGTGGAAAAAAATGTCGAGAAAAACAACGAGAAAAATTAGAGCATGTTCTAATTTTTCTCGTCGTTTTTAATTCCGTTTTTCCCGTCGGGGAAAAATGACAAAATGCCCACAGACGATAGTTTTTCTCGTCAAAAGGAAAAAAATGACATTTTTCTCGACGAGAAAAACGGTCGTGTGTTCACGGCATGAGAGTTCAAGGAAGAAAAATACCGCTCCAGGTGCGCAATCACTACAGTCCGAATATGCTGGGAGCAAGCCACGGCTCGCCACCGATGATCAATGAGAAGAAAAGAACGACTGCACACCAAAGGAACGCTCCAACGTGTTTATTCCAAAATAGCAAAAGACAGCCAACAAGACAGAGTGCCCGAACCCAGCAGGTGACGCGTTACACACTGACCTCCAGTGCTTCTTCGAGATTTGCAGCCTGTAACACGTCACCTGCTGGGTGCGGGAACTCTGTCTTGTTGGCTGTCTTTTGCTATTTCAGAATAAACAGGTTGGAACATTCCTTTGATGTGCAGCCGTTCTTTTCGTCTCATTGGTCCAGCGATTCTGTTTGCGTGATTTTGCCGCGATTCATCGGGTGATAATTGCGGCAAAATCATGCCGTGATTGGTGTGTCATTGGAAGTGACGGGGATCGCAAGCATGTTCTGCGATTTGCGTCGATTTGGGATCGCAGGCAGAATCGCGGTGATTCCGCCCGCTATCCGGGACGCCTAGATGTGACCGGAGCCTTAGTGGGACTCCATACCCTCCCATAGCATTTTTTTATTTACGGACTTGTAGGCTCAATCCTCCAAGATCATTTCTGTACATCAGACAGTGGATAGACCTCCTGTTGAAGTGCATGTAGCCCCTGGTGAGCATAGGTAGGTGGTAAACTGGCCAAATTGGGAGAATTTATTGAAAAAAAAGGGCTGTGCTGCAACCGAGTTACAGGAAAGTATAATTACTTAAAGGTCTGGGTAGACAGATGGAGGCCCATTTAGGCTAAGTGCAGTGTACTTACCTTTATATGCCTGCGTCCTCTGCTACTTTCGCTGGTTGCTTCCTCTAGCCCCTGAAAATGTCAGAATTGCATTTTGCCAAAAAAGAAAAAAGGCCAGTGTTCAAAGATCGCAAGGCAGAAAACTGCTTAACAACGCATTAGGCACCTCGCATACACTTTGGTGTGAAAAATAAAGCAGTTTTGCTGGCACTTGAATTGCAAGAAAAAACACCTTTTTCCCCCCTGCATTTCCTGTACATGATCAGGAACTTTTAAGACCAAAATCCTGATCATAAAATGAGAATAAATCTCTCTTCTCTGCACTGACACCCTAGTGGCTGCCCTCCCTACACAATTCCTACTACCCACAATTCCCATTTTCGGTATGTCTGCTGTTCTGCTAGGTTCTAACCCAAGGGAAGTGATACCTTTTGAATAAAAACACATATTGCAGCGCGAAAAAATGCACAATAACATTTAAAAAAGAAAGATGGACGTAAAGCACGTTTTTAAAACACTTCCAAGTAATGAGCTTGTTCAAGTAGATATAGTTTAAAAAGTGATTTCACTTTTGTGTGAAAAAAACCCAACAATTTCCTCTGGGTGATCAATGTACAACTATTGTATATGTTTTTATACACTTTGTTGTAGGGTTCTATGTTATCCTGCTCAAAAAAAAAGAAAAAAGAAAAAGAAGGTGTTTGTGTCATTTTGGATACTGATTCTGAATGATAGGGTCTGGTTTGTTATTAGTTGGTGCAAGCGTCATGTTCTGATAAGAAAAGCTGCAGTGTCAGCATCCCTTTGGAAGTATATAACCTTTGTACTACATTTCTATTGTAGAAGAGGCCTAATACTTGTACCTAGACCCCTTTCACACTGAGCCGCCCATAATGTCTGCGGTAAAACGCCGCTATTTTTACCGCCAACGCTATGGGCGGATTTGCGGCGCATTCCGGCCGCTAGCGGGGCGCATTTAACCCCCGCTAGTGGCTGATAAAGGGTTAAAACCGCCCGCAATGCGCTGCTTCAGCAGCGCATTGCGGGCGGTATAGCCGCGCTGTCCCATTGATTTCAATGGGGAGGAGCGGTAAACGCACCGCTCCTTCACCGCTCCAAAGATGCGGCTAGCAGGACTTTTTTTTACCGTCCTGCTAGCGCAACGCTCCAGTGTGAAAGCCCTTGGGCTTTCACACTGGAGACAATGGAGCAGCTGTTTTAGGGCGGATTGCAGGCGCTATTTTTAACGCTATAGCGCCTGCAATATGCCCACAATGTGAAAGGGGTCTTGGTACAGGCTTCTGGGAAAATTAGTGATCCAATCGCACAAGCAGGAAATGACATTTCTGGGACGTTCAAAATAACACATCCAGTAGTATTAGTGAGGACACTGAGGCAGTAAGATATCTGAACAGTCCCATATGACATATGTTCCTGGGGTAATACATGAAAAACCATATTCAGCAGCAAATATATGACAGCATAAATACTCAACTGTGTCCTCCAATTGTGGAAAGGTAATTTTTAGGCCCGGTTCACACTGCTGCGAATTCTATTGCGAATTTGAGCCGTTGCGATTTCCCAAATTCGCAAGTCATTTAAATGACATAGTTTAACATTAGTGCCGTTCACATCAATGCGTTGCGAATATAAGCTGCGGTAAAAAAGGGTCCTGTGCGAGTTTGATCTGCGTGCGATGCGAATTCATCTCTATAGACTGGCATTCCCTGAAATCGCGGTAAAATCGCGTGATTTTGAATTCGCAGCAGTGTGAACCTAGCCTTAACATTAAGGGCCAGTTCACACCAGACGCAGTTCCGTACAGTTTTGTGCACATTTTTTTCTGCACTAAAAATGCACGCACAGTGTTTTCCATGTATTCCAATGGCTCTTGTTGGCTCTAGTTCACACCATACAGTCAGTTTCCGGTGCAGAAACTGACCGGAAACTGACTGCATGGTGGCAACTAGAGCCATTGGAATACATGCAAAACACTGTGCGTGCATTTTTAGTGCAGAAAAAAAGCACACGGAACTGAACGGAACTGCGTCTGGTGTGAACTGGCCCTAAAAGAGATGTATGTTTTGTTTTTTTTTTTGTTTTTTTTTGTTTTTTAAGAATTCGAAAACGAGCTTTGGCTGTACTTCTCCTTTTAAATTTCAATATGGCATGTTTAACAATTTTATATCATATTTTTTCTAATTTGCTGTATTTGAGTGACGTTACCCTTTTATGAGTCTTCTTTTAAAGCCTGCTTGTTTTATAGATTTTTTTTCAAATGTCAGTTGCTGGAAACCATTAAAAGTTGATACCATTTACACTGAGCTGAGCACCTTTACATATTTCTAAAGAGCTATCAATAGACCAGACAGACCTCCTTTACATGTTATATAAATCTTTTCTATATTGAGGTTGTTATCCCCACTCTGTCCTTTAGATGACCCTTCCAAATACATCTGTTCCATTTTAAATTCTTTAATCCTCTTATACTTTGTTATTGTCAGGGGGCATTTACATTTTCTAAATGGAACTGTGGATAAAATGCAATATATGTGCATCATTTTGTTTTTGTGCTGCTTTTTTTAAAGGGAAAATTTAGCATGGTCATTTTTTTTTTTATGTGCACGTAAAAGTAATCAGAATTAAAGTCATATTAAAAGCTGAGTTGTTTATTTATTTAAAAGAAAAAAAAAAATGTTATACTTACCGGCTTTGTGCAGTTGGTTTTGCACAGAGAAGCCCAGATCCTCCTCTTCTTCTCGGGTCCCTCGCCAGCGCTCCTGGCCCCTCCCTCCTGCCTCCATAGCAAGCAGCTTGCTAAGGGGGCACCTGAGCAGCCTCGCTGATAAGCGACTGTTCGGTGTGTCAATTCATACATGGCCCCGCCCCCACTCTCTCCTCATTGGCTCACCGGCTGTCTCAGCCAATGAAGAGACAGAGACCCTGGAGAGCTGCTGCTCTCATGCACATCGCTGGATCGAGATGGGGCTCAGGTAAGAATTAGGGGGGTTGGGCGGGATGCAGCACACTGAAGGTTTTTTACCTTCATGCATAGAATGCATGAAGGTAAGAAAAATTTGAGCCTTTACAACCACTTTAAGGAACACCATGTATACATAGAAACACATAGTCGAACAGTTGATTATTAAAAAAAAAAATGAAGTTTGGTATCCTTAAATGAACAGCAACAACATTCAGTTTGGGGGAGAGAAAAAAGCCAATGTTAAGGGCCAATCAGGTGTGCTTCATGATACTGACAGATGGAGTCAGCAGAGGAATGATCCGCTCAGTCTGCTTTTGCTCCAAACAGGCTGGGGTGTGTTCTGGATCAGACATGCTGCAGTACAGGGTGGCAATCTAGCATTGATGTTTGATAGGAGTACTGAATCACTGTTGACATACACTATATTACCAAAAGTATTGGGACACCTGCCTTTACACGTACATGAACTTTAATGGCCTCCCAGTCTTGGTCCGTAGGGTTCAATATTGCGTTGGCCCACCCTTTGCAGCTTTAACCGCTTCAACTCTTCTGGGAAGGCTGTCCACAAGGTTTAGGAGTGTGTCTATGGGAATGTTTGACCATTCTTCCAGAAGCGCCTTTGTGAGGTCAGGCACTGATATTGGACGAGAAGGCCTGGCTCAGTCTCCGCTCTAATTCATTCCAAAGGTGTTTTATGGGGTTGATGTCAGGACTCTGTGCAGGCCAGTCAAGTTCCTCCACCCCAAACTCGCTCATCCATGTCTTTATTTACTACAGGAGGGGATGCCATTAAAGTTATGTGCATGTAAAGGCAGGCGTCCCAATACTTTTGGTAATATAGTATGTGTCTCCCTCTCCCCCTCTCCCTCTCTCCCTCTCCCCCTCTCCCCCTCTCCCTCTCCCCCCTTCTCCCCCCCTCTCCCCTTCTCCCCCCCTCTCCCCCTCTCCCTCTCCCCTTCCCCTCTCTCCCTCTCCCCTTCCCCTCTCTCCCTCTCCCCTTCCCCTCTCTCCCTCTCCCCTTCCCCTCTCTCCCTCTCCCCTTCCCCTCTCTCCCTCTCCCCTTCCCCTCTCTCCCTCTCCCCCCTCTCTCCCTCTCCCCCCCCTCTCTCTCTCTCCCCTGTGTTTTTATAGCTGCATGGTATTGGACCAGCTTTACTATAAATAATGCATGGTTGTTAAAGCCCAACTGCAGGCAAAAATGTATCTTTACACATGTGACCTTAGTCTTGATTCGAAACACCTCTTCCTTAAGCTGGCCATAGACAAATCGAAATTCGGCTAGTTCAGCAGGAAACAGCCAAATTTCAATCCATCCATGGGAAGGCAGGTTGTACTGAAGGCGATTTATCGATAAGACCTCAGTACAACCAGCCTGTTTTTTTTTTTTATTACTGCCAGTGACTTTAGCCGCCAGCAGTTATCGCTGTATTCAGCCAAGGAGGACGGCTCCCCGCCAGCAGAACACAATAGAAAGAGGGATTCCCGCATCAACATTGTATTTTTCACCCCATGGATGAAGGAGAGAAAATTGCATCATTTTTGGCCAGCAAAAGCCACCCTGCAGTATAATGGATAAAAGTCAGTTTCCTCTATGAGCAAAGCTAATGTCCTCCATTTGGGGCCAGACATTTTTCCTGCTTGATGATGAGTTCTTCTGCCTCTGGAGCTTATGAAAGTGGACCTAGCTGCTGGAAGTGACCCTCCACCTATAGGAGGTGTGCACATCACACAGAAGAACCCCCAGAAGTAGACAGAAGAAGGATCATGTGACCGCGGCTTCATGTAAGTAATATGGGCATTAGGATAGTGTTTTTTTTTATTTTATTTACCAGTGGTTAGTTAAAGGCAAGTGGAGGAAAAAGTTGCTAATATCCTGGAGTTGGACTAACCAGTCATGCAGTAGGTGGTAATAGAATTTTAATAATAAAAAGTATAAACTGTTGCAGAATCCTCCAGTCGGATAGGAATGTCCAGCAAGGATCGGAAGAGCCGCCCCATGCAGCAAGAAGATGAGCTTCGCCTTCAGATGGAGCTCAAACGCTATTTAAAAAGAGAAGCCATGTCTGAAGGACCGTCTGCTGAGCACAGCTTCTATGAGACTGACACGGCAAAAACACCGTCCAGCCATGGTGAGGACCGCTATGCACTACCTAAGGCTTGTGTAATAATCGTATAAAGCAATGGGCAAGGCACAATAATCCATAGAAACCCGTCATCTTTCATTGTTTTGACTAGCGGTGCACTGAAATGATAATTCCGGTGCCGAAACGAAAAATTCAGGCTATACTTGGCCAAAAACCGAAACCTAAATAGACTGTTTAAAAAAAAAAAAAAAGTTTTACTTTTAATGTGGCTGGCGATTTTGCACTGAAGTCAGTGGGACATGATTTTGCATTGAAGTCAATTGAAGGTGATTTTGCATTGGAGTCATTGAGGGGGGACGACAATTTTGCATTGAAGTAAACGGGGGCACAATTTTGCATTGACGTCAATGGGGAGTGATTTTGCATTGAAGTCAATGGGGTGGGGGTGAGATTTTTGCCTTGAAGTCAATGGGGTGAGATTTTTGCCTTGTAGTCAATGGGGTGGGGGCAGTTTTGCATTGAAGTCAATGAGACGCAGCACGCCGTTATCCTTACCTTTTTTATTTTATTCTTATTTATTTATTTTTCTCCCTATTTTTTTTCTTCCTATCAGCAAAACGCTGATAATTTTTAGCGGCCGATATATCGGTGCATCCTTAATTTTGGCTGATAGAAGGTGTCTGTGGTTTCTGTAGGTCACAAAAATCCCAACTGCATCCAAAAGTACTGGAGGGAAGAAGGAGAACTGTAGAACTGTATTTTTAGCTGCTTTGATAGAAAGTTGGGGGGTTTAAGAAAATTCTATATACAGGTCCTTCTCAAAAAATTAGCATATTGTGATAAAGTTCATTATTTTCTGTAATGTACTGATAAACATTAGACTTTCATATATTTTAGATTCATTACACACAACTGAAGTAGTTCAAGCCTTTTCTTGTTTTAATATTGATGATTTTGGCATACAGCTCATGAAAACCCAAAAATCCTATCTCAAAAAATTAGCATATTTCATCCGACCAATAAAAGAAAAGTGTTTTTAATACAAAAAAAGTCAACCTTTAAATAATTATGTTCAGTTATGCACTCAATACTTGGTCGGGAATCCTTTTGCAGAAATGACTGCTTCAATGCGGCGTGGCATGGAGGCAACCAGCCTGTGGCACTGCTGAGGTGTTATGGAGGCCCAGGATGCTTCGATAGCGGCCTTAAGCTCATCCAGAGTGTTGGGTCTTGCGTCTCTCAACTTTCTCTTCCCAATATCCCACAGATTCTCTATGGGGTTCAGGTCAGGAGAGTTGGCAGGCCAATTGAGCACAGTAATACCATGGTCAGTAAACCATTTACCAGTGGTTTTGGCACTGTGAGCAGGTGCCAGGTCGTGCTGAAAAATGAAATCTTCATCTCCCATAAAGCTTTTCAGCAGATGGAAGCATGAAGTGCTCCAAAATCTCCTGATAGCTAGCTGCATTGACCCTGCCCTTGATAAAACACAGTGGACCAACACCAGCAGCTGACATGGCACCCCAGACCATCACTGACTGTGGGTACTTGACACTGGACTTCAGGCATTTTGGCATTTCCCTCTCCCCAGTCTTCCCCAGACTCTGGCACCTTGATTTCCGAATGTACTTTGGACCACTGAGCAACAGTCCAGTGCTGCTTCTCTGTAGCCCAGGTCAGGCGCTTCTGCCGCTGTTTCTGGTTCAAAAGTGGCTTGACCTGGGGAATGCGGCACCTGTAGCCCATTTCCTGCACACGCCTGTTCACGGTGGCTCTGGATGTTTCTACTCCAGACTCAGTCCACTGCTTCCGCAGGTCCTCCAAGGTCTGGAATCGGTCCTTTTCCACAATCTTCTTCAGGGTCCGGTCACCTCTTCTCGTTGTGCAGCGTTTTCTGCCACACTTTTTCCTTCCCACAGACTTCCCACTGAGGTGCCTTGATACAGAACTCTGGGAACAGCCTATTCGTTCAGAAATTTCTTTCTGTGTCTTACCCTCTTGCTTGAGGGTGTCAATGATGGCCTTCTGGACAGCAGTCAGGTCGGCAGTCTTACCCATGATTGCGGTTTTGAGTAATGAACCAGGCTGGGAGTTTTTAAAAGCCTCAGGAATCTTTTGCAGGTGTTTAGAGTTAATTAGTTGATTCAGATGATTAGGTTAATAGCTCGTTTAGAGAACCTTTTCATGATATGCTAATTTTTTGAGATAGGAATTTTGGGTTGTCATGAGCTGTATGCCAAAATCATCAATATTAAAACAAGAAAAGGCTTGAACTACTTCAGTTGTGTGTAATGAATCTAAAATATATGAAAGTCTAATGTTTATCAGTACATTACAGAAAATAATGAACTTTATCACAATATGCTAATTTTTTGAGAAGGACCTGTAGTTGAACAGGATTGTATATAAGACTGCTGTGGGAGATGAACACTGCATATATTGCATCAAAGCCACATTGTTTTTAACCCCTACTGTAATGTTTTTGTATAAAGCTCCTAGATTTTGGAAATGAGATTGCTGTTATGCGCACTTAAAGCAGTAATAAACCCAAAATGTAATATAATACAGTTTACCAATCATTTGATGTGGTGGCTGCATTCGTTTTTTGTTTTTAGTTTTTTTCCCCTTCTGTTTTCACCTGGTAATCTGGCCAGCAACACTCCTCCTGTATCGGAGCGCCCCACTCTGGATGAAGGAGCACAGGGGGCACCTTTGGACAGCAGCATGGTCAGTCGGGGGGGGGGGGGGGCGTAGACGTACTGGCAGATTTGCATACAGTAACAAATTGAAGTCAAACTCCAGCTCATACTTTATAATTTGTTACAGCCAACAGTTTTGTTTATTTTGGGATAAAGGTTTTACATTCATAACATTCATAAATAAAAGCTGATCATTGTACGCACCAGTGGCGTCCCGCCCATTAGGGGTGCCCGGGCGCCGCCCCCTCTATCCATGTCATTCCCTATGAATAGATAGAGCTCATGCTGTGAATTAATCTATCCATGGCTGCCCCTATTAATGCGTCTGGCCCCTTTCAGGATGCCAGGTGCATGAATTACAGCGGCGGGGGTGTTTTTTTTTTTAGCACCTGATTAGAGCTATAAGCTCTAATAGGCTTCAAAATAGGGTGGGCTTGTGGCGCAGAGCATTGTGCCATGAGCCCATTCAGGTGTTACAACAGCAAATTAATATTCTCTATTAAAACACTGATCCTCCAATCTGGTTAATCAGAAGCAGATCTGAGACCCGTTTTCCGATTGGCCAAAAAAAGAAGAGTCCCAATTGGCCGCCAAGGAGGAAACAGAAGCCGCCGCGATGCCCGTGGAGAGCAGGGGAAGGGAAAGTCCCTGCGATGACCAGATGAAAATAAAGAAAAAAATAAAATAGAAAACAAATGCAGCCATCACATCTAAGAATTGGTAATCTGCAATATAAAGAATGTTTGCTTTTGGGTTTAATACCACTTTAAGACATTTTAGACAGTGTATGCGGTTATGCAACCTCTTCCTTTCAGACTTCAGGACAACCAAATCTCAGATCCAAAGGAACTAAATGGAAATAAGTCAGCAAAAGAAAAGTGGAGCTTGTGCTGCTTTTATTTTCCAAGGTTTATCTTTTTGCTTCTTTTCCCTGTTTAGATGAGGAAGTGTTCTTCTCAATGGCGGATATGGACATGTCTCACAGCCTTTCCTCTCTCCCCCCACTTGGTGATCCGCCGACAGTGGATTTAGATTTGTCGCTAAGTAGCACTTACACCACTTCTCCGGTTGGATCCCCTCTTGGAGGTGCTGCAGTACGTATGACTTCATGGGGGGGGGGGGGGGGGGGGTGATTTGATTGGTCCCTGTTTGGATGGGAATTTAAAAAGAGCACCCAGAAGGGAAAGAGACTCGCCCACCTGTTTTTGGTATTTTTGGGGGTTTTTATGTTCCCCAAGCTTTTATCACTTGGATTATTTCTTATTGTTTAAAGATTGTAGAAATGTAGACCTTTTTATATTATATATAATGGAATATTGTAATAGGATTACAGAAAAACTTGCCAACTCAAAAACAAAGTCTAAACTGTTCCAACAATTTGTGTTAAAAACAGAGGTTTTCACTTCGGGGTAAAACAAATCTTAATGGCCAAGCCCAATTTTGTAACTTTGACCCGTGTTGGTAAAACTGTACATATCATCACAACTACTTTGTGCATGCAGGTGGATTATACCGCGTTTGTTTCAGGACAAATTGGGCTTTCATAATGGATATGGATATCTCGCTGATTTTTTTTTTTATTATCAAAGGAAAACTGGGCCAAAATAGTAAAAAAAATAAAGTATTTTTTTTTCTTTTAAATGTAGCTGTATATTTCTTGCTACTACCATAACCTACCACCAAATAACAACCCAAACCAAATTCTCCTGCTCCTGATGAAACCACAGATGTGTATATTCGTTGTATGTACACGCAGTACAGCCCAGCAACCTTTTTTTCTTTTTTTTTTTTTTTATATCCTATCTAAAACACACTGACACTAACACTGATACAAATAAAACAAATAAAGTCCTGTCCAAAAAATACTGACACCGACCTATAACCCTGGCCTTCACCCTGGCCTTGACAGAAACACTAACCCTGGTATTGACCTAGAGCAAATTTTTGATCTAGGTTTTTTTTTTATTATTATTTTTTTTTCTACCAATACTTTTTTTTTAAAAATATTTTTTTTTATCTCTGCAAGGACAGAGAAAGATGCATTGTATCTTTCTCGTATATTTTCAGACAGAAAACACGGGGCGAGCTTTACCGTGACTGATCACTATGGCGATTCTAGTATCAGAACTACTGCATAACACTAACCTGATGTCCTGTAGGGGCTTTTAAAGCATTGCCCATGAAAAAATATAGGGTACTGAAGTTTTTCGCTGTTTCATGTGTGCAGACACGCAAAGCCCCTATAGGTCTTTAGTTTAGTGTTATGCAGGAGTTCTGGTGCTAAAATTATTGAATATTTTTTTTGGGGAGTCCTGTTGAAGTGATCTAGCAGGACTTAATTTTCTGACTAAAGTTCCACTTTAAAGTGTTGTGTTTTTATTGATTTAAAAATAACAAACATGTTATACTTGCCTGCTATGTGCAGTTGGTTTTGCACAGAGCAGCCCAGATCTCCTCTTCTCGGGTCCCTCACCGGTGCTCCTGGCCCCTCCCTCCTGCCGAGTGCCCCCACAGCAAGCAGCTTGCTATGGGGGCACCCGAGCCGAGCTGCGGTGCGTGTCCATTCAGACACTGAGCTGCCACTTAGCCCCGCCCCCCTCTCCACTCATTAGCTCAGTGACTTTGACAGCAGCGGGAGCCAATAGCACCCACTGCTGTGCCTCAGCCAATCAGGAAGGAGAGTCCTGGACAGCCGGGGCTCTCGTGCAACATCGCTGGATTGAGATGGGGCTCAGGTAAGTATTAAGAGGGGCTGAGGGAGCTTTCTGCACATGGAAGTTTTTTTTTTATCTTAATGCATGGAATGCATTAATATAACAAACCACTTCTATGTTTACTGTGACAACTTGGGGGTTGCTTACCACAATGGTAGTGCATAACAGATCTGGTGCAACTCTGCAATCCGCTTCCAGGTTTTATTACCAAAGCTTAATTGAACAAGCTGAAGTTAGAAGCTGATTGGCTACCATGCAGAGCTACACCAGTTTTAGTAAATCTACCCCAGTGAGAGTTTACTAACTGCCAAAAGTGTCTGGTTGGTTGAAGCGGTGATTGTTGCATCACCCGCCTCTCCATCATTTAGTCAGAGGAAGATTTAGGAGTTCTCCCTGACAGAATTCTTAACTTTGTCTAACTTGAAGTCTCTGCCCCTCTTTGAGTGTTTGAGTGTTTCAGCGCCACCTGTGACATTTAAATTTTTCATAATATAAAATAATAAATAAAATGCCGGGATGATGAAAGCCACTCATAGTGGGTACAGCAGATGTGCAAACCTGGAAACTCTGAGATCTCACCAATAGACTCAGACATAAACAGCCAAATGGTTTAAAGGAGAACTAAACCCATTAATAGCAGCGTCCAGCAACGATTGCCACAGGTGATGCTGGCTGTGTAGACGGCTGTCATTATAGTGAGCAGGACCGGCGGCTGCACCTAGCTGCCGAGGGCCAAAGCAGGAAGCTCTGATTCCTGCTGCTAATATTTGCACTGTCCCTAATTGCCAGTGTGAATGAAGCCTACGATGGCAACTTCCTTGGCTGCAAAGGATAGGAGGGTTTAGTTCCACTTTTAAAGCAATAGCCTACTTTTTATTAGTCAAGCAAGTGGCTGCTGCGCTCTGTATGGATGAACTTTTTGTTTATTTACAGGCGACATGGAGCGACTATCAGGAGCATCTGAGAATGGAGGAACCACTTCTACGAGGGGCCTTGTACAAGCCCAGCATAAACCAAAACACTCATAGACGAACCTGTAAGTTGTTATCATTCACTATTGAAATACTGGAATTCACTAAAGATATCATTATGTGCTTGTGCTTGTGAATAACACTGGGGGAGATTTAGGCCAGGTTCACACTGGTACGACAAACGCTCCGACATTGGGAGCTCATGTCGCATGACGTGGTATAATCAATTTTCCCTATGGGAGCCGTCTTAACTGGTCCGACACAAGTCGGTTTGACTTTGAAAATGCTCCCTGTACTTCTTTGGTCCAACTTTGATCCTACTTCAGCCCACTGAATATAACTGAAGTCGGATCAACGTCTTGCCTGATCCGACTTTGGCATGCGACGTGTGCTCTGATGATCTTGAGGGGGAACTCCACGCCAAATAAAAAACAAAAACGGCATGGGTTCCCCCTCTAAGAGCATACCAGACCCTTCGGTCTGGTATGGATTTTAAGGGGAACCCCCTACGCCAAAAAAAGCGTGGGGGTCCCCCCAAAGTCCATACCAGACCCTTATCCTAACACGCAGTCCGGCCGGTTAGGAAAGGGGGTGGGGCGAGCGAGCGCCCCCCTCCTGAACCATACCAGGTTGCATGCCCTCAACATGGGGGGGTTGGGTGCTTTGGGGCAGGGGGGACCTGCGCCCCCCACCCCAAAGAACCTTGTCCCCATGTTGATGAGGACAAGAGCCTCTTCCCGACAACCCTGGCTGTTGGGTGTTGGGGTCTGCGGGCGGGGGACTTATTGGAATCTGGGAGCCCCCTTTAATAAGGGGGTCCCCGAATCACGGCCCCACCACCAAATGTGAATGAGTATGGGATACATTGTACCCCTACCCATTCACCTGGGGGGAAAAAAGTGTTGAAAATAAAACGCACTACACAGGTTTTTAAAGTAATTTATTGGGCAGCTCCTGGGGTCTCCTCTGACTTTTTCTACCCTCTCCGGCTCTTCGCACTATCTTCGATTTTTCTCCCTCTGTCCGGTGTCTTCTGCCGGTTCTCCTCCTCTATCTTCTGCTCTTTTGCTTGCTCTTGCCCGGTCTTCTCCATTGTCTTCTTCCCTCTGCTCTTCTTCCGATGTTGAATCCAGTAATACTCTGTCTCACGCTGCTCTGCACATGCTCAGTTGCTCTCCATTGTTTGGCATTTTTAGGCACTGTGCCAAATTTGTAGAGGCTGATCCGGTGACGGCCTTAAAGTTTTACTAAACCCAGAGCAGTAAAAGAAGTCTGTATATGCAGTAAAGCAGGCTTGTTATATTCACTGTGGAACCTAAGAGGTTAATCCTCGGGCATTGTGTATAAAGGCTGTGTGATCCTGATCCTTCACTTCTTCCACTTTCCCCAACCCATCTATTGCAAAAAAAAAAAAATTTTTGGGGGGGGGGGGGAGGGGAGAGTGTGTATGTGATCAGCACAGGGCCAGTCAGCACTGTCCAGACAGAGGGTCAGGGGTCCTGCAGCCTCATAGGCAATCAAGTAAAATGAAAACTCCTCCTACAAGCTTTAACTAGACACTGATAGAAGTCACAAGACTGCTGATGGGGGGAAAAAGATATTTAG
This sequence comes from Rana muscosa, assembly GCA_029206835.1. Taxonomy (NCBI): domain Eukaryota; kingdom Metazoa; phylum Chordata; class Amphibia; order Anura; family Ranidae; genus Rana; species Rana muscosa. The sequence goes on along the minus strand of CM055126.1, from coordinate 197,641,458 downwards.
CAGTTTATATTTACTAAAATAATTGTATTTCCATGTTCTGTGTACTGTGGGAGACCAGATATTGTGAATGCAGGGTCCTGGGTTTAGTAACACTTGGGCTGGGTTCACACTTGTGCAGTGTGAATTCCAGCTCTCTTATCTCTACAAAAAGATAAGAGAACTGTTCAGCAGATCATCTCTGTTTTAGCTGTGAGTTTGGTGACCTGGGAGAAAGGAGGGGGAGGGGGGAAGTGTAAGTGAGGTGAAGGAGAGAAATCCTGATAAGAACTAAACACATGTGCGAATCAAATAGGTGCCCATAGAAGATAATGGCCCTGAATTCGCACCTGAGCCGCACTGCAATGCCTAGGAAACGCACACGTTTTTTTGGCAATGCGAATGCATCGCACATATGTGAACCAGCCTCATTGACAGCTAGACCCCTTTCACACTGAGGCATTTTTCCTGCGCTTTAGCGCTAAAAAAAAAGCACCTAAAAAATGCCTCCTCTGTCCCAGTGTGAAAGCCTGAGTGCTTTCACACTCGGGCGGTGCACTTGCAGGACGTTAGAAAAAGTCCTACAAGCAGCATCTTTGGGGCGGTTTGCGAGCTCCTCCACCACCGCCCCTGCCCATTGGAATGCATGGGCAGTGCTGCCTAAGCGCTTTAGCAGCGGCGCGACACGGGCGCTTTTAACCACTTCTAGTGGGTTAAAAGCGTCTCGCTCCCGCCCGAATAGCGGCGCTTTGGCGCCGCTAAAACTAGCAGCGCTTTACCACTACCGCCCCCACCGCCCCAGTGTGAAAGGGTTCTTAGCAATCCCAGCATTTCAGGAATGCAACTGTGTTTTGAAACCATTAAATCGATGGACTTGGTTCCACTTTGATTTACTGCTGCTCAGGGGCTTTGAGCTTCAGCAAAATGGCAGCCTCCAGGAAGAAGAAACAGGAGCAATGCTGGAGGCAATTTGCAGCACATAATAATTTTAAAGCGGAGTTCCACTGGAAAATAAAAAATTAAAAGTCAGCAGCTACAAATACTGCAGCTGCTGACTTTTAATATTAGGACACTTAAATGTCCTGGGCGCCCGCGATGTCAGCACCCGAAGCCGATCTGTCCCTCGGCTCTCGGGTGGAGGCGCCACCATCTTCGGTAAAGGGAATCAGTAAGTGAAGCCTACAGCGCATGCGCGATCCCACTGGTCCCTGCTGTCTTCTGGGACCTGTGTGTCTCCCAGAAGACAGTCGGGGGGGACGGAGTAGGCGCCGGACGTGGCGTAGGTCGCCGTGGTGACCTATGCCCAGAAGTGGGAGCAAATACCTGGATTACACAGGTATGTGCTCCCTCCTCCCCCCTTAAAGGTGCCAAATGTGACACCAGAGGGGGGGGGGGGAATTCCGAAAAGCTTAAGTTCCATTGGTGGAACTCCGCTTTTAATGTTGGTAGCATAATTATTAATGTAGAATGCATGTTCCGTGCTAAAGAACATAATTTTTTATCAAGTTGTTATGTGAAAAGTTCCGCATTAAATAAAAATGGAAAGTCACGAGAAAAGGAGGTAGAGTATGGAGAGAAGAAAGGTATGGAGAGAAGAAAGGTATGGAGAGAAGAAAGGTATGGAGAGAAGAAAGGTATGGAGAGAAGAAAGGTATGGAGAGAAGAAAGGTAGGGAGAGAAGAAAGGTAGGGAGAGAAGAAAGGTAGGGAGAGAAGAAAGGTAGGGAGAGAAGAAAGGTAGGGAGAGAAGAAAGGTAGGGAGAGAAGAAAGGTAGGGAGAGAAGAAAGGTAGGGAGAGAAGAAAGGTAGGGAGAGAAGAAAGGTAGGGAGAGAAGAAAGGTAGGGAGAGAAGAAAGGTAGGGAGAGAAGAAAGGTATGGAGAGAAGAAAGGTATGGAGAGAAGAAAGGTAGGGAGAGAAGAAAGAGAAAAGGAGGAGAAAAGGGGGGGCACCTGACTGGGGGGGGGGCGGAGTCTATGATCAACCTAACGGAATTGGCAATTGTGAAAGGCAGTAGTATTTTAGCAGAGTTCGAGAAGTCAATCCAGGTGTACCACAGTTCCAGAAACTTCAGATGGCACCCGTGGAGGCAAGTGGTTAGCACTTCTATCCTCCTAATGTTGTTAAGCTTCGCCACCCACTCCTAATTGTAGGGACGGTAGTAGTTTTCCAGTGCCTGGGAATCAATGCATGGCCAGCCAATACATGAAAATAAAATAGTTCCTTTTATTATTTGCAGTTGACTTGTCTTGGTTGGCTGTGACTTCAATAATAACTACTTGATTTTTGCGATACGGCACTGTGTTATTTTAATGGAGAATTGCGCGGTCAATGCGACGCTGTACCCAAATAAAATGGATGTCCTTTTTTCCCCACCAATAGAGCTTTCTTTTTGTGGTATTTGATCACCTACTAGGTACGTGAGCCTGCGCAGCAGAGCTGCCGTATATGTAAGTTATACGGTCGACAAGAGGTTAAAACGCATGTATGAATATATTGTGTTGTGCATTTTTTCTGTTGTCTGAAAGCTACCTAAAAAAAAAAGGGGGGGAATATCCTTTTTACCTGAACATGCTCTGTTAAATGAATAAAACTACACATGGACTCCTCTATTGCAGCACTACCGGCCCGTTCAGCCTCTGTGGATGAATCTAGACCAGAGCTCGTGTTCAGACTGGCCATAGGCTCGTTATCTGTCTCCGTGCTCCATATAGACCCCCTGCCACCGACAGAGGCCACGTCAAACCCTAACCCGCTGACCCCATTGTCAGTTGGGTTCTTCAGCCGCATAGAGGAGCTACAACCGCAGACCTTCACGCAGAGCGACTTTGCCAGTCTTCGAAATATCTTTGCGGAAGCCTGCACTCATGATCACCTCAGGTACCCATAAGTCTTCTTGTGTTTCTTCTTGGACTATGGCTACAGCAGTACCACTGCTTTAAAAAAAAAAAAAAAAAAAGTAAAAACAATGGGGTAGATTTACTAAAGCTGGAGCACTCAGAATGAATCTGGTGCCGCTGTGCATCGTAGCCAATCGGCTTCTAACTTCAGCTTGTTCAATTAAGCTTTGGCAATAAAACCTGGAAGCTGATTGGTTCCTATGCAGTGAGCCTGATTTTGCACCCTGCAACTTTAGTAAATAAACCCCAATGTGTTTATTAGGCACGGTGACGTGTGGGGGGGGGGGGGAGACAAAAGATGAGCCCTGGTCATGTGACTTGACAAAGTCCTTATGACCAGTCTCTTCTCCAATCTTAGAGCAGTGCTTTTCAACCTTTTTTTAGTCAAGGCACCCTTTAAAATTATGGACAGTCTCGAGGCGCCCTCCCACCTTATGGACAGTCTCGAGGCGCCCTCCCACCTTATGGACAGTCTCGAGGCGCCCTCCCACCTTATGGACAGTCTCGAGGCGCCCTCCCACCTTATGGACAGTCTCGAGGCGCCCTCCCACCTTATGGACAGTCTCGAGGCGCCCTCCCACATTATGGACAGTCTCGAGGCGCCCTCCCACATTATGGACAGTCTCGAGGCGCCCTCCCACATTATGGACAGTCTCGAGGCGCCCTCCAACATTATGGACAGTCTCGAGGCGCCCCATTCTAAAATGTAAAAACTATTATAGTTTTACATAATGCAGCACCATCAATACACGTAGGACACACAACGTTGGAGGTGATTAATTCTTCCAAAGCAAATACTAGTACTGACTAATATTCCAATGTTTGTCTTATCGCTCAGTTTTTCTCCATCACTTAGCTAATGAAACCCCAAAGCTGATGGAGAGAGGCAAGGGAGGGTCAAACAAGGATGATATGCAGGCAACTGACATCCTCCTTATCAACTGATGATGCCATTGGTCATTGGGTGGTTGATGGCTAGAAGGTTGTAATGGTGCACAATAAAAACCTGTGGCTTTGTGTAGCTAAAAGGCAGGTTTCATCCACCCACCAGCTTGTATACAGTTGTAGGGCAATTTTTAGGCATTTTGCCAAGGCACCCCTGAAGAAACCTCAAGGCATCCCAGGGTGCCTGGGCACCCTGGTTGAAAAGGGCTGTCATAGAGTGTTCTCTGTAGTGCTATGTGGACTGTATTTTATTGAATGGCTCAGAAAATGCCAGTGCAGTGTGGCCTGCATACTGTGGTATCTAAGGGAGAGATAATCCACTACAATCCACTTCTGTCTCTTTAGATAACCCATAGTGCTCTGAGAATCAATTGTAGTGAACTGCTTTGTGTGTTTGTTTGTTTTTTGTTTTTTTTTGTTTGTTTTTTTGCAAGTTGCAAAGTAAAGCCACAATGTGCTAGTATGCATCGCATACTAGCACATCATGTTAAACTTGGCTGAAAACTAAGCCCTCCAGCGCCAAGCTGTCACCGCTGAGAGGGCTTTCATCGTCGCTCACTTTTTCTTATGGGTTCACAGACTCCGGCTGTGAGAGTGGCCAGAGGTGCGATGACGTCACTCCTGCACGGCACAGGAATCTGAAGGAACGGCACGGGTGGCTGTTCCTTTTGCATTTACCATAACATCATCGGCTGAATATACAGTAAATATATCCTAAATGGTGAACGTTTAGGAGATATTTACAGTACCTATAGGTAAGCTTTATTATAGGCTTACCTATAGGTTAAAAAATGCCTCTGCCCTGCCAAAGGTAGAAACCGTTCAGGGGAGGCAGAGATCGAAAGGGGGGCAGTGATGTAAGAGAGATGAGGGGGGTGGGGGGCATGACTGGGGCATTGATTGCCACGGGCACTGTGATATAAAGGGGACTGCACTGTAAAGGGATTGTAATTGTAGCAATTATGATTACAGTGCCCCTTTACAGTGCAGTCCCCTTTACATTACAGTTAAACCCCCCCCCATCCCTCGGTCTGTGGGGAAAAATGACTGCCACGAGAATGGTCACTGGTGCCAAAAAGGTTAAGGACTCTTGCATTTAATGCATCCACCACAATTTAGGACAGCTAATCTCCAATATATTATATTTATGATTTTTGGGTTTGAATAGACTTTGAAGATGGATGGTAGTGGTTAATTTAACAGCATTATAGCCAAAACATAAATAAATCTATAATATGCATATGCTTTAAACTAATTGCTGTCTTTATCTCTTGAAAGATTCCTAGGGACTCAAATAAAAATCTCCCATGAACAGCGCCAGAGGTCCGGTGCTCGGAGTTTCAGCACTGACGTGTGTATTGGGCAGACTGAGCTCCTAGAGTGCCTTTTCCCCAGTGATTCACAGTCTGTTCCTCCTCACTATACAGAGGTAACATGGATGGATGTGTCCTTTTTTTGCTGATTAGAGGTCAATGTATTGTAAATTCAGTAAAGCAGATTCTATACTGAAAATATAAACAATACTATTACTAACCACCTTCTAAAAATGCTAGCAGTCTTGCTGATCTTTACTTCTAGTCAATGACCAGAAACAAGCGTGCAGAAAAGGAGGTTTTAACATCAATCTGACTTTGCTGGTTTAAAAGCTATTGTATCTAGAGAGAACCAGGCAACTAGCATTTTCAGAAAGAGGTTGGCAATGCCAGACTATATATTTCCATCTGTACAGGTTTCCTATAACAGCTTGTACCTTTTTTTTTTTTCTTTTTGTGAAGCTGCTAAAATTTGACTTAGAAAAAGATGTGGACAGCAGATCATCTCCATGCATTCATCTGCATTATAAGCATTTAGAGACCAGAGGAGCTCAGGTGAGTTGATACATTTATTTTTTGCTGTGGTGGACACTGCTGGTACTACCGTTTCTATGAATGGAGGAGACAGACCATTCAGTCATCCGCCCGTCCTCCATTCATTGATCGGCTTTCATTATCAGAAGCTATAGTATTGACTTCTATAAATGAAGGAACTAGGTGGAAAGGGTGGGCATAAACTGGCACGGTTGATGAGATTTGTTAATTTGCACACAAAAAAAAGTATTACTCTTTCGTCCATGGACCGACACAGTTTCTCTATTGACAAAGTGGGTATTATCCGTTAATTAGGAGTGACTAGGCAGAAAAACTTGTAAAAAGTGTTGCATCACACCTTCTACAGTACCGCCCATTGGTCCGGGGAAAAAAGATATATATATATATATATATATATATATATATATTTTGCTACATTTGTTGTTTCCTGCGATCTTCGATCAACTGCCGACTGGGTGACAGGCTGGATCCTCGATCCTTGTAGTCTCCCCAGTTTCGGCCATCGAGCGTGTGCCGACCCTAGCTACGCGCTGGGTTTTCCACGATATGCCCGTCGCTTCACGGGTGGCCGGTGAGCCTACGCTCCAGGGCCTGCATCGGACCGCTCAGCTTCGGCTGACCTTACGGCCGAGTCGCAGCAGCCTGGCTGGTGAGCTTACGCTCCAAGGCTTGCATCGGACCGCTCAGCTTCGGCTGACCTTACGGCCGAGTCGCAGCAGCCTGTCCGGTGAGCGTCATGCTCCAGGGCATACATATGATCGTCCCTTCTGGGTCCAATCACAGCATGCCTGGCCAACAGTCACCTTCCGTGCGCGGACGATGATCTGTTTGGAATGTCTTCCAGCAGAATACATGCAGGATAGGTAAGTAAAACTCCCCTGCCTCGGCTGGGTGATTTAGCTGGACATTCCTGGAGAGATCAAGTAAGTGGTTGTGGCCCCTTTCTTCCCTCTCTCACTGCCTTTCCCTCCTCCCTGGGCTTCTAGCTAAAGGTTGCTGGGGGTCACCTAGGGGGTCTCACTGGAGCGGGGCTGGCTGTAACTAACATTTAAAAGAAATGTCATTTTTGCTTACCTGTGTTTCTGTGTCTCCATGCTGTCGGCGGCCATTTTGAGGTGGTCCATGCCAAGTTTGGCCTCTTGTAACTGCCTGGCGGCCATCTTCCTGTGGTTCGGCCACACCCACTGGCCCCTATCAGGTGATCGGCGGCCATGTTGGTCCACCCTGTATGCAGATATTGCCGTTCGGCGGCCATCTTTTTGTGGGCTATGGCTGCCTGAACTCTATCTTCTGTCGGCGGCCATTTTCTTAGAGTCCACATTATCTTCCATACAGACGTTTTTGGCAACCATTTTGCGAGAGCCTCCGGCCTCTAGGGTGCATTACACTGGCGTGAAAATTCACACAGGAAGTGCTGATAAAAGAAGCAGACTGACACAGCAGCAAGGGGACAGCATCACAGGCGCAGCATAGCAGTACCTATCCAGGGTGGTGAGTCCTCTGGGTAACCCAGCATCTCTGCAGCGACAGACTTTTTGGGGCTTCTCTGGATGACATCATCAAGGATGCCACAGGAGGTAAAAGCACTTTGCTTCCCCAAACTAGCAAGGGTAGGGGACCACGCCAAGGGCAAGGGCCCTCCTTTACTGCACGTAAGCGTTTTTTTCGCCCCCTTAAGGCGACAGGGAAAAGACCCCAGGCCGATAAAGCGCCTGTCCAAGGACAAAAGCGTCCTTGGTCCCGCAGACCCAACAAGCCTGCGGACAAATCTGCGTCCACATGAAGGTCCGCCCCCACCCAGCTCTCGGGTGGGGGGACGTCTTCGCAAATTCGCGACTCAGTGGACTGCTCTAGTCTCCGACAGGTGGGTTTGCGAAGTAATCTCCTCAGGCTACAATATAGAATTTCTCTCTTGTCCACCGGACAGATTCATCACCTCCAATCTCCAGCTACTACCGACCCGTCGGGAGGCCCTGTATGGGGCGGTCCAGGGTCTACTGGAACGCGGGGTAGTTATTCCAGAACAGGAACGGGGTCAGGGTTTTTACTCAAATCTGTTCATTGTGCCAAAGAAGGAGGGGGTTCGTCCAATCTTGGATCTCAGAGCCCTCAATTGCTTTGTGAAGGTACAAAGATTTCGGATGGAGTCGGTTCGATCCGTAGTCACGGCTCTCCATCCGGGGGACTTTCTGGCCTCCTTGGACATCAAGGATGCATACCTGCATGTCCCCATATACTCCAGACACCAGAGGTTTCTGCGATTTGCTATCGGGAAGAACCACTACCAGTTTGTGGCCCTCCCGTTTGGCCTTGCCTCAGCACCCAGGACGTTCACCAAGGTGCTCGCTCCGATTCTGGCACTTCTAAGACAGCGGGGTATCGCTATCACAGGTTACTTGGACGACCTTCTGCTGAAGGCCCCTTCAAGCTCAGAATTAGAGGTAAGCGTGTCCATTACCTGTCAGACTCTTCGAGACTGTGGTTGGATACTAAACACGCAAAAGTCAGTATTGGTGCCCACTCAACGCCTAGTGTACCTGGGGTTGATTCTGGATTCCTCAGAGGCAAAGGTATTCCTCCCTGTGGAGAAGTTGCAGACCCTCCGGGCTGCAGTACGGCAGCTGACTTCCAGGAATTGGTCGTCACTCCGTTTTTGCATGCGAGTGTTGGGCCTCATGGTAGCCTCCTTCAAGGCGGTCCCATATGCTCAATACCACACTCGAGTGTTACAGAAGGAAGTTCTGTCCAGATGGAACAGATGCCCTTCATCTCTGGATTATCAAATCCGAGTGAGCCACCTAGTCAGGAGATCCCTGGTATGGTGGCTGACAGCACCGGCTCTAATGGCCGGGAAGTCATTTCTTCCGGTTTACTGGATAGTGATCACGACGGACGCCAGCCTTACAGGTTGGGGGGGAGTCTGGGGTGTCCAGTCGGCGCAAGGTCGCTGGACCCCAGAGGAAGCCCTCCTGCCGATCAATGTCCTGGAGATCCGGGCGATCAAGCTGTGCCTCTTCAAATGGTCTCAGAGACTGCAAGGGCGTCCAGTCAGGATCCAGTCAGACAACGCCACAGCAGTGGCATATGTCAATCATCAAGGAGGAACAAGAAGCTCAGCTGCAGCATCGGAGATCGCTCGCATCCTGAAGTGGGCAGAGAGGAGCGTACCGGCACTGTCGGCCGTGTACATTCCGGGTGTGGAAAACTGGCAGGCGGACTACCTGAGCCGCCAGATGCTGGACCAGGGAAAATGGTCCTTACACCCGGAGGTGTTCCAACTCCTCTGCCAAAGATGGGGCACACCAGACGTAGATCTTCTGGCTTCCCGACTCAATCGGAAGGTATTGAGGTTTGTGGCCCGGTCAAGAGACCCATGGGCAGACGCAACGGACGCGTTGGTAGCATCGTGGGGTCAGTATCGGCTAATCTATGCCTTCCCTCCCTTAAGGCTTCTTCCTCTTCTGCTCCGCAGAGTGGAGGCAGAGGGAATTCCAATGATCCTAATCGCTCCAGATTGGCCTCAGCGTCCTTGGTACGCCGATCTAGTACGTCTGGTTGCAGACGTCCCCTGGCGCCTACCACTACGGAAGGACCTGCTATCGCAAGGTCCCATATTCCATCCTGCTTTACAGTCATTGGCTTTAACGGCATGGCTGTTGAGAACCAGGTACTGAGAGACCGGGGCCTGTCAGACTCAGTAATCTCTACTATGAGAAGTGCTCGGAAACCGTCCTCTAGGAAGGTCTATCACCGCACTTGGAGGGCCTACATCTCCATGTGTGAGGAAATGAAATGGCATCCAGCATGGGGTAGACCAAAGGCTTGCCCTAAGTACGATTAAGGGACAGATATCTGCCCTGGCTGTCTTTTTTTCAGCGACCCCTGGCGACTCACTCGCTCGTGAGTACATTTGTGCAGGGGGTTCGACATGTGGCCCCTCCGGTCCGCCCCCCGTTACCTCCGTGGGACTTGAACCTGGTCCTCTCGGTGCTTCAGACGGCACCGTTTGAGAATATTAGAGATATTCCCCTGTTGACACTTTCTCAGAAAGTGGTCTTTTTGGTGGCTGTTACGTCAGTTAGACGAGTCTCTGAGCTGGCAGCCTTGTCCTGCAAGGCTCCCTATTTGATTTTCCACAAGGATAAGGTGGTGCTGCGGCCGCAGCCTTCCTTTCTTCCGAAAGTCGTTTCGGCTTTTCATCTCAACGTTGTACTTCCATCCTTGTGTCCTCAGCCGTCGAATCCTAAGGAGTCGGCGTTGCATTCCTTGGACGTTGTCCGAGCTTTGAGAGTATACATATCTGCTACTTCCCTGTTCCGGAAGTCAGACTCACTGTTTGTTTCGGTGGCTGGTCCCAAGAAGGGCCAAGCAGTCTCATCGGCCACCATCTCTAGGTGGATCCGACAGATAGTAATCCAGGCTTACGCCTTAAAGGGTCAGGCGCCCCCCTTTCCTGTCACGGCGCATTCGACCAGGGCAATAGGTGCCTCTTGGGCTTTCCGACATCAAGCGTCTGTTTCCCAACTATGTAAAGCGGCGACTTGGTCGTCCGCTCACACTTTCACAAAATTCTACAAAGTTGATGTAGGTGCATCTTCGGATGCCTCTTTCGGCCGCAAGGTTTTGCAGGCGGCTGTTTAGAGTTGCAACTCCTCCGTTGGAGGAATGCTGTTTTGTGTTTTGGGGTGAAGTTTGTTTTTATGCTGTTACCACCCCTCGTTTTTTCTCTGACACTGCTTTGGGACGTCCCACTTTGTCAATAGAGAAGCTGTGTCGGTCCATGGACGAAAGAGTAAATAGGATTTTTTACTCACCGTAAAATCCTTTTCTCTGAGTCCATGGACCGACACAGCACCCACCCCTCCTTTTAAGTTTGTACTGCTTTTTGACGAACTGATCTGCGATGTGCAGACTGAGAGGGTATACCCAGAGGGTCCGCCCCCTGGGCGGTACTGTAGAAGGTGTGATGCAACACTTTTTACAAGTTTTTCTGCCTAGTCACTCCTAATTAACGGATAATACCCACTTTGTCAATAGAGAAGCTGTGTCGGTCCATGGACTCAGAGAAAAGGATTTTACGGTGAGTAAAAAATCCTATTTTTTCCTAACCAATTAATTCAAGACCATGTTGCAAAAACGAATACACCCCAATGAAAATCTTAGGAGAAAAGCTAAATTTTAGACAACAAAATCCTAATTAACAAGAATTCAACTACAGGTGAGTCTAATAATTCATTAAACAGGTGTCCAGCAGACAGTTGATTATAAAAGGGAGTTACTTAACAAAGAAAACTCCTCCCATTTCATGCTGTCCGCAATGGCACCACATGGAAGAGAAATGTCACAAGGCCTGAGAAAGGAAAATTATTTCTTTACACAAGAAAGGTGAAGGCTACAAGAAGATCAGCAAAGCTTTTCTTATCAGTCTGAATACTGGAGCAAAAGTGATACAAAAATTTAACAAAGATGGAACTGCAACCATCTTACAGAGACGTCCAGGCCGTCCACAGTGTCAGTCAGTAGGGCAGTGGACGGTATCAGTCGTTTTTTTATTTTTATTATTTTATTTTTGTATTACTTTTTACAATTTGTACCATATTGTTTTTTGTTTTTTTTACAATCCTCTTTAAGAGCCCTGTTGGTGGGCTTTGGTGAAATATCATGGGTCTAAACAGACCCCTGATGTCTCACATTTGAAATGGAGAAAGGGACTGAGGAGGGAGATATCACAGTCTCTTTTTTTCTGCAGCCTCGGCTTCAATGAACAGTGAATAAATCACTCAATGTATTCATTCAGAAAAGGATGAGGGCCAGTAAATTAGGCACCCATCCCCCCCCCCCCATCCCTCTTCATCCTGGAAACCATCCCCGCAGCAGCCAGCAGGAGTGGAGGGCAAGCTGGCAGAACTGCAGAGGGGGGGGGGGTTGGAGACTAGGGGAGCAAACAGTAATGTAGCAGTAATACTGCTATAGGGCGACCTGCAAATGGTTAAGATGGTTCGAAGACCATTTATATTTCATTGGCAGATGCATTTGACCCGCAGTTGGCATTCTGGCATGCATTTGACCTGCTTCTAGCTGCCTTTTGTATTTCCATAGACATGTATGGGGGGGAAGAACGTTAGGACATAAACTGTCAACATAGGCCCTTATAGTAACCTCCTTGTAAGCCTAACAATAACCCGAACGCCATCCCTTCATGTATCCCTCACATCTTTACCTCTCACACTAACCCTTCCGGTAACGCCAGCCCTGGTCTTTTGTGATGCCAACCCCTTTTTTGATAACTCGCCCTCCCCTTTGCTGTGGTCTACTGCATCAAAAAATAACATTTCTGTTCCAAAAGGCACCAGTGCAAATTTTATTGTTCCACTGTACAAGGTACAAAAAAAATTAAAAATCTCTGCTTTGCATTGCACAGTAGACAACATATTTAGGGAGTCATACATTGAATATTCTAAGAGACTTGAGGAATCCATCTTGTAAGGCATATGTGGACCATTATCACTTCCTGATGTGGACTGTAACACATCTGCTCAATTAAGTAAGATACATGTCCCCATCTCAACCAAGATTCTTAAACTGGACATAGGACCAATGTGTCCATAATCTAAGGCAGGTTCCCAATCCAAGGCCCTGGCGTATGTTTCACCCGCTGGGAAGAATCGGCTCCCCATCCAACTATCGGGAGAGCCAGGTTCCTCCTGTAGCACGAGTGTCTCCCTCCATAGCCCAAGTAGGCAATGGTCCACCGAGGGTGAGTGAGAGAAACCACATAACAAATAAAACAAAAATTGTAACCTAATAATTAGTAATTTTTAAAAGATGGTGAGGGTGAAACAAAGTGTAGAGGAGAGGACAGAGAAGGGACCCATCATTTGGAAATAAATCTAGTTTGTGAGCGTCCTGGGGTCTAATTCATTTTAATGACTTCTATGCACTGATTCTTTTTTTTTTTTTTTTTTCTTTTTAGGGCAGTTCTGGACGACTTGGTTCAGTTCCACAGAGATCCGAGCTTCAGGTCCAATTGACTTCCGCCTCGTGTGAGCTGGATATTACTATTGTAGATAGACTGAACTCCTTGCTCCAGCCACAGAAACTGGGCACCGTGGAAATGATGACGTCCCATCTGTTCACCTCGTACAACAAACACATCAGTTTGGTCAGTTTTGTGTATTCTAACCTTGAGGAACATAATCTAAAGATGAGGTTTTGGTTTAATTTAATATAGCAGTGTTCTGTAGTTTTACAAGCTTATTTTCATGGGCTGTTTGCCTTATTTTCTTCTCAGCACAAGGACTTTCCAGAGGTGCTCTTGGATGATTCCCGTTCTCCAGTAAACACTCGGACCTCTGTGCTGGTGTCTGCTCCCTATCTCCACCTTGCGGTGCGTTTCCCCATTCCTGACCTACGATCAGACCAGGAGCGGGGTCCTTGGTTCAAGAAATCTCTGCAGAAAGAGATCCTTCATCTGAGGTTCTCCGACGCTGAATTTAAGACAGAGGTTCTAGGTGGTTCTTCCCCAGAACAATTGAAACTGGAGTTTATTTTTAAAGAGCTAGCAGGTATGTGAAGTACACTACATCACCCCATGAATGTATAAGTTCAGACAACTACAGTATATACAACATGCTATAAGGCCCAACCCCATGAAGATAAGAAGTCCAAATGCTTGTTTAGTCTAGGGGCAGAGGATTGGGGTGTTAATACCTGCCTTACTCCTTGCTCCAGCAGGCCCCCTCCATAGCTGTGATTGGTCCACCTGCTCTTCAAGCTGCCGCCAGCTCCATGCGCATTTCAGTCTCAACCCCTATAGTACACAATGACGTTGAGTGGACCTTCGGGCAGAGGAAAAGAGCGCTGGAGCCAGACGGAGCTAGGAATCAGGCAGTGAAAAGGCTGTTTTACAATCTCCTAGACATAAAGCGCAATTAACCCTTGTAGTGTGGGGGGGGGACTGCAAGGTGGATTTTTTTTTCCGCCTAGCATAGCAGTCAGGAATGGCCATTTGTAAGAATCTGAATCCCCACTCTTAAAGTGGAACTTCACCCAAAAAGGGAAGTTCCGCTTTTCCTACTCCCCTCCCCTCCTTTTCAACTTTTGGGACTTTAAAGTCTATAAGACACACCCACTCTTCCTCCTCACTGACTAAGATTGACAGCAGCGGAAGCCAATGATCCTACTGTTGTATCTAATGCGGAGAGAGAGACCTGATAGAGCCACTGCTCTCATGCACATCGCTGGATCGAGATCGGGCTCAGGTAAGTATTAGGGGAGCTGCACGCTGAAGATTTTTTACCTTTATGCATAGAATGCATGAAGGTAGAAAACCTTCAGCCTTTACAACCAATTTAATGAAATCCACTTTAATTATGTGATCATCCCCAATTGTACACAGCCAGCATGCAAGAAGTGAAGATAATATTCTTTCTGCATTTTGTGATTTTCTGCAGGTGCCTTCCAGGAAGAAAGTGATGGGCCAGAAATCCAGTTCCTAAGGGTAGTTAAGAAAAGCAATGATTCAGATGGAGACATGACAACATCCGACAATTTTGATTGGCCAAGGTTTGTCGATTTCGTTTTACACCTAGCACAAGGCAGAAGCGCTGACTTTTTCCCCTGCTGCAGATGAGCTCATCTCATTTCTCCGTCGCTCTTCTCTTTTTTATCACCACATTCTTGCTCTGTAGCACAGCAGATTGTCTTTTTGTGCTGCCTTTTCCTCTCCCAGTCTTAGCTTTGTAGTACAGGAACTGCCGGAGGATGATACCAAGTCAAATTCAGAAGATAACCCTGCTTGCATTAAAAAAAAAACCTTTTTTAATGATGCATTAGTGATTACAGAGTTGTAATCATTTGTGTCTTTTACATCTGCCTGGGGGTTTAGATTTAAGGTAAAGGAAGGGGAGGTAAAGTGTCAGGATCTAATTTCCGTTTAAAAGTTAGTCCGCACCAGGTAACATGTTTAGGATCAGAGTCAGGATTTGTAGGGAGGGTTAAATATTAATAACTTGTTTTAGGGATTAGGTTAAAGGAGTTGTGAAGGCAGAAGGTTTTTTAATTTTAATGCATTCCATGCATTAGGATAAAAAGCCTTTTGTGTGTAGCAGCCTACCCTGCCCCCCCTAATACTTACCTGAGCCCCATCTGTGTCCAGCGATGTTCATGAGTCCCTGGGGCATCCAAGACTCCCGTCCTGATTGGCTGAGACACAGCAGTGGCACCATTGGCTCCCTTGGCTTTGATTGACAGCCGATCAGGAAAGAGAGGGGGTGGGGCCAAACGGCAGCTCCATGTCTGAATGGACACACAGAGCTGAAGCTCTGCTCAGGTGTCCCCGTAGCAAACTGCTTGCTGAGGAGGTATTTGACAGGAGGGAGTGGCTAGGAGCACAGAAGAGAGACCAGAGAAGAGGAGGATCTGGGCTGCTCTGTGCAAATCCATTACACAGAGCAGGTAAGTAGAACATGTTTTTTTTTTAAAAACGAGACTTTACATTGCCTTTAAAAATGAATAGTTAAGTTAGGGGTAGTAGTAAACGCCACGTTATGACATTATGAAATATGTGCCGTTTAAAAGATATTCACATTAGTAGTGGCTGGTCATTGCCATGCGCACTGTGCTCTGAATGGATGGCGCACTGTGCTGTAACCAGGACTCCCGTGCGGGAGTGACGTCATCGCTGCCTGGACATTCAAACGGTTAGAGAGCGGGAATCCGGAAGAGTATGCTGTGCCTACAGTACTAACACATTATGACTTAAACCGCCCGGGGCCCAGATTCTTTTTTTTTTTTTTTACATTTCTACTGCTTTAACTGTTAGAGACACTTCTGGAACTTCCAAAAAAAAGATTCTAGCACTGGGCTTCTGGTGCTTAGAGATGACTACAGATTTGGACCCTTTTGAGCCTCTAGCAGCAGCATGGCCTGCTGTAGATATTGTTAAATTCTAGATGTTGACTGTATATTAATGTGTGATGTGTTCTCTAACTTTCCCTCAAGGATTGTACTAAAAATCAATCCTGTAGCCATGCATTCTATTTTGGAGCGAGTAGCTGCAGAGGAGGATGATGATGGGCATTTTCACGAAGATGAGGAAGGGACCTCCCACTCACTAAAAGATGTCTGCGACTTCAAACGCCCTGAACCCTCGCCTTTCTCCTCCCGGAGGGTCATGTTTGAGAATGAAGAGGTATGGTATAGAGTCAGGGTAGTGCATTACACAGAGATGGCAACTGATACAACAATAAGGGGAAAGAGTTCCCAGCTCTGAACACTTGTGCCTATTATGATGAGATCCCACCATCACTGCTGGATTTAGTTAGTTTTTTTTTTGTAAAATCTTTTTATTGAAGTTTTTATAGACACACACATTTTGCCCACACATAGGCACAACATCTGCCCACGTAGGGGCCGTTACCCTGTGTCGGCAACATACCGACACAGGGCCACAAATAACACATACACTTTAACTTAACTTACACTGTAACCCCAGACTGGGGGAGAGGGTCCATTCAAGATAAGTCATGCTCAAAGTGATATCAATAGAGGATGGTAGCCTGAAAAAATTGTTTGGGTTAAGAAAATGATAACCTAGTGATACGTTACAAGTTTAGGCATTGGTCACTATTCACTTGCCGTGTTTCTGTCCTCTAGCCAACAACTCCACACCTTTTCAAATTTGTGCGGACAACCTCTGGACAAGTAAGTGGCTTTATATAGGGGCAAACTGGCATTAACTAATCTTTTCCAGAATTTAACAGAGGGGGGAGACGGTTGTTTCCAGTTCATCGTAATGGCTTTGCGCGCATAGTATAGTAGCAGGGATATGAGTGTTTTCCTGGCTCTGATCATTGGCAGTTGATCAACTAGTCCTAGCAAACAGTATATAGGTTCATATGGGACGCAAGTCCCAGTGGCCTTAGTGATCACCCGTAGCACTTCATTCCAATAGTGTATGATTGCTGGGCAAGCCCAGAAAATGTGGAAGAAACCCCCTGGTTGGTAGGAGCAACGCCAGCACTCCGGAGAATGCTCCGGCGACATCTGGTGAAGCCTGTGAGGTGTGTAGTGAGCTCTGTGTACAATTTTATATTGGACTAATTTATCCCTCGCTGAGACCAGCGGGGAGAAGGGAAAATCCCAAACCTCCCGCCAGTCGTCGTCGTCCAGCCCCGGTATGTCCTCCACCCATTTCCTGCGAAGGGAAGACAGCTCGGGGATAGCAGCAACCAGCAGGGATCCATAGATCTGAGATGTAGGCTTCTCCAGGTCTTTCACCCGGATGGTAGATTCTAGCTCGGAGTATGCCAGTTCAACTGGCCTGCTCAAAAATTGGCACCTGTAGGCATGTGCAATTTGGAGATATCTAAAGTGGGCTCGTTCAGGCACGTTAAATTTGGCGCATAATGTGTGAAAGGGGGTGAGATCTCCGTTGGTGATGATATGTTTGAGGGTCAGTATTTTGGATTTGGCCCAGGCCTGCGGATCTGGGATAGTGTGGAATTGCGATAGGTTAGGATTCAGCCACAAGGGGGTGTGAGGAGACCAAGAGTTCGGCCGGGGTGTCCTCAGCGCCTCACCCGCCTTCCATGCCCGCATAGTGGTACGCATCGAAGGGGTGAGATTGTGAGGCGCTTTAGGCCCCCTGAACAGCAGCCCCTCCAGTGCCTCCAAGGACCCCACTATGGCTGCCTCCAGCACCGTTGCAGAGTTGGTCAGGTCCGGTCGTAACCACCAATGGGCAGTCACAAGCTGAGTGGCTAAATAATACTTGTAACAATCAGGGAGGGCCAGGCCTCCACTGTCCACAGGCCTGGTCAAGGTGGAATATTTGAATCTAGGCGGCCTGGACCCCCAAATAAAGGAGAGGAAGAGTTGCCTGAGGGAATTAAAGAAAACTTTAGTCAGCCAGTGAGGGGAGTTCCGAAAAATGTATGTGAGTTTAGGGAGGACTTTCATCTTGAGCAAGTTAATACGCCCAATGAGCGAAAGGGGGAGTTTACTCCACGCCTTAAGTTTGGCTTTAATGGCTACCAAGACAGGGTCGAGATTGAGCCGCACAAAGTCCCCACTCTCTCTTGAGACAACAATTCCCAAATAGGTGAACTGCTCAACCCATTGAAGCGGGAGAGAGGAGGGTGAGGAGGACCTGGCCCCCGCATCCACTGGAAACAACTGCGACTTGTGCCAGTTCACTCTCAGCCCCGTGAAGGCGGCGAAGGCATCCATTATACTAAGTGCGCCCCACAGAGAGTCACCAGCGTCATTCAAGAACAGGAGCATATCGTCCGCGTAAAGAGCCACCCTCTCCTCCAGCCAGCCCACCCTAAGACCACGGACCTCGGCCGAGCTCCTAAGGGCTTCAGCAATAGGCTCCACGGCCAGGGCGAACAGAGCCGGGGAGAGAGGGCATCCCTGTCTGGTGCCCCTCTGCAGGGGGAACGGAGGAGACAGGGAGCCATTCAGCCTAATGCATGCCGTGGGACCAGTGTAAAGTGTGCGTATCCAACCTATGAATTTTAACGGGAACCCCATTCTTCTAAGCACCTCCCATAGATAGACCCATTCCACTGTGTCGAATGCCTTCTCTATATCTAAGGTGGCAATGGTTCTAGTGCCTTGGTTAGTATGAGGAGCATGAATATTAGTGAATAATCTGCGTATGTTAATGTCTGTAGATCTACCGGGCATAAAGCCCGTTTGGTCAGAGTCAATCAGGGATTTTATTACTACGTTAAGTCTAGTGGCCAATAGCTTGGTCAAGATTTTAAGGTCACAGTTGAGAAGTGCAATTGGCCTGTAAGAGGCGCATAACTTAGGGTCTCTATGAGGCTTTGGAATGAGAACTACGTGGGCCTCTCTCATAGAGGGCGGTAAGGAGTCTTGGTTCAAGCAAGTTTGAAACATCTGAGCTAGTTTGGGGGCAAGCAATTCTGTGTGGGCCCTGTAGTACTCAATGGGCAGGCCGTCCGGCCCTGGGGTTTTACCTGCCGGAAAAGACTTAATGGCCAATGTGACCTCTTCTGGAGTGATTTCCGAGACAAGGAGTTGCCTCTCCGTGTCAGAGAGCCATCCCAGGGCGAGCGTGTCTAGTAGGGAGATCATAGGTGTAGGGTCAAACCCGTCAGGAAGTGAAGAGACATACAAGGAGGTGTAAAATGTGGTGAACGCAGCCAGAATATCCTCCTGAGAGGTGACTAAAGCGCCATCTGTCGTGAGGATCTCCGGTATAACCACTGAGGGCCTGTCCTGCTGCGTTAGCAGCGCTAGTAGTTTGCTGTTTTTGTCTCCATGTTCAAAGTATTCCTGTCTGCTACTTTGTATACCAAGCCTAGTGGTATCTGAAACATGGAGATGTAGTTCTCGCTTAAGCGATGAAAGGTGCTCAAAATTGGAGACCGTTGGCGAGGCTGAATACCGATTCAGTGCCTCGTCCACCCTACGCTGCAGGTCAGACACCCCGTCTCCTAGTTCCGCCTTCACCGCCGCCACAGCCGAGATGTACTGACCCCTGCTGTGAGCCTTGGAGGCATCCCAGGTCATCTCCAGAGAAGCCGACCCCGCATTGTGTGCCCAATATTCCCCCAGGGGAGAGAGAACCTTGTCTTGTACAGCATCATTGTTGATCCAATGGGGTTGTAACCTCCAAAGGGTATTGTTCCGCGACCTGGTGGTCCTAATGGTCAATTTAAGTGGGTGATGGTCAGAGAGGCCAGAGGGAAGGTAACATGCCTCCTGAATGTTAGCCAGCATGGTGGAATTGGCAAAAGCCAGATCAATGCGGGAGGAGGTTCGAAATGTGGTCGAAAAGCATGAATACGTTCTATCATGGGGATGAAGCCACCTCCACGCCTCCTGGAACTCCGTGGCCTGAGCCCACGTTCCGAGATCAGAACTAAAATTGGACTGGGGGGAAGGCCTGTCCAGGTCACGGGACAGTGTAGCATTAAAATCTCCCATGAACAGAACCCGTGCTGGGCAATGCGGAGCCAGCCTCTCATAGAGAGTGTACAAAGTCTGTATCTGACTCGGGGGAGGCAGATAAACATTCACAATAACATACTTTTTGTTATATACACTTAGCACAACCATAACAAATTTTCCCTGGGGGTCCAGATGAACATCATGAATCACACACGGTATACGTTTGCTAATCAGGATAGACACCCCACGAGAATACGAAGAGTAGGTCGCATGAAGCGCCCTCTGTACCCAGGGCTTCTTCAGAGCCAGAACCTTGCTACCGGTTAGGATTTAGTTAGTTTATAAGGAGCTGCAACACACAAAGGTGGGTGGGAACACCCAAAACTCCCAGATTGACAGAAAGATTTGGTGACTCACTGCTGCGTAAACTCATCAGACCACCCAGCCCCACATATAACCAACATATCACTCTTGTTTAAAGCGGAACCAAACCCTTCTACCATTTTTCAGCCATGGAAGCTGCCATCTTGGCTTCTGTTTGATCTGCAACTGCCATGATGCACATGTGATCAGTTATGACACCAGACATTTGGTGGTTTGACACTGGGGAGAAACACTGATCGGCTCTGTGAAAACTCAATCAACTTTGGATTGAATGTTCCTTTTCTTATTCCTTCATCTTCAAGTAGAAAAATGTTGGACTTTAGTGTGTATTTATATTGTAATTTATCTGCCGTTCTGCTTTTTAGATGGTGATGCCTGGAGACACCATAGAAATGACAGAGTTCCAGGAAAAAGCAATTAGCAATTCCCACTACGTTCTTGAACTGACCTTGCCTAGTGTTTATTTGATGCTACCAAACAAAGTCTTCTATGAGAAATTATATAACAGGTAAGTAAAATGTGCAGGTGCTTAGGCACAGGCTGCCTGGAAAGTTGGGCTGTATATGGTATTCTCATGGTTGTGTGTGTGCTTTATTTGCCTCTTCATTTGTCTCTTCATTTGTCTTCTGCATGTTCTGGAAGTTTAGCATGGGGGTGAGTTGGTCCTATCTATGTAACTCAAGTTTTGATGGGAAAGAAACAAATTAATTAGGCAATATAGTATATTCATTGCAGGCATTTTAGAAAACTCAGTTGTAGATTTATACCTTTGTTTGTTGGGAACAAACAACTATTAGTTTTATTTTTCCGACTGATTTTCTGAATGGAAGGATCTGCCTTTGTTATAAGCAACTGAACAATCTCTGTGTTGTAAGCAGAAAACTGCAGTGTCTGCAACCCTTAGAACTGATTGAGCCTTAAAGTGGTTGTAAACCCTTACAGACCACTTGTACCTACAGGTTAGCCTATATTAAGGCTTACCTGTAGGTACTGGAAATATCTCCTAAACCAGCACAGTTTACCATATACGCTGGCGCAGAAGTCATCAGTGCTTGCACACTATAGAAAGTGCGTTTCTATAGGGCCCGTACCCGTCGGCTCCTGCGCGCAATCGAGGGAGTGACGTCACGCAACTCTGGCCAGTCACAGAGCCAGAGTCCGCGGCTCCAGAAGGAAGAGGGGTGAAGATGGATACTTCCACCAGCGGGGACATTGCTGGCTTCGTTTACAGGTAAGTGGCACATAATGGGCTAGTGTGCGGTGCATACTAGCCCATTATGCTTTTAGTTTGCAGGGCAATAAAGAAGAAGTAAAATCCATCAGGGTTTACTTCCTCTTTAAGTCAGCCATACATGGATTGTAATTCAGCTACTTCAGCAGGGAGCGGCTGAATTTCAATCAATGTATTGGGCACCCTGGTTGGGTCAATCCATTGTCTGTTTGTTTTTTTTTGCAACGATTAGTGTCCTTGGCTCTAAGCTGGCAACACGAGTCATTGTGTTCTACCGCCAGACAGAACACAATAGTGCCGGGGGAGGGATTTCCTCATCAATTCTGACTGTGTTCGTGTTGGAATCAAGCGATTTTCTTTCCTTCCACCCGTCATGGAAAGAAAGAAAATTGCAATGTATGGCCTGCTTTAGGAAGTATTGCTCCAAAGATTAAAGTTATATTGCAGGGGATCAACAGAGATAGGAAGGAACACTGCTCACTGTCCACCAATGCATGAATATGTGAATGAGTGTGGCCTCAGCCAGTGCCACTCCAGCCACGCCCTCTAACATGTTTCGGCCCACACACTGGGGTTTGGTCGCTTTTTGGTGGCAGGAGCCGCACTGGCTGAGGCCACGCTCAATCACATAGTCATGCATTGGGTCGGTGAGCGATGATCCTTTGTTTCTCTATTGATGCTTCTACACCCCTGAATGGTGCATAGGCGCCTGCTCCCTTCCCTGCAATCAGCTAGGAGGTCTTTGTCTCAGCTTGGAGCAGCACTGCAAGATATACGTGGATCACTGTTGCAGGGGGATGCCTGGATTTTGACTTGTATCTCGGTGCAGACTTCTAGGAAAATTTGGGGTGAGCCAATCACACAAGCAGGAAATTACATTTCAGTGACATTCTGTACACCGCTTGAACACACCCAGACTGCCATATTTCAAGGAGAAGACATTTTGTTTTTTGACATTCTTAGTAGATGAAGATAGCAGTTGAAGAATGAAATAAAAATGTAATTTTTAATATCATTAAATTACAAAATTGTTTGTGTATACTATATGGCTGAAAGTTTGTTGACCATCATTCCAAATCCATGTAGATTATTGCGGAGCTGGCCCTCCCTTTGTGGCTATGATAGTCAACACACAAAGCATTCCACGAGATTGTGAAGTGTATCTGGGGGAATTGGTGCTTTTTCAGGGGGAGTTTGTGCCTTTTCAGCCAAAAGAGTATTTCTGAGGTCAGATGTTGATGTTGGATGAGAAGATCTGGCTCGCAAGTGGCTAATTCATTCCAGTAGGGTTGGGGTCATGGCTCTGTGCAGTTCCTCCACACCAAACTCTGCAAAGTCTTTATGTAGCTGGCTTCATGCTGGGACAGACTAGGATCTTTCCCAAATTACCCAAGTTATCACAAGGTTAAAACCGCACAATGGTCTAAATGCATTTGTATGAAGCATTAATCGCACCCTTCGATGGAAACACCCGAACACAACAGCTTGGAGGGCTGTTCACATACTTTTGTCCAAATAATGTATGTTTTATTAATTTTGTGTATTCCAGGATAAGTAATGACTTGCTGCTCTGGGAGCCCACTGCTCCTTCACCAGTGGAAACTTTTGAAAACTTGTCCTATGGAATAGGCCTGTCTGTCGCCAGCCAGCTGATTAACACCTTCAGTAAAGACTCCAACAGTGCGTTTAAATCCACTCTTCATTATGGTGAGTGCAGGTGCCACTGCAGGTTATGAATGATTTTTGTGGCTTTCTCTTCACTTTCTGTCTAGTTGATGGGTGTTAGACAAAACAGGGGTGTCTGGGTGTCTGGCGCGCAGAAGCGAACCCATACGTAGGTCGCGGCCATACTTGTGAACGGTGTTCAAACCACACATGTGAGGTATCGCCGCGAACGTTAGGGCGAGAGCAAAAATTCTAGCACAAGACCTCTGTAAGACCCCTTTCACACATGTGGACCTTATCGTAATTTTATCAGTTCAATCACGTCAAAACGCATGAAGTTTTAATCCGTTTTTCATCCGTTTTTTTTTTTACATCCACTACCAATGCAAAAACAGATGAAAAACTGACCATTTGTCAGTTTACATCCATTTTTCATCTGATCCGTTTTTTAACGGACGAAAAATAGAGCTTTGATCAGTTTTAAAAAAATTGATGATGACGGATGCAGATGTAAACTAATGTAAATGGGTGATCATTGATGTCCATCTTTCATCTGTCAAGGGATGGATGAAGAAGGGACAGCATGTGTGAAAGGGGCGTAACTCTAAACTAGTAACCTGTAAAAATGTTTAACGTTTAGCCTATGGACATTTTTAAGTACTGAAGTTTGGCGCCATTCCACGAGCGTGTGAAATTTTTAAGCAGAGCAGGAATAGCAAGGATGCATTTCTAGCTATGACTAAACACTAGATATAGTGTGAAACGCATCAGCTGTCCGAGTTTTGTTTGCTGTGGGCTTGTAATGCTGTCCTAATTTTAATAAAGGCAACTATTGTTCAAGAGTGCGGCTGTCCAGAAATACATCCTTGCTATTCCTGCTCTGCTGATTGCATTGTCTGCACCTGAGATCTCTGTGGGGTGGATCACCACCAAGGTTCCTACCTGTAGCGGCTATCTTCCTTTCTCCTGAAATTTTTAAGCGTGACATGTTGGGTATCTATTTACTTGCGTAGCATCTTTCATATTATACAAAACATTGGGGTAAATATTGTGTTTTGTTTATTTTTATTCATAAAAGTGTTTGTTTCCTTTTCCCCCCCAAAAAAATCGCATTTGAAAAATTGTAAAGCAAATGCCGTGTGACATAAAAAATGGCAACAACCGCCATTTTATTCCCTAAGGTCTCTGCTAAAAAAATATATATGTTTGAGGGTTCTGAGTGATTTTCTAGCAAAAGAAAATTATGATTTTTACATGTAAGAGAGAAGTGTCAGAAATGGCTTGGGTGGCAAGTGGTTAACTAGCAATGGCTTTATCTCCACAGAAGATGACAGTGGTTCAGAAGAGGAGACCTTGCAGTATGAATATATCCTGGATTCAAACTATCACTGTCGCAGAAGAAAGAAACTGGAGTGTCAAAGTAAACACTCACAGAGTTTCCTGTCTGTCCTGGTTAACATTAACCATGGGCTGGTCTCCGTGTATACAGATGTTAAGGTAACATAGTGACCGTGCTTTGATTTTTGGTGCAACATGTTTTGGGGACACTGTACAGCTCATAACTATTGTGGGCAACATGATTACTCTGAGTTACCTTACAAAATTATAGCACTAAAGCTGGCCATAGATGGATTGATATTCAGCAGGGCCTGGCCGAATTGCGATCATCTATGGCTGTTCCCGTTCATAGTGGAGGAATTCTGGGATCCACCTTGAATTTTTCATTCAGTCCGCTGGCTGAATGAAAAAAAAAAAAAAAATGAGCCAGGTATGGTCGGTGTATTACTGAGGGGTAAAAATATTAAGTTAGTGTAATGGCAGTACATAAGGCACAGTAAGGTAGCAGATCTTGCATTGCTTGATCCAGTCAGCCTTGTGACCATGCCAAATAAGTATGCAAATCTGCACTATTGCAACTTTTAGGAGACAGGACGTTTTTACTGCCGCTCTTGGGGGTACCTGGCGTTTTTTTCCCTGCTTCCAAATGCCCCTCTATGTATGTGTCCATACACACATAGACTTTTAGCTGCTTTTCGAGGCAGGGGAAAAAAAAAACACATTCAGTGCATCCAGGAGAAGCAGCATTTTGTCAGAAAAAAGCTCTCCGCTGGTAAACGCGTCTAAATGCGTGTTAACGCCGGGTGGGTTTAGCAATTGAACGTTAATCTATTTCAATGGCTAGAATAAATTCTTATTCTGGCCAGAAAAATAACGCCCAAGCGCTTGACACCTGTAAACGCGCCTAAATACTTGTAAAAGCCTTAGACACTTTTACAAATGTCAGGCGTTTTTTTTTTCTGCCAAAACGCTGCTTTCAGGAGGAAAGACTTCTGGGAGAGTTTTCAAAACCTTGTTTGTACATAAGACTTTAAAAGAAGGAGCCGAGGGAAAGTAAAGCCCTCTGCATAACTTTCAGGCTTGTGCAGGAATGGTGTCACATAACTAGAAAGAGTGACCTCTCTACTACAGTGAGGTCAAAGCCACTTTAGTAGCTTATCTTTTTATTCCAGATTTTTCTCTTTCCAACAGGTGGGGACCAGGGTCAGGCAATAGGAGAAAACGGCCTTGCGTTTCATTTTAAACACTGACACTTAGGGGTTTATTTATGAAAGATTTGCTTTGCAAATGTCTTAACATTCATGCAAGCGTAACAACTGCCGATATTGTGTGTAATAGTTTCCTTGCTGCTTTCAGCTGGGGTACCCTCTGGCAAGGCACCTTGTCCCCATATTGATGAGAACAAGGGCCTCTTAACTACAACCCTGGCCTAGTGGCTGTGGGGGTCTGTGGGTGGGGGGGGCTTATTAGAATCTAAAATTATTTAAAAAATAAGGGTGCCACTGGATTTACCCCTTCCCCACATGAATGCATAAGGGGTACCCCTACTAATTTTTTTTAAATACCCTACTATGTAAATTAACTGTCAGTCACATTGTCCAGCAATGCAGATCCACATCAATCACAATCCCTGACACCCGCCGAATAAAAAAAAAAAAGCTATCTGACATGGCGGAACCCGTCGACCTGGCTCCAGCTGCATATCTTCTCCTGGTGTCTGCCGCCGCAATATAAGCAAAGGGGCAGGCCTCCGGGTGACATCATTGACCTTATTTGATCAATGAGAGATTGTGGTCTGGCATGGTTCAGTGCCTGTGTCCGATCCAGTGCCTGGGTCATCAAGCCTAAGCGCTTTAACATGGTTTAAACCTACATGGTCTAAACCTATATGAGTACGAACCTAAAGAAATGTAGGAATTGTATAATGCTGTTAGGAAGTTGATCAGAACACAGCTGTGCAGTGGTTATTATAACTAAAGGTTATTGTGGAAGACTAGACTAGAAGACTTAATGGCTCCATCAAGGCTTTAGCTCTTGTATTGATGATGACATATAAATGTTAACACTGATCTACAATTAATTAATTGAAAGTATTTGGTTAAGTAACTAGTGAAGGAACCTCCCATCAACTTGGCGTCAAACTCTGGCAATTCCCTATACACTCCAACTTTGATAGGCAAAACTGGGAGCCAATCAGTTGTGCTGTATGCAGATGTATTGGCCATAAGTATACTGATAGAGAGAACAGAGTGAGAAGAGGGATGACTTTATCAGTCTGCAGCAATTTTCTCAATGTCCAATGAACAGTCTGAAGGTTGGGAGAGAGGACACTACTGTATTCCTTGTCTGTAACTGGTGTCCTCTGCCTGGCTACTGTACTGTGTGAGAGGGCTGTGAAAATTAGCTTTTCTTGTTCATACATCACGGGACACAGAGCAGCATAGTCATTACTATGTGGGTTATATAGAATTACCTTCAGGTGCTGGCACTGGCAACTTCCAAAACAGGAAGTACCCTCCCCTATATAAGCCCCTCCCATCCGGGAGTACCTCAGTTTTTTGCCAGTGTCTAAGGTGTTGGCCAAGGTTAACATGTATTCATCTGGGCTTGTGTACAGGTTCTCTGGGCCTTAGCAAGCTATTCCGGATCCGACCAAAAAAGCTTCATAGCTAAACGGTCGGTACCCGGGCCTTGCAGAGAAGAGCAGGGTTTTGCCTGTAATGCCTCTCTTAGGAGGGCTGGACCCTGGGATCCAGAGCTCTGGTCATACCCAAAACCAAGAGGCTATCTGTGCAGGGTGCTATACAGGTCCAGGGGAGTGGAATCCTTGGGAACCCGGTCCCTGAAGGTCTAGTACAATGCCTGCCGTGAGAGGTGAAGTTTGGGCTTCTGTGGACCAAACAAAGTCCTGCGGCGGGGAAAAGGTAAGTGGGGGCCCCTCAGGAACTTGGTTCTATTGAGGGGACCCCCAAGCCTAATATGTCGTTCTGCCTGTTGCCTAAAGGGTATTCCCGCTAATAGCTGTATATGCCTAAGAAATCCTAGAAATGTTTTTTCATAAGGGAAGTTTTAAAAAAACTGTAAACCTGGAAATGTTTTTTCATAAAGGAGGTTTTAAAAAAAAAAAAAAAAAAGACAAAGGTGCGGTACCTGTGTTTGTCCACTAGAGGCCGCTGTGGAACGTCTTTTTTCTTGGGACTATTCCTTCCATGGTGAAAGTCCAGGCAGATGAGTGAGCTCTCTATCAGGGAAGCTGCATTCCTCTGTCATGCTGCCAAGTAGTTTCCTTCCATCCCCGAGTCCTGGTGAAACAGGGACCCTGGCTCCTCTCCCTACATGGCGCCAAGAGCGCACACGTGCACGCACATATGCTTTCCTTTTATAAGGTTTAGCTTCAAAAAAGGGGGCGGAGCCTGGCGGATGACGCGCTCTGTGCGCCCAGCGCTTCTGCGCATGTGCGGGCGTCCCAGCAAGATAAAAGGACTCAGTCCACGCTGCTTGCTATGGACACAGAGCATGAAAAGGAGCTGGTAGCATGGTATAGGGGCTTACAGCGGGCGGTTGATACAGGCATCCCCAGAAAGACGCATTAGTAGACACCCACTGATGTACATAGCAGCAAATTGCATTAGACTATTTCAGTAAGGGGTGTATTGCGGCTGGAATACCTCAGCTTTGAACTAAGGAATATGCCGCCTAAAAAACTCCGAGATATACCTCTCAGGAAGTGTAGGGGGTCTCCATCGAGCTCTGAGGATCTGGAGCAGTCATCTGCACCCTCCTCCCCTGAGAAATCAGAGGTTAATACCCATAAGGAACCCCCGGGAGTGCCAGGTACTGCGGCTGTCCTCAGTCCACCTGCTCCTGCATATATAACAGAGGAGGTTTTTTCCTCAACTCTGGAGGGATTGGAGCAGAGATTGGCAGCATTGATCGCTTCTTCTCTACAGGAAAGAAAGCGCGCCAGATCTCCATCACCTCCATTAGAGTGCCTGTTGGCAGAGCAACAGTCCCAGGAAGGGACCGACCTACCTGAAGGGGATCAGGAGGAGGTTAGCTCTGTTTTTGAGGAATCGACAGTAGATGAACCATTTTCAGCATCGCAGACTGAAAGATTGTGGGTCCAGACCCTAACTGACATGGTTCGATCTGCATTTAAAATGCCTCTTGTTGAACCATCAACTACTGCTGTCTCCTCATTGGGGTCGCTAAAAG
Organism: Rana muscosa; assembly: GCA_029206835.1. Taxonomy (NCBI): domain Eukaryota; kingdom Metazoa; phylum Chordata; class Amphibia; order Anura; family Ranidae; genus Rana; species Rana muscosa. Next base: position 197,613,012 of record CM055126.1, on the reverse strand, counting down.
CTCCCCAGGTTAATTGCTCCTTTCCAATACATCCATTATTGGAAGGACTTATATACCAGGACTGGGAACATCCTGATAAACTATTTGTTCCGTCTAAAAGGTTTCCGGTGATCTATCCCATGGAGGAAAAGTTCACCCAGAGATGGAATGTTCCTACGGTGGATGCAGCCATCTCTTCTGTGAACAAATCACTGACATGTCCAGTAGATAATGTTCAAATGTTCAAAGATCCAGTGGATAAAAAATTGGAATCTTTATTAAAATCTGCTTTTCTTTCTCGTACATCACGGGACACAGAGCGACATAGTCATTACTAATGGGTTATATAGTTACCGTCAGGTGCTGGCACTGGCAACTTCCAAAACCGGAAGTACCCTCCCCTATATAAGCCCCTCCCATCCGGGAGCACCTCAGTTTTTTGCCAGTGTCTAAGGTGTTGGCCAAGAAGAAACATGTGTTTTTCACTGAGCTTGCGTACAGGTTCTTTTGGGCCTCAGTAAGCTATTCCGGATCCGACCAAAAAAGCTTCATAGCTAAACGGTCGGTACCCGGGCCTTGCAGAGAAGAGCAAGGTTCTGCCTGTAATGCTTCTCTTAGGAGAGCTGGACCCTGGGATCCAGAGCTCTGGTCATACCCACGACCAAGATGTTTTCTGTGCAGGGTGCTATACAGGTCCAGGGGAGTGGAATCCTTGGGAACCCGGTCCCTGAAGGTTTGATTACAATGCCTGCCGTGATAGGTGAAGTTTGGGCTTTTGTGGACCAAACAAAGTCCTGCGGCGGGGAACAGGTAAGTGGGGGCCCCCAGGAACTTGGTTCTATTGGGGGACCCCCAAGCCTAATTTGTCTTTCTGTCTGTTACCTAACGGTATTCCCGCTAATATCTGTGCATGCCTGTAACTACTAAAAAAAATGTAATAATTTTTAATGGTGGTCAAGAAAAAAAAAAAAAAAAAAAAAAAAAGAATGTTTTTTTTATATATGTTTAGTATATTAAACTGCGGTACCTGTGTTTGTCCACTAGAGGCCGCTGTGGAATGTTTTTCTTGTCATATGGACTAGTTTCTTCTCAGAGAGCAAAGTCCAGGCAGCTGGTGAGTTCTCCTACAGGAAACTGTTTCCTCTGCCATGTTGCAGTGTTCGTCTATCCCCCGGCCTGCGGCAAAGGGGGCCCTGGCTCCTGTCCCTGGTTTCCATGTTTGAAAATTAGCGCCGAGGCGCACGTGGCCGCGCGCGTGCGCGTGCACGCGCCTCTATATATAGAGGTGGCCGGAAAAAGGGGCGGGGCCTGGGGGATGACGCTCTGTGCGCGCCGCAGCGCTTCTGCGCATGTGCGGGCGTCCCAGCAGGTTTTTAAAAAGCCACATTATTGCAGTAAGCTGGCTATGAAGTACAGAGACAGAGCTGGCAACATTTAAAGGCATACAGCAAGCGGTTGATACAGACATCCCCTAGAAAGGCACATTAGTAGACACCAACTGTTTATTATAGCAGCATTTATGCTAGACTATTATCAGTAACTGGTGTATTTTCGGCTGGAATACCTCAGCTTTGTGGCTTAGGAATATGCCGTCTAAAAACTCCGGGACTAGAAATTCCAGGAGGAATAGGGGGTCTCCATCGGGCTCTGAGGATCTTGGGCATGCTTTGGCTGCACCAGTCTCCCCTGAAGAATCAGAGGTTAGTGACCGTAGGGCACCCCCAGGAGTACCTGGTACTGTGGCTGTCCCCAGTTCACCTGCTCCTGTGTATGTAACAGAGGAGGTTTTTTCCTCAGCTCTGGGAGGGCTGGAAGAGAGATTGTCAGCACTAATTGCTGCTTCCCTGTCACAGGAGAAAAGCGCTCGATCTCCGTCTCCTCCCTCAGAGTGCCTGTTAACAGAGCAACAGTCCCATACAGAGAACGACCTACCTGAGGGGGATCAGGATGAGGTTGATTCAGTTGTAGAGGAATCAACAGTGGAGGAGCCGTTCTCAGCATCACATGCTGAGAGGTTATGGGTGCAGTCCCTGACTAATATGGTCCGATCAGCATTTAAAATGCCACTTGCGGAGCCATCCTCCTCTTCTGTCTCCTCGTTGGGGTCGCTAAAAGCTCCCCAGACTGTTTGTTCTTTTCCGATCCATCCTTTACTGGAGGGGCTCATTTACCAGGATTGGGAGCATCCTGACAAAATATTTACTCCCCCCAAGAGATTTCCGGTGGTCTATCCTATGGAGGATAAGTTCGTCAGAAAATGGAAGGTCCCTACAGTGGACGCAGCCATCTCTTGTGTGAATAAATCACTGACATGTCCGGTGGAAAATGTCCAAATGTTCAAGGACCCAATAGATAAAAAATTGGAGTCCTTATTGAAATCTGCTTTTTCTACAGCAGGATTGGTGACACAACCAGCAGTGGCAGCTATAGGGGTCTGCCAAGCAGTGAAGGATCAGTTGAAACAGGTCTTAAGGGACGTGCCAGATCAGCAGGCTCTTGCTCTAGCTGATCTACCTAGAGCCTTATGCTTTGCGGTGGACGCTATAAAGGATTCAATCCATCAGGCCTCCCGCCTTACGCTGTCTGTAGTACATATGCGCAGGCTTCTATGGCTCAAAAACTGGTCTGCTGAAGCTCCCTGTAAAAAATTGCTGGTCAGCTTCCCATTCCATGGGGAGCGCTTATTCGGGGAAGACCTGGACAAGTATATCCAGAGAATTTCCAGCGGTAAAAGTACACTCTTGCCGGTCAAAAATAGAGTTAGAGGTCCCTCTTTTAAGAGGCCGGCTTCTCCAGTCCCTAGGACATCGGCTGTGAAACAGTTCCGACGGCCTCCCCGGTCAAATCCCGGAGGTAAAAATCAGGGACAGTTGCAGGGTAACAAGAAGCCCTGGAGCAGGAGAGGTACAAAACCTCCCCCAAAGTCAAATGCATGAAGGGTTGCCCCCACCCAATCGGGTGGGGGGAAGACTTCAGTTGTTCACAGAAACCTGGCGGGACACGATCCGAGACAGATGGGTGCTCTCCGCAGTAAATCTGGGATACAAATTGGAGTTAAAAAACTCCCCTCCTTCCCGCTTTATAAGGTCGAACGTGCCAAGGGATCCCCAGAAGAGAGGATCCCTCCTGTTGGCACTGGAACAATTATTGCTTCAAGCAGTAATTATAGAGGTCCCCCTGGAAGAATGGGGGTTCGGGTTTTACTCAAACCTCTTTACAGTTCCGAAGCCAAACGGGGACGTGAGGCCCATATTAAATCTAAAAGGGCTAAACAAATTCCTACATATCAGGACTTTCCGGATGGAGTCGATCCGATCGGTGGCCACTGCCCTACAAGGGGAGGAATGGTTAGCCTCGATCGACATCAAAGATGCTTATTTGCACATCCCCATCTTTCCAGCCCACCAAAAATTTCTACGCTTTGCGATAGAAGGGCGCCATTTTCAGTTCAGAGCCTTACCCTTCGGTCTGGCCACAGCACCAAGAGTGTTCACAAAAATTCTGGCCCCATTATTGGCCAATCTAAGAACACGAGGTGTAACGATAATGGCATATCTAGACGACTTGTTGCTGATAGACCACTCAGTGGAAAAACTAGAAGTGGTTGTTCACGAGACAATCAAGTATCTGGAATATCACGGTTGGATTATCAACCGAGACAAGTCAGCCCTAAAACCAGTCAAAAGTCTGGAATACTTGGGGCTAAGGCTGGATTCAGACCAGAGAAAAATTTTCTTGCCTCGAGAAAAGGGGTCGTCTTTGAGAGATTTGATCCACTTAGTGGGTTCAAAAAGACAGCCATCCATACGCCTGTGCATGAGGCTGCTGGGAAAAATGGTGGCATCATTCGAAGCAGTACCCTACGGTCAATTCCATTCAAGGAAGTTGCAAAGGGCCATACTGTCAGCCTGGAACAAAAAAGTTCAGGCTCTGGACGTACCAATGTCCTTGTCCCCTTCCGTTCGCAGAAGCCTCCGTTGGTGGTTGGTTCCCCGGAATCTGGAAAGAGGGAAATCCTTCAGTCCGATTTCTTGGAAGGTGGTCACTACAGATGCCAGCCTTTTAGGCTGGGGAGCAGTACTGGAGCAATGGTCTCTCCAGGGCAGATGGTCGGATGCGGAAAAGGCCCTGCCCATCAATCTCTTAGAGATACGAGCAGCCCGGTATGCCCTAGTAGCATGGACATCCAAACTCCAAGGGTCCCCTGTCAGAGTTCAGTCAGACAATGCCACAGCAGTGGCATATATCAATCGTCAGGGGGGCACCAGGAGTCGTGCAGCCCAAAGGGAAGTAAATTACATCCTGAGATGGGCAGAAAGATATGTCCCAGCCATATCTGCGGTATTCATTCCAGGGGTGGAGAATTGGAAGGCGGACTTTCTAAGTCGCCAACAATTATGCCCAGGGGAATGGTCCCTTCATCCCGAGGTTTTCCGGACAATATGTCAGCGGTGGGGAACACCGGATGTAGATCTGCTAGCATCCAGGTTCAACACGAAAGTGGACAGGTTTGTCTCTTGGACAAGGGGTCCCCTAGCGTGCGGCTCGGATGCCCTAGTGTTCCCTTGGGATCAGTTCAAGCTGATATATGCATTCCCACCGCCACAATTGTTACCTCGATTACTCCGCAGAATCAGGGTAGAAAAGAAACCAGTGATTCTGGTGGCTCCAGCGTGGCCCCGAAGAGCATGGTACGCGGAGATTGTAAAAATGTCTGTGGGGAGTCCTTGGACCCTCCCACATCGTCCGGACCTGCTTTCGCAGGGACCGATATACCACCCTTCCTTACCAGCCCTAGGTTTGACGGCCTGGCTATTGAAGCCCACATTCTAAAAAGGAGAGGGCTCTCTAATGCTGTGGTGTCTACCATGATCAATGCCAGGAAACCGGTATCCAGGCAGATCTACTATAGAATCTGGAAGGCGTACATCGCCTGGTGTGAGGCCAGGAAATGGCATCCACGTAAATATGTAATAGGTAGAATTCTGGACTTCCTACAATGGGCTGTAGATAGGAAGCTTGCCTTGAGTACTATCAAAGGTCAGATTTCGGCCTTGTCAATATTTTTTCAAAGGCCCTTGGCTTCGCATTCACTAGTCAAAGCCTTTATACAAGGAGTGATGCGTATTAGTCCTCCGGTTAATATTCCCATATGTCCATGGGATCTAAACTTGGTTCTGTCGGTTCTACAGAAACAACCATTTGAATCATTACAGCATATTTCCTTAGTACTTCTCACCAGGAAATTGATTTTTCTAGTAGCCATTTGTTCGGCTAAAAGAGTATCGGAATTAGCAGCTATGTCCTGTAAGGAGCCATATCTGGTTATCCATAAGGACAGAGTAGTGTTACGTCCTCATCCAGCCTTTCTTCCTAAGGTGGTATCGAGTTTTCATTTGAACCAAGATGTGGTTCTTCCTTCTTTTTTCCCCAAGCCTACTTCGGTAGAGGAAAAGTTATTGCATTCTTTGGATGTAGTAAGAGCAGTTAAAGCTTATCTAAAAGCCACTGCTCAGATTCGCAGAACGGATACTTTGTTTATTCTGCCGGAAGGCCCCAGAAAGGGTCAGGCAGCGTCAAAATCTACTTTAGCCAAGTGGATTCGACAGGTCATAATACAAGCCTATAGCTTGAGAAGTAGACCGCCTCCGTTCAAAGTTAGGGCGCACTCCACGAGAGCAGTTGGAACTTCATGGGCAGTGCATCACCAGGCCTCCCTGGCTCAAGTCTGTAAGGCCGCAACATGGTCTTCAGTACACACGTTTACTAGGTTCTACCAGGTGGACGTTAGAAGTCAGGAGGATGTCGCCTTTGGGCGCAGTGTGTTGCAGGCCGCAAAAGATCCTCATGTCTGATAGCGCTCAGCTTATATATGGTGTATCCCCCCCCTCATTTGGCATTGCTTTAGGACATCCCATTAGTAATGACTATGTCGCTCTGTGTCCCGTGATGTACGAGAAAGAAAATAGGATTTTTATAACAGCTTACCTGTAAAATCCTTTTCTTGGAGTACATCACGGGACACAGAGCTCCCGCCCCTCTTTGGGGACACTTATTGCTTTGCTACAAAACTGAGGTGCTCCCGGATGGGAGGGGCTTATATAGGGGAGGGTACTTCCGGTTTTGGAAGTTGCCAGTGCCAGCACCTGACGGTAACTATATAACCCATTAGTAATGACTATGTCGCTCTGTGTCCCGTGATGTACTCCAAGAAAAGGATTTTACAGGTAAGCTGTTATAAAAATCCTATTTTTCCACAGCAGGGGCTGTTACACAGCCAGCAGTGGCAGCTATTGGGGTCTGCCAAGCTTTAAAGGATCAAATGAAAATGGTCCTGAGGGATTTGCCAGACCAGCAGGCCCAGGCTCTGGCTGATCTGCCTAGAGCATTATGCTTTGCGGTTGACGCCATCAAGGATTCTATCCATCAGGCCTCCCGCCTCACGCTGTCTTTGGTACATATGCGTAGGCTTCTGTGGCTCAAAAACTGGTCTGCTGAAGCTCCCTGTAAGAAGCTCTTAGTTGGCTTCCCATTTCATGGGGAACGCCTTTTTGGCGAAGACCTGGATAAGTATATCCAGAAGATTTCCAGTGGTAAAAGTACTCTCTTACCGAGTAAAAAGAGGTCTAGGGGTCCATCTTTTAAGAGGACTACCTCTCCTATCCCTGCGACGTCTGCTACTAAGCAGTTCCGACGGCCTCCTCGGTCAAACTCAGGAGGTAAAAATCAGGGACAGCCACAGGGTAATAAAAAGCCCTGGATCCGAAGAGGTACTAAACCAGCCTCCAAGTCAAGCCTATGAAGGGCTGCCCCCACTCAAACGGGTGGGGGGAAGACTTCAGTTGTTCGCAGAGACCTGGCGGGAGACGATCAAAGACAGATGGGTGCTCTCCGCAGTAACTCTGGGATACAAGTTGGAGTTAAAAGAGTCTCCTCCGTCCCATTTTATGTGGTCAGGCATGCCAAGAGACCCTCTGAAAAGAGGGTCTCTCCTATTGGCGTTAGAACAACTATTGCTCCAAGGAGTAATTATGGAGGTTCCTATGGAAGAGTGGGGGTTGGGTTTCTACTCAAACCTTTTCACAGTCCCGAAGCCAAACGGGGACATAAGACCCATATTGGACCTAAAGAGTCTAAACAAATTTCTAAACGTCCGGTCTTTCCGGATGGAGTCGATCCGATCGGTCACCGCTGCCCTACAAGGGGAGGAATGGTTAGCCTTGATCGACATCAAAGATGCTTACTTGCATGTTCCCATCTTTCCAGGTCATCAAAAATTCCTACGCTTTGCAGTAGAAGGGCGCCATTTTCAGTTCAGAGCCTTACCATTCGGTCTGGCCACAGCACCACGAGTGTTCACAAAAATTCTGGCCCCACTGTTGGCCGATCTAAGAACACGGGGTGTAACGATAATGGCATACCTAGACGACCTGTTGTTGATGGACCACTCAGTTGCCAAGCTAGAAGTGGTAATTGTCGATACAATCAAGTATCTAGAGTCTCACGGTTGGGTCATCAACCTGGACAAGTCAGCCCTACAGCCAGTGAAAAACCTGGTATATCTAGGGCTACGGCTGGATTCAGACCAGAGGAAGATTTTCTTACCTCTAGACAAGGTATCCTCTTTGAGGGCCTTGGTCCGTCTGCTTTGTGCAAAAAGACAGCCGTCCATACGCCTGTGCATGAGGCTGCTAGGAAAGATGGTAGCATCATTCGAAGCTGTACCATACGCCCAATTCCACTCAAGGAATTTACAAAGGGCCATATTGTCAGCCTGGAACGGAAAAGTTCAGGCTCTAGACTTCCCGATGGCTTTGTCCCCTTCCGTTCGGAAGAGTCTCTGCTGGTGGTTGATCCCCCAGAATCTCCAGAAGGGAAAACCCTTCAGCCCGATATCTTGGAAGGTGGTCACTACAGATGCCAGCCTTATAGGCTGGGGGGCAGTACTGGAGCAATGGTCTCTCCAGGGCAGATGGTCAAATGTAGTAAAAACCCTGCCCATCAATCTCTTAGAGATACGAGCAGCCCGGTACGCCCTAGTAGCCTGGACATCCAGACTCCAAGGGTCCCCTGTCAGAATTCAATCAGACAATGCCACAGCAGTGGCATATATCAATCATCAGGGAGGCACCAGGAGTCGTGCAGCCCAGAGGGAAGTAAGTCACATCCTGGAATGGGCAGAAAAGCATGTCCCATGTATATCAGCTGTCTTCATTCCAGGGGTGGAGAATTGGAAGGCGGACTTTCTGAGTCGCCAACAGTTATGCCCAGGGGAATGGTCCCTTCATCCCGAGGTCTTCCGAGCAATATGTCAGCGGTGGGGAACACCGGATGTAGATCTGCTAGCATCCAGATTCAACGCAAAGGTGGACAGATTTGTCTCCCGGACAAGGGATCCCCTCGCTTGTGGCTCGGATGCTCTGGTGTTCCCTTGGGATCAGTTCAGACTGATATATGCATTCCCTCCGCTACAATTGTTGCCTCGACTCCTTCGCAGAGTCAGGTTGGAGAAGAAGCCGGTGATCCTGGTGGCTCCAGCGTGGCCCCGAAGGGCCTGGTACGCGGAGATCATCAAAATGTCTGTGGGGAGTCCTTGGACCCTTCCACGTCGTCCGGACCTGCTTTCGCAAGGACCGATATACCACCCTTCCTTACTAACTCTAAGTTTAACGGCCTGGCTATTGAATCCCACATCCTAAAGAAGAGAGGTCTCTCTAACTCTGTGGTATCAACTATAATCAATGCCAGGAAGCCTGTATCCAGGCAGATCTACTATAGAGTTTGGAAGGCGTACATCACTTGGTGCGAGGCCAGAAAATGGCATCCACGTAAGTACGTTATAGGCAGAATTCTGGACTTCCTGCAGTGGGCTGTAGACAGGAAGTTTGCCTTAAGTACTATCAAGGGCCAGGTTTCGGCCTTGTCAATACTATTTCAAAGGCCCCTGGCTATGCATTCACTTGTCAAATCCTTTATGCAAGGTGTGACTCGTATTATTCCACCGATTAAGGCTCCCATATGCCCATGGGATCTAAATTTGGTTCTGTCGGTTCTGCAGAAGCAGCCATTTGAACCTTTGCGGCACATTTCCTTGGTTCTACTCACCAGGAAATTGATATTTTTAGTAGCCATATGCTCGGCTAGAAGAGTGTCGGAATTAGCCGCCATGTCCTGTAAAGAGCCATATCTGGTTATCCATAAGGACAGAGTAGTATTACGTCCTCACCCAACCTTTCTTCCTAAGGTGGTATCGAGGTTTCACTTGAACCAGGATGTGGTTCTTCCTTCTTTTTTCCCCAAACCAAGCTCGGTAGAGGAAAAGTTATTGCATTCTTTGGATGTAGTAAGAGCAGTTAAAGCTTATCTAAAAGCCACTGCTCAGATTCGTAGAACGGATTCTTTGTTTGTTCTGCCGGAAGGCCCCAGAAAGGGTCAGGCAGCATCAAAATCTACTTTAGCCAAGTGGATTCGACAGGTCATAATACAAGCCTATGGAGGGGCGTGGCCTGGCGTGTGAAGGAGATGGACGCATAACTGAAGAGCTCCGACAGACCCGCGGCCTTAGCTAGTCTACCTGCACCTACTTCGCACCAGAATGAGCAGGAAGCAATACGGGACACCCCGCACCAGATCCCGGCGCACATCAGCCTTCCAGGGTCGGAACATCTCCGACCTCTTTAAAAATACCCCGGCGGCACGGAACAACGTGGCACGAGACAAGATGGCGGAGCCGCATGCAGAAGAGGAGTACAGCGAGGACTCACAGTCGGCTGCGGAGGAAAACGGTAGGGGAACTCCACACCCTGACCTCCCACTCACTTATGCCGGTATGTCGGGGTTTGCCGCAGACATTAAGGCAACATTCTCTGCTGCTATTACCGATCTCAAATCCAGCATGCTGGTACTGACTGAAAAGATGGCCACCGCAGAAGCTTCAGGGAGGCAGAGGGACAGAGCCATATTAAGATTGGAGAAGGTGACTTGCTCCCAAACCAGGCACTTTATTGAGATAAATAGACATCTCGAGGAATTAGACAATAGAGGAAGGAGGAACAACATTCGGGTGAGGGGGATCCCCGAGTCAGTGGACACGGAGCAGATAACCCCGGCATTAGAGAGGGTCTTTAACAGCCTACTAGAAAGGCCGGAGGACACAGCAATTGAGTTTGTGAGAGCGCACAGAGCTCTTAGAGCAAAGGGGCCGGACAACATGCCTCCCAGGGATATCATATGCTGCTTGCAGAACTTTCCTCTCAAAGAGGATATCATGAGGAAGGCACGCAGAAATGAGCAAATTGTATTCAATGGAGAGAATATAATGTTGTTCCACGACCTGTCCCAAATCACCCTCAAGAATCGTAGAGCTCTTAGACCCCTGTTAGAGAGATTAAGAGAGAAAGAGCTGCGCTACACTTGGCGATTCCCCTTTGCCCTGCTGGTGCATTACAATGGCAAACAACACACTCTGCGCACCCCAGAAGATCTCCCTGAGTTTTGCCAGGACCTCCAGCTTGGAATGGTAGATCTGCCAGAGTGGTACCAGGAATTCATGCTGCCCATGACGGAAAGGCCCCAACCGAGCTCCCCCCAAGCCTTGCCAGATAAACATCTTTACAAAAAGCTGAAACCCTCCCGGCCGGGCGGTTCTCAGACCGGCACACCAAGTCACAGATCACACGCATCTAGAGGAGGAGAGGAGATGTGAAGGTAGCGCCACACACTTTTTTCAACAAAGGGCGAGGGACGGTTAACCTGCGACAGCCGCAGCTACTCTTTCCCTCACTTTGACCTCCCCAGGCGCGATGGTTATTCCTACGCACAAGACTGAGTGTGCCCGCTGGGCTGGGAGGTGGATGTTGTTTCTTGCCTTGGCTACACTGCTTGTTGCAGTGGCCGCAGGTCTCTCCAAGTTCTCCAGGGTGACCCACGATTGATTTGAATATGATAAGCCATATGGCACCAACAGGAAGGATGCTTAGACTCATCCGATCTCCCACCTTTGTGCCACGTTCTTACACATGGTCATGAGGGTTCAACACCAGACTATATGTGCGAATTGGTTTAGAACTTAAATATACCTTGGGAGATCATGAGAGGTGGAATTCTTAGAGCATGGTTTATGTGGCTTGGTTATGTTAGAATACCACCATACACGAGGGAAAAGGAGGGAATACGTTTCACATAGGCTTTCAGAATATGCGCCCACCCTCGAACTAAGGCTCTAGCTAAATTGATTTATTGTGTTTCCTTTTTTCTCTTTTTTATCTTTTTTTATTGCTCCTTTACTGGGAAACACAGCTTCATGTTGCAGGGATACTTACACCTCACCCACTGTTCTATTACCATTCTTTGGTTGCATTTATTTCTTATCAAGGTTACGCTTGGTGCAGATTAGACTAATTTTAAATTTATCATAAGTTTTTCTAGGCTGCGGCCTGTCCAGGTTCGTTTTCATAGCCGAGTTTACTTTACAACTCCAGTTTGACCAGTTTAGGTCATCCGCCAACCACCGACCCCCACGAAGTGATACTGACGGGGGTTTTACCTCATCAGAGATCACTTAATTGACTTACTTGGATACGACTTAGTGTCCAAGGGGAATACAGTACCTCTCCCACCCTCCCTTTCAACTAATCCTTCCCCACCCATCCCCCCTCTTTTCCTACACCGCTTCCCCCTTTACCTCTCTTTTCTTTCTCTCTTTTTCTTGCTATATTGATTTTTGGATCTATCAAGCGGGGGTAGCACGATATACAAACTGTAGTGTAGGATTTATAACGCATATAACCTAACAAATCCTAAGTTCTATTTACAGGGAGAGCTACGACAGACTCTTCTAGGAGCACAGCATGGCTTATACTGCCTTGGGTCAGAACGCCACAGTGATCTCACATAATGTGAGGGGCTTAAACGTACCAGAAAAGCGCACAGCCCTTCTCAGAGAATTAAAGAAAGGTAGGCCTAAGTTTGTTTTCCTGCAAGAAACTCACTTCAAGACGCAACAAATACCTAAACTGACAGACACCTTCTTCACGCAGGCATTTCATGTGACGAATGACTTAGCCAAATCCAAGGGCGTATCCATACTTATTAGTAGGGATGCGGCCTTTGAACTTACGGATAGATTGACTGACCCCGGGGGACGTTTTCTTTTTTTAAAGGGCAAATGCGCAGGCAAACCCATTACACTTGCCAACGTCTATTTTCCAAACAAGGCGCACCTTACCTTTTGTAAACGCATCATAAACGAACTCAAGAGCTTCAGTTCAGGTAGCATCATTTTGGGAGGAGATTTCAACGCTCCACTAAATCCACTAGTAGACACCTCTACCGGCAAAACCTACATTACATATAAAATCATCAAACAAATCAAATCCCTACTGAACTCCATGCAACTGGTAGACACATGGAGGTTTTCACACCCTGAAGATAGGGACTTTACGTATTTCTCCAGTCCCCACCAAAGGTATTCCAGGATTGATTATATCTTCCTCACGCAAAGAGACCTGGAAATGATCTCTGGGGCACACATTGGGATTCAGACCACTTCAGATCATGCCCCGGTTGCCCTACACCTGGACTTGACGTCGCCTCCCACTAAGTCCAACACGTGGAGACTCAATTCCTCCCTAATAACTGATCCAACCTTAGCTACACGGATCGCCACTTCCATCCGGGAGTATTTCTTGCAGAATGGGACACCAGGGATTGACCCGATGATTCTATGGGAAGCCCATAAATGCACTGTGAGAGGGGAACTGATAAAAATGGGGGCCCAACGCAAAAAAGACAGGGAAAGGGAAATCGCACAGCTGTCCAAACGCATACATATGTTAGAACGCACCACAAACAATCTTTATCGGTCCGCTCTGCAGCTGACTTACTGGAGGCCAGGAAGTCACTACAACAGTTGTTTGACACAAAAGCTAAGAGGTTGCTATTCTTTAGGAAGAAAATATATTATGAGTTTGGGGACAAGACAGGCAAATTTCTGGCGAAAGCCTTGAAAAACGACAAAACAACACAGAACATATTAGGCATCCGGACAAAGACAGGGACACTAGACATCACAACGAAACAAATAGCTGACCACTTCCATAAGTATTACACTTCGCTATATAATCTACCGGTACAATCCAAGTCAGGACAGCACCAAGGAGACAGAGGTCAGGCCATTTTGGACTACCTCAGAGACTCAAAACTCCCGACACTACCTGTGGAGGACACCACTCTACTAGAGAAACCTATTGAGATTGCAGAACTACAAACGGTCATCAAAAACCTCAAATCAGGGAAGAGCCCCGGACCTGATGGCTTCACAGCCATTTATTATAAAACTTTCTCAGACTCCTTAATCACACCACTACTACATGCCCTCAATTCTCTCTCTAGGCCTAGGGAAATACCACAAACCTTTTTGTCAGCGCATATTACAGTCATTCCCAAACCAAACAAGGACCCGACTGACTGTGCCAGTTACAGGCCAATTTCCCTCCTAAATCTGGACGTCAAATTGATATCTAAAATCCTGGCCAATAGACTGAAGCCCCTGCTTTACACCCTGGTGGGACCCGAACAAGCCGGGTTCATGCCGGGAAGGGAAACAAGGGATAACATATTTAAAGCGCTCAACTTGATTCATGCCTCAGGTTCCCTAAGCATTGAAGGTCTTCTCCTGTCCACTGACGCGGAGAAGGCCTTCGACAGGGTTGCGTGGGATTTCATGATGGAAACCTGCAAACATATTGGCCTAGGGCCTCACATGATAACCTGGATATCTGCTCTGTATAAAGACCCAACCGCGCGACTCAAGATCAACGGCTCCCTCTCAAACACGGTCCAGATTAGGAACGGGACAAGACAGGGATGCCCCCTCTCACCCCTCCTGTTCATTCTGACGTTAGAGCCCTTTATCAGGAAAATTACAATGTCTGACTCGATCACAGGATTCAAATTAGCAGGGAGGGAACACAAGTTGTCGGCTTACGCCGACGACTTGTTGTTCTTCATCACCAACCCACACTCTTCAATACCAGCCCTGATATCTGAATTCACGCAGTTTGGGGTCATCTCCAACTTAAAAATAAATTACTCCAAATCAGAGGCTATGAACCTGACTGTTCCCAAAGAAGACCTCACCGACGTAATGACCAAGTGTCCTTTTAAATGGGTTGACTCTGCTCTTCAATACTTAGGGATTTGGTTGACACCTAAGCTGTCCCAGATATTTGACCGGAATTTCTCACCACTCCTGAAACTGATCAGTGCTGATCTGATGAACTGGCACCCACGACACTTCTCCTGGTTTGGTAGAGCAGCCATCTGTAAGATGGTAATTCTGCCGAGAGTGCTTTATCTGTTCAGGAATCTCCCTATTAAAATTCCTCACAGCTTCTTCCGAACGCTTCGTTCGCTGCAACTTAAATTTATTTGGGCCCATAAAAACCCAAGAGTCAGACTTGCCTTGCTCTCCCGGGCCAAGGATAGAGGGGGAATGGGTGTCCCCAGCTTTAAGCAATACTACCTCGCAGCACACGTAACAAGATTATTAGACTGGCACTGTCACCATGCACTTAAGGACTGGGTTGGAATGGAGAAAGCTATGAGCCCCACCTCCCTTAGGTACTTACCCTGGACTTCTTGGCACAACATCCCAGCTGCCCTCAAATCACACCCTCTTATAGGTCCCACCTTGACAAGTTTCCATGTTTTGACAAATCAGGCCAACTTCTCCTCACACATGAGTCCAATTACATCTCTGCTTGACAATCCGGACTTCCAGCCGGGTATAAGGAATCACAATCTGCTTAACACAGACACAAATACCCCGCTATTGGCTAAGCATTGTTTTCTAGGCGACAGATTTAAAAACTTTGTAGATATAAAGGCTGACAATAACCTACCGGGCCTACCGCTGTGGACATATTTTCAAATTCGTAGCTACCTAAACCACCCAGTCAGGAAGGCTCACTTTAACAGACCTCTAACGGAACTAGAGAACATTTGTCTGAAAGGAGAACCCCTGCCCAAAGCCACATCTATCGCACATGGCTGGATTCGGGAGGGTGATGCACCAGGGGACAATAGGCTCAGAGCTGCGTGGACAGAGGACTTAGGCGCCCCCATATCGGACATACAATGGCGAAATGCCTGTATACTAGCACACAAATGTTCACTCAGCTCCAGAACCCAAGAAACAGCATATAAATTGCTGACACGCTGGTACGCCACGCCTGTGAGGCTACACTCTTGGTTCCCACAGACACCTGATACATGCTGGAGGTGCCAAAACGCGAAAGGTACTCTACTACACATTTGGTGGCAATGCCCGGGGATCCAACCCTTCTGGACCCAGGTACGAGAGCTGATATTTCAGATTACTGAAACAAAACTAAAGCTTGATGCCATGGGGTGCCTCCTTCATGTCACAGACTTCTCCATCAAAAGATACAAAAATTCTCTGACCAAACACTTACTGAACGCTGCCAAAGCCCTCATACCATTATATTGGAAATCCTCACGCATTCCGTCCAGACAGGAATGGCTACGTAAGGTTTCGGAGATCTGTGATATGGAGGACGCTGTAGCTCAAGCTGGAGACAACGCTACAACATTTCATGACACCTGGTCACCCTGGTTTGCGTTTAAGTACTCCTCAGACTACCTGAACCTGATGGACACAATCCAATGACTATAAGGGACCCTCCCTACTTAAAGAAGGTGATACCACTCTGGAATCTGATCCTCAAACTTATATCCACAATAGGTACCCACTTGCAACATAGAAAACTACCTTAGCGAGAAATGTACTACCTCGAACCCCCACGCTGTTACTCCCTATTCGGGACTTGATTAGGCTACACAATTTGCAGGTTCCTTATGGATTCTGCTTCGATGCTCCACCCCGCACCCTCTTTCCCTTTCTTCTATACTTCTCTTCCTCTCTAGTCTTTCCTAGTTCGTCTTCCACCAACTCTGTTTGTACCAAAACCAATGGGCAAATTTAATATATGGTACGAAGGTCGGATCTATCCATTCACCCATTACAATAGATGTCAGAACTGTTATATTTACTTAATCCGCAGGTACTATGTTTCTGTTTTCATAATACTGAGTTCTCCGGATGTCTCTTGTTAATGTACCAGACAGTAAATGCTTGGAACAATTATGGTATATTGGTTTATGTACTGCTACTTATATTTCTAGGAGCTGCGACTCCATATCTTTGTAAACGTATTCTTGCATTTCCTGATACTTTCAATAAACTTGATGTTATAAAAATAATACAAGCCTATGGCTTGAGAAGTAGACCGCCTCCGTTCAAAGTTAGGGCGCACTCCACGAGAGCAGTTGGAACTTCATGGGCAGTGCATCACCAGGCCTCCCTGGCGCAAATTTGTAAGGCCGCAACATGGTCTTCAGTACACACGTTTACTAGGTTCTACCAGGTGGACGTTAGAAGTCAGGAGGATGTCGCCTTTGGGCGCAGTGTGTTGCAGGCCGCAAAAGATCCTCATGCCTGATGGCGCCCAGCTTATGTATGGTATATCCCCCCCCCTCATGTGGCATTGCTTTGGGACGTCCCACATAGTAATGACTATGCTGCTCTGTGTCCCGTGATGTATGAACAAGAAAGTAGGATTTTTAAAACAGCTTACCTGTAAAATCCTTTTCTTGGAGTACATCACGGGACACAGAGCTCCCACCCCTCTTTTGGGGACACGTATTGCTTTGCTACAAAACTGAGGTACTCCCGGATGGGAGGGGCTTATATAGGGGAGGGTACTTCCTGTTTTGGAAGTTGCCAGTGCCAGCACCTGAAGGTAATTCTATATAACCCACATAGTAATGACTATGCCGCTCTGTGTCCCGTGATGTACTCCAAGAAAAGGATTTTACAGGTAAGCTGTTTTAAAAATCCTACTTTTTTCTGGAGTTCAGATTTAACAATAGTATTTGTTCCATTAATTAAAATCTGATAATTTTGTGTTTGCAGTACCCTGATGGGCAGATAATGGAAGATAAACACGGGGAGTTCTGGCTGGAATTTAATACTGGATCCCTCTTTACTGTGACCAAATATGAAGGATTTGAGGACAAACACTACTTATGCCTACATGCCAGCACTCTAAGTCTCTGTCACCAAAGTACGATAGTCCTCTCTCTTTTTTTTTTTCATAGGCATTTGCTGCATCAGGAAAGCCATGTCTTTCTTTTTTTTTTTTTTTTTTTATCCCTTCTGATAATTGTTTTTTTTATATGACATTTTTTTAAATTTATAAACACAGGGTGGTCTTAACAGACATTTATAATTAAAGCTGATCTCCATGTTTCCTGTCATTTTAAATAGTTATTTTGGACCAAGCTGATCCAAGCAAACTATTTTCTTCACAAAGTGCTGCACTGGCTCTAAGCACTGTAGGACCTGTATGTACATTCAGCTTCATACAGTACACAGTGCTGGGTTCCGAATGTGAGACAGCTCTGTATTCTATCAATAAATACAAAGCTTCCTCTGATTGGCTGAGTTGGATAGGTGGGCTGATGATGTCACGCTCTCTGACTCGGCCAATCAGAGGAAGATTTGTATTCATTCACAATGTGCAAAGCTGCCTGTGAATGGCTGAGCACCACTCAGACGGACTCTAATTTTGTCTTACAGCCAGAACACAGCACTGTGTACAGTATGAAGCTGAAGGTACATACAGTTCCTACAGTGCTTAAAGCCAGTGCAGCACTTTGTGAAGGAAATAGTTTGTTTGGAGCAGGTTGGTCCAAACAAACTATTTTAAAGTGACAGAAAACACGAAGAACA